>JAGFNQ010001997.1:91433-527947 GCA_024364735.1 Boesenbergia rotunda | reverse complement strand
GGATGGCCATCTTCCACGTGGGCCGCCACGCTTCCGACCGGGAACCAATCCAGGCTTCCGATGGGCTGACGCTCCAGTCAGTCGCCGACTCAGGCTTCCAAAGGGAACCAATCTTCTGCGTGGGACGCCACGCATCCGACCGGACACCGCTTTAGGCTTCCGGATGGGCCAATCTTCCACGTGGGCCGCCACGCTTCCGACCGGGAACCATCCAGGCTTCCGAGTGGGCTGACGCTTCCAGTCAGTCGCCGACTCAGGCTTCCAAAGGGAACCAATCTTCTGCGTGGGACGCCACGCATCCGACCGGACACCGCTTTAGGCTTCCGGATGGGCCAATCTTCCACGTGGGCCGCCACGCTTCCGACCGGGAACCATCCAGGCTTCCGAGTGGGCTGACGCTTCCAGTCAGTCGCCGACTCAGGCTTCCAAAGGGAACCAATCTTCTGCGTGGGGCGCCACGCATCCGACCGGACACCGCTTTAGGCTTCCGGATGGGCCAATCTTCCACGTGGGCCGCCACGCTTCCGACCGGGAACCAATCCAGGCTTCCGAGTGGGCTGATGCTTCCAGTCAGTCGCCGACTCAGGCTTCCAAAGGGAACCAATCTTCTGCGTGGGACGCCACGCATCCGACCGGACACCGCTTTAGGCTTCCGGATGGGCCAATCTTCCACGTGGGCCGCCACGCTTCCGACCGGGAACCAATCCAGGCTTCCGAGTGGGCTGACGCTTCCAGTCAGTCGCCGACTCAGGCTTCCAAAGGGAACCAATCTTCTGCGTGGGACGCCACGCATCCGACCGGACACCGCTTTAGGCTTCCGGATGGGCCAATCTTCCACGTGGGCCGCCACGCTTCCGACCGGGAACCAGTCCAGGCTTCCGAGTGGGCTGACGCCTCCAATCAGTCACCAACTCAGGCTTCTGGAGGGTATGACGCGTCAGCCTGCGTCCCGTCCAGGTATGACTTGCCTTGTGTAGCCGACCGGCAATTTCGGTCGGGAGAGCCTTTCGTTATAGCTAGAATGCTGCGTTTTACAAGATTACATCAATCTAGGGCTCTCTGTACATTTGCAAGTGTAGGGCGCTCCACGGTCGGTCAAGTCTTTTTCCATGTTCATCCTCCAAGTAGTAAGCGCCTGAATGCAATTTCTGCACTACCTTGAAGGGTCCGCCCCACTGTGGTTGCAATTTGTTAACATCACCGACCGGCTTTATACGTTTCCAGACTAGGTCCCCAGCTCGAAATGAGCGCGGCAACACCTTCTGGTTGTACCTTTGTTTCATACGCTGACGGTACGCGAACATCCGGGCGGCTGCATTGTCCCGGACTTCTTCTATGAGGTCAAGCTCTAAGCGCCTTCTTTCATCATTCCCTTCGTCATAGCTTAACCGCCGGTCAGATTCACACCCGACCTCGACCGGCACCACCGCCTCGCTGCCGTAGACGAGGTGGAAAGGCGTCTGCCCGGTCGCTTCTCGGGGTGTGGTTCTGTTTGCCCAAAGGACCCCGGGCAGCTGCTCTACCCAGTTGGTTCCTGCATGATCCAGCTTTGTTTTGAGCCCTCTCAAGATTTCCCGGTTGGCGACTTCTGCCTGGCCGTTGCTCTGTGGATACGCCACAGAGGTAAAGGCCTGCTGGATGCCGTATGCCGAGCACCACTCTTTGATTTTCTTCCCTTGAAACTGCCGACCGTTGTCAGAAACCAACTTGTGGGGGATCCCGTATCTACATAAAATGTTTTGCCACAAGAACTTAATCACCGCCTGCTCGTTGATCCGGGCCAGCGCCTCTGCTTCCACCCACTTAGAGAAGTAATCCACCGCGACCAACAAGAACTTCTTCTGGGCGGGGCGAACGGAAAGGGACCTACGATATCCATGCCCCATGGTCAAACGGGCAAGAGACAGCAGATGTCTTCATTACTTCGGTCGGCCGGTGTGGCAGGCACTGGTGCTTTTGACATGAGATGCATGTTGCGGCCAGCCGGTCGGCATCCTTCTGCAAAGTTGGCCAATAATACCCGGCCAACAGAGCCTTCCGGGCGGTGGCTCTGCCCCCCGAATGGTTACTGCAGACCCCCATATGGACTTCGCGGAGCACGTAATCTGCATCCTCGCCGCCCAGACATTTGAGTAATGGTCGGGCGTGAGCTCGTTTATAGAGGGCATCTCCGACCATGGTATATTGCACGGCTCTCTTTCTGAGCAGCCGAGCCTGTTCCCGGTCGGATGGCACTGCTCCCCTGGTCAAGAATGCGATCAATGGCGTTCTCCAATCAGTCTCCAATTCGATCTCCGCTTGCTGCTCGATTTGCATGACGAATAAAGCATGGCAGGCCGGCCGGGGGACCACCCAAGATCCGACTGCGCTAGCTAATTTGGCTAGCTCATCCGCTTTCAAGTTGCTTTCCCGAGGGATCTTTTGTAAGAGTACCTCACGGAAACCCGCCTTCAGCTGTTCATAGGCATCGATGTACTCTTGCAGCCGGCTGCTATTGACTTCGAAATTACCGGCCAGTTGCTGTATGGCCAGTTGCGAATCTGAGTATAGCCACACCCGGGTGGCGCCGACATGCCGGGCGGCTTGCAGACCGGCGATAAGTGCTTCATATTCAGCTTCATTATTAGTCGCCCGGTGTTCTAGCCGCACGGACAAGTGTAGCCGTTCTTCTTCGGGAGAGACCATGAGAACGCCGATTCCGCTTCCTTGCCGAGCGGATGCCCCATCAACGTACACCTTCCATATGGCCTCGGCTTCATCGGAATGCCATTCCGTGAGAAAATCGGCTAAGGCTTGAGCCTTGATAGCCGGTCGGGGTTGATATTGTATGTCATACTCACTCAGCTCGGTTGTCCATTTGACTAGCCGCCCTGAGGCTTCTGGGTTGGTGAGCACCCGACCCAAGTTACTGTTAGTCAATACAGTAATTGGGTGAGATAAGAAGTATGGTCTGAGTCGCCGGGCGGCTAAGAATAGTATGTAGCCCAATTTTTCGAGTGTCGTGTACCGACACTCGGCTCCTTTAAATAAGTGGGCAAAGAAGTACACCGGCCTTTGCTCAGTTTTTTCTTGCCGGGCCAACACCATGCTGCCCGAGTCGGAGGAAGCTGCTAGGTATACATATAAACTCTCATTCGGATCCGGCCGGGCGAGTGTCGGTAGTTCAGACAGATAAGCTTTCAGCTCTTCGAAGGCCCTGTCACATTCTGCGTCCCACTGAAATTTGGTGGCCCGGCGTAATGTCTTGAAGAATGGCAGACCCCGTTCGGCTGATCGGGAAATGAATCTGGACAGGGCGGTTATCCGCCCGGTCAGCCGCTGAGCTTCCTTGAGATTTCGTGGGGCCGGCATCTCTAGAATGGCCTTTACTTTGCCCGGATTTGCTTCTATTCCTCGCTCAGTGACTATGTAGCCGAGGAACTTCCCGCTCCGTGCCCCGAATAGACATTTGGCCGGGTTAAGCTTCAGGCCAAACCGCCGCAGAGTTTGGCAAGTTTCTTCAATGTCGGGGATTAGTTCTTCCGCCCGGGCAGTCTTGATCAGAATATCGTCGACGTATACTTCGACGTTACGCCCCATTTGCGACCGGAACACCTTGTTCATCATTCTTTGGTAGGTGGCGCCCGCATTCTTGAGGCCGAACGGCATGACGGTGTAGCAGTAGGTGCCGTCAGCCGTGACAAAGCTAACCTTCTCCTGATCGGCAGCAGCCAGTGGGACTTGGTGGTATCCCTGGTACGCATCCAGCATCGATATGAACTCGCTGCCGGCCGTCGAGTCTACCATTTGATCGATCCGTGGAAGTGGGTAGCAATCTTTCGGGCATGCACGATTGAGGTCTCGGAAATCAATGCATACCCGCCACTTGTCGTTGGGTTTGGCCACCAGCACCACATTGGCCAGCCAGGCCGGGAACTGGACCTCCCGGATATGTCCTGCCTCCAGCAGTCTCTCCACCTCCGCCCGGATGACTTGATTCTGCGCGGCGCTGCGATCCCTTTTCCGTTGCTTTACTGGCCGCGCGCCCGGGTAAACATGGAGCTGGTGTTCCGCGACTTCCGGTCGGACCCCCTTCAAATCTTTCGCCGACCAGGCGAACACATCCTGATTCCGGACGAGGGAGTCGATCAGCGATAGCTTCAGCTCCTCGGGAAGTCCTGCAGCAATTTGTATTTTGGACTCATCCCGATCGGGCAGAAGTTGTACCTCTTCCTTGTCCTCCCGCAGTTCCGCCCAAGGGGATGCCTGCACCATGTTGCAGCTGCTATCTGCCCGCCTTGCCTTCTGGCCTCCCGAACGGACATCATCAGCATAGCAGCGCCGGGCCACGATCTGGTTGCCCTTTACCTCGCCGACCCTGTCGCCGACCGGAAACTTCACCTTGAGGTAGTAGGTGGAGACTACCGCTCTAAATTCGTTGAGAGCCGGTCGGCCGAGAATGGCGTTGTAGGCAGCTGGCGCATCCACAATCAGAAACGTGGTCCATCGGGTTCTCTTGAGTGGCTCCTCTCCTAGTGAGACGGCCAGCCGTATCTGTCCGATCGGCTGTACTTCGTTCCCCGTAAATCCGAACAGGGGCGTAACCACCAACTCCAGCTGTGACTTTTCAATTTGCAATTGTTCAAAAGCTCGTTTATATAAGATGTTTACCGAGCTGCCGGTGTCCACAATGGTGCGGTGGACTTCGTAGTTGGCGATGACAGCCGTGATGACCAGCGGGTCGTCGTGTGGCACCTCCAATCCTTGTAGGTCCTGCGGCCCCCAGCTGATTTGGGGCCCTTGAGCTTGTGAGGTGCTAACTCCGACTTGGTGAATTTCCAGTCGGCGCACCTGTGTCTTTCTGGCTCGGTTGGAGTCGCCTCCGGTCGGCCCGCCGGAAATCACATTGACGCCTCCTCGGACGGCGTTCTGGTGATTCGCTTGATCTTCGTCAAATTCCTCCGCCTCTTCCTGCTCGGGCTGAGGAAACAATTGCCGGGCGGCGGGGGTATCCCGCCTTTGTCCTTGTTGGGCTGTGGCTCCATGACCACGCCCGCGCCCTTGCGGTGTTTGTCGTCCTTGACCCCTGCCGAGTGGGGTCCGAGCTCTGCCGCCCGCTCGGCAGTCTTCAGTGTTGTGCGTATTACACTGGTGAAACGCGCAATACGGTGCCCATCTGTTGGGCCAATTCCCCTGCGCCACCTGCACTTGTTGGGGTCTCATTCCCGGCTGATCGGCCGGTCGGGGACTGCGAATCGGTCCTCCTGATGATCTGTTGTGTTGAGGAGGTGCGGGCTGTGGGCTAACTATAACTTCCTTCCTCCGGGCGGCTTGCGCTTCCTCTACATTGATATACTTAACAGCCTTCCCGAGCAGGCTGTCGAAATCCTTCGGTGGCTTCCTGATCAGGGATCGGAAGAAGTCACCCTCTTGGAGCCCTTGCGAGAAGGCGGTGACCAATACTTCTGGCGTGGTATTGGGCACCTCTATAGCTACTCCATTGAACCTCTTGATGTAGGCCCGGAGTGATTCTTTCGGACCTTGCTTCAGAGCGAACAAATTGAGGCTGGTCTTATGATGCCTCCGACTGCTTGCAAAATGTTGCAGAAACAGCCGCTTCACTTCTGCGAAACTCCCGACTGATCCCCCGGGAGACCGTCGAACCATCGTTGAGCCTGCCCGGAGAGGGTTGTCAGGAAAGCGCGGCATTTGACGCCCTCCGGGTATTGGTGCAACAGGGCGGCGCTTTCAAATTTCATGACGTGTTCCTCGGGGTCACTGGCCCCGAGTACTCAGGCATGGTGAAGAATCGTAGATGCTTGGGAACGGGATCCCCAAGAATTTGTGAAGAGAAAGGGCTGTGAGTCGGATACGCCGCGGCAGGGTCGGCTAAACCTTTCCCTTTATCTGGGCGCGCCTGATGCGCCAGGCTGGACGCTGAAGCTTCGGTCGGGGCCGAGTGGGCCTCGTTCCGAAAAAGTGCTCGGGGAAAATTAGGAATGAAGGGGTCGGGCTGAGCAGCCATATCTTCTGAGTTTCCCCGTATAGAGGGCCCAGGGGGCCGGGCCCCTTGGCTACCGGTCGGCGGATGCGATTGTTGTGCCTTCTGTGTCCGGACAGCCATCAGCATTTCGTATTCTTCTGGCGAAAGAGTAACCGTCAGTGGATTGGGGTTTTCCATTCTTCGCTCTCGATCAGGCAGAAAGCCCTCCTTCTAGCGCCAAATTTGATCCTGTCGCCGAGCGGAGTGGGGCCGCAACCGGATGACGGTGTAGAGATGAATGACGGGGATGCTGACTGGATGCCCTGGCTCGGAATGACTCAGCGAGTGGGGGGTGTCGTCCGACCGGACGTAAGTGGATGTCGCCTGGTGAACCGCCGACCGAATGAAAGTAGACCTGCGGGGAAGATGACCGTTAGCAACCTAGCCGGGAAGCGTCCCGGCAAGGCACTCCGACGGTCAAGTCAGTACTCCGATGAACAGGAAAAATAATGGAGCACTGTAGATGAGGGGCTTCGCGCGTACCTGATAATGAGGGGGGGAGTGACTTATATAGCCAGGGAAATAGACCAAGTCTGACCTGTGTCAGGATTCTCTGACCTGGTCGGGGGATATTCCCTGATTCTGTCTGCCCTGTGTCAGGATTCTCTGACGGCGTCAGGGAATATTGTATGATTATGTCGATTTGTAGCCAACATTCCTTGTCGCATACTGCTTGTCTTATGCGAGGACAAAGACAGGTTCCTGTACGTCCCCGACCGGCGCCGCCTGGCACCAACGGCGCGACAGGGCGGCGTGCCAGGGAGTGCCAGTTCACACGAGTGATGACAGTCTGTTACCTGCAGGAAGGTGCAGGTGTGTTTTGTCTTTATCTCCGGGTGGTTCCGGGAGAGCCCGAGTGGGCGCCAGGCGAACAAGCCTGGGGGGCTTTTAAGTATGTATATGAAGGATGTCCGGGCGGCTGCACCCGGATGATTAGGCATGTGAGCCCCTAAGTGGCCCGGCGGCAGTACCCAGGAAAGAGGGCACAGAAACCCTATTGTGGCCGGGTGGAAGTACCCGGATAAATGAGGTATAATAACCTTAATATGGCCGACCGGGATTGACCGGCCGGATGAACCGCTACATTTATTCTGACCGGCCGCCTTGAGTCCGACCGGCCGGCAGAGACCCTGGGACCGGCCAGGGTGTTTGCCAAGCTGGCTGCCCGTACAATGACGTGAACCCTGAAGTTGGCCAGGCCGTTTGCCACGTTGGCTGTCCGTACGGTGCCAAAGATAGGGCAGGATCAGAGGCTTTATGGAGGAGAGCTTGAGGTTGCTGATTCGAAGTTTTTTAAAGCCCCTTTTAGGCCGTTTCTTCCTCCACTTCCAAGTCATGCCCGCCGTCATTCTTCCTCAAAAACCTTCCTCTCTTCGTTCATGAGAGCCTCTCCTCTCTTCCATTGAGAATCATAACCTTTTTGATCTTTGTGTGATTTTTCTTTTAGGCAAGATGGACTTTCGAAAGTGATCACTTGGGTTAGATGGATCCATGAGCTGACCAGGGGAGCTTTCTAGTGAAGCAACATGGGTAGGCCATGGCAAGAACCATGGTCGTGCCACATTTTGGCCTCAAAAACATGAAAATATCAAGCAAAATAGGTTGGTCATTCCCCTAGGCATGATCTTGTCCACACATACGACATCCAACATCGCTAGGATATATGTTTGAGTAACTTGAATCCACAGGACGAGGAAGAATTACTTGGGTTAGATGTGATGTAGTCAACCTAGTGGGGGCTGACATAAGATTATGTCTTGAACCAAGTGAGTATAAGGATGAACGAATGGAATGAGGCAACACTAACTGTAGGTGCTGAAAGGTTTAAAAGTGATTCTGAAATCAACCAATGATTTTTCAGTCAATTGGGGGTTATGATATACTACTAGATGCCAATCATGATGGATCCATAATTAATAGTTAATTACGGACGACCATCATAACCGAGAACTTATAAGGTCACATGCACTACAAGTTTATCTAAGGGATATAAAATGATTTTGAGAATTGTATTCTCAGATTGAGAGAGACTATGGTTGGTTGGATCAGACGAAAGACAAATATGGAATGATATTTGTTGGTACAGAAGTGCGGATGGACCATGTTTAGCGAGATGGATTTATTATAGTTTAATAATAGACCAAAAGAGGTTTAGTTTAGTTATGAACCAAAGTAGTTTAATAATAAACCAAAAGTGTTGGTTTAATTATGAAACAAGATGTTTTAATTTTGAGTCAAACTTAATCGTAATGGATTATATTGATTTGGCTTATTGGATTTGAGAGATGGCATGCTCCCCAATTCTTTTAAGAGGTATATATATACCCCTACATGAGAGAATTAATAATTAACAATTGATTGGAGAAACCTAATTTTGATTAGGAATTTCTCTCCTCTTCCTCTTCCTCTCCCTCTCCCTTGTGTCGTTGCCACCCAAAGTAGGCAACCCCTTTTTGTGCCTCCACTGAACTAAGGAGAGTTATTGACGTTCGGCATCGATATCGATCGATGTCATTGAGGTTCAGCGCCATTGACGTTCGACACCGATACCAATCGGCGTCACCAACATTTGGTGCCGATGCCGATTGCCATCACTGTTGTTCGACACCGATTTTGATTGACATCACTACTGATTGATGCCGTCACCGTTTGGCACCTCCACCGCTAGGTGTTGCCACCTCATTTGGTTCCATCGAATTTCGAACTTCGCAGGGTATTGAAGCGAGTGGGAGATCCTCCGCATTTTGTATCGTCGGGTTGCTAATGTCATCAGATACCGAACCGTTGATGAGATCCTCTCTTGGATTGCTTCGTCGTCCCCCCCAACCAACCAAAGCGAAGACACGACTCATGACATAGATACTAAACCGTTGATCATATATTGGGTTTCGGTTGCATCGGGATCCTCTTCATGTCCCCGGATTAAAATTTTATTAATTAAAACAAATCCGGATGGAAAGAAATTTCCCAAGCGACCGTTTCATCATCGTACTAATTGATATGAGCGATCACTTGAACAAACTTGTTGTTCAAGCAACCTAACTCATCTAATCAATTAGCCGCGTAATAGACGATGAATAGATCGCCGGTTTTTGTGTTTATCTTCGGGGTCCATGATAATTAATCAACATATGATAATACAAGATGTAAAAGGAACCAAACAAGAATTATACCTCTTGTTTACCTCGCGATTTTCTATCGTATGTCCTATCCATTTCTTGGACATCGTGTGAGTGACGATCTTCCAAGAAACAAAGCCACCAAGAAACTCTTTCTTCCTCTTGCTTGCGCCGACCACAAAGAAGGAAAGTTATCCTTCTTCCTTCACCTTACACACCCGGCCAAGGTTCCTCCTCCTCCTCCTTGCGCCGCCGACCCTCTTCCTTGCTCCAAGGATGCGCTAGCCAAAAGGAGAAGAGTAGAAGAAGAGGAAGAAGATGAAGAAGAAGAAGAGAGTACTCTCCTTCACACCAAAACCTTGGCCGAAACCCTTCCTTGCACCCTCCTAGCTTGCGGCGCCGACCACCACCAAAAGATGGAGATGCACGGGCCAAGCTACACTCCAAGGATGCGCAAGCTCTTCAAGAGGAAAGAAAGGAAGAAAAGAGAAGAAGATGAAGAGAAGAAGATGAAGTTTCTTCTTCTTTCTTCCCTCGTGCCACCCCCTTCTTCCTCTAAGCTGCCGGTGCCCTTTTACCCTAGGAGAGAGAGAGAGAAAGGGAGAGAGGAAGAGTAGGTTAAGTTCTTATCTCTTGGTTTCATGACTCTATGGGATATATATAGGCTATAATAGGGACCATGAGGAGGAGTTGGACCTTGGTCTCCTAATGGATCAAAGCCCGATCCATTAATGATAATCCAATTCACTAAAGGATTATCATTAAACTACCCTACCAACCCCCATAAATAAATATGGGCTCCACCTATTATGTGTACAATTCTCTCTGTGTTTAAGATTTTGTATGTCCATTAATTAATTAAATTACTGACAATTTAATTAATTAATATCTAACTCCATGAGTAGTACCACTCAACCTTATCATCATGTCGGACCAAGTCCACCTAGAGGATTTACATGATGAACTTTATGAGCTCCTCAAGGGGACATCATCATCCTAACGCATTAGGACATGATTTCCTTCTATAATCAATGGCACACCATGTAAATAATATTATTTCTCAATTTACCAGGCCTATCGATTTAACAAATAAATCTCGCCCATTGGTAAATCAAAGAAATAGATATTAAGTACACGTGCCCGTTATTATATCGGGATTAAGAGCATGTACATCATAATATCTGAGGTCTGATTCGATTATATAGTCAGTATAAATCGAATCACCTCTAAGTCGGTCCTGCTCAATACACACAAAGTGTATTAGTGTAATTTTATTGTCAAGATAGACCATCACCAAATTACATTAGTTGATTGCACAACCGAGATGGCTCACAACCAAATCCGAACGTTACAACCCAATATTCGAATTCTCAGCCGACATCAGTTGATTGCACAAAAGATCAGTCGACTGATCGTTCTGTACTAACTACCAGTCGACTGACCAAACCCTAAACATAGGGTTTCCCTTCCCGAGTACAATTCTCTCAGCATTCAGACCCTCATGACTCAGCTGACTCTTCACCTAGCAGCCTCGACCTGTTGCCTTCAAGCCTTCTTCGACTTTGGCTCTCGTCCCTCGGATACATACGAGCCCGTTGCTCGTCCTCATGCCATCCTTCGCGTATGCCTCGAAGTGTGCTTCTCTCAGTTCATCGTTCCTTCTTTGTCCACGGTCTCTCGGATGCATACGAGCCCACGACTCGTCGTTCCTCATGCCATCCTTCACCAGATCCGAAGTCGTCTAGCTAAGCCTATGTGTATCCTGCAAACCTGCACACTCACACATATATATCAAATACAAGAGCGAACCTAACTTAAATCCTTTGCCCAAACATTAAAACACATGGTCATTCCGGACCATAGATTGCTCCAACAATCTCTCTCTTTTTGATGTTTAGCAATATGTTTAAGTTAGGGAAAATAACTAACAAATACAATGCTAATAAACATTTTGGACTTACATTGCGAGGGCTACACCTTGGACTTATACCGCCAATGCATATACCAATGCAATGCAAACATGCATGGATCCTATCACAAGACATCCCCACACCTAAACTCCCCAATGAGTTAGGATTTTCATCAACAAAGGTTTTTTAAGAACCTCTTCAAGGCTCCCCCTACATTGAACTTACAAAGGCTTTTTAAGAACTTCTCCAAGGTTCTCTCTTTGCCAATAATTGAGCAACAATGCTCTCCCTTTACCTAAGTTCCCCCTTAACCTAGGATTTCTTACAAAGACGTGTTTAGTTTCCACTTAAATCTAACACTTCTCCCCCTTTGCCACACTTAAAAAAACTCCAACAATCTCCCAATTAATGGTTTCTTTACCCTCTAATGATTACAAACATTATGTAATAATTCCCATAAGATTATACACAAGTTTAATATCATTAGAATATTTTTTGACCTAGCTGAAAATAGTTTTAGCCTGTATCAGTTGACTGAGACAGTTATTAGTCGACTGATCCCTATCGAAAAGAATCTCACACTAACATCAGTGGACTGCCCTCTGCATCAGTCGACTAATATCCTAATATCAACCTTTTCAACATTCTGAACCCAATTTCAGAAATGCGCTGATAATTCCATAATTTTTCAAAGATTCTCAAATTTTGTGGAGAGGTTTATGGTACCCGTGTTTACTTGGGAAAAATACATTCAAAAATGTATCTACCATTAATCCCAAGATTGACACAAAATCCAAAACTATCTAAATGATTCAATTGAACATTGACCTAAAGTCCTAGTTTTGGCCACCTCTTGATGTATCTGCCCATACCCAACCACAATGCATCCCTAGCATTAATTTATATGGTATCTATATATCAAAAATTAATTTTCATACAATACGACCCTAATGTCATATTTTCATGCATGACACACAATTCCAATATGCCAAATCCCTAGGATTGAGACTCAAATCTATCTCCAAATCCTTTGGCACACTCCATGGTGCATCTAGACTTACGGGAGACATCCTCCCATGATCCATTGATCATGGGTCTCAACTTGGCTCCTAGAGCTTCTCCTTGAGCTCTTAGCCTTAGCCACCTCCCTAGGTGACTCATCTATAATCACAAGGTCACAGTGGTGTACCTCCGGTGATTCTTAGCCTATAAACCTAATCTTCTTAATCTTGGACACCTTATCCTTAGTTAAGATTTTCTTCCCTTCAACCTTGGACATCTTGTCATTCGTCAAGGTCTTTTTGCCCTTAAATGACATTTCCTTGCCATTCATGAGCTTTCCCTTGCTATAGTCATATGACACCCTTGCATATGACTGCTCCATAGCATTGGAGAACTTAGATCGGTATCCTAGACCCGATCTATCATTGTTGGGTTTTTGACCACCCAATACCATACCTAAACCCATAGATCCAATAGTGAATCTATTTAGGGTTTTCTCTAATTTATCAAATTTACCCTCAAAGCTTGATTTTCCCTTTCTAGGCTTCTAAACCTAGAATCGACATGTTCACCTTGGACATTCCTAGACCTACCCATTTTAAGCATGTGTCTCTCCTTCTTGGGATTAATGCATTGGTCCTTAGGTCTAATGGTCTTGGTTTTATCATGACATGACTTCCTAGGGTTTTGATCTACATAGTTAACCCTATTTTTATCATGATATCTAAAACAATAATTATGCATGGGAAAATAATTAACATTATAATTCCTAGTATGCATGGAGGAGCTTAAATTTGAATTAAATTTAAGGCCAGGGTTTACCTCCCTTACCCTTGTAGCTCCCCCTTGATGTGAGCTCTTCCTCTTCTCCCATTTTATCAAATACTCCAATTTCTTGCATTCTTTTTTCTTGAGCATTTGGTGTGGTAATGTCCTAGCTTAGCATACGTGAAGCACCTTATATGCCTTTTCTCTTTCTTTTCCCTATAACCAATATTAGATTTTAAAGAAATTGACTTGGGTTTAGAGTTTACCTCCTTTTTCTTATCCAATGGATACTTTTCCTTATAGTTGTTGGTGCAATCTTGGTTAGGTCAGGGTTGACTAGGCTCGGGTGAGCCGATGTCTTATGTTTGGATGTTTCGATGTTTGATAATTATGTTTGAATGTCGTATGATGTCAAGTGGGTTAAGGTTGACTGGAGACTTGACTAGGTGAAGTCTAGGTGGATCGGGGAGATCGCACGCTGGCATGGGAAAAGACCTAGTGGGACAAGGCACACCTAGTGGGACTAGGTGAAGTCCAGGTGGATCGGGGAGATCGTACGCTGGTATGGGAAATGACCTAGTAGGACTAGGCACACCTAGTGGGACTAGGTGAAGTCCAGGTGGATCGGGGAGATCGTACGCTGACATGGGAAAAGACCTAGTGGGACTAGGCACACCTAGTGGGACTAGGTGAAGTCCAGGTGGATCATGGAGATTGCACGCTGGCAATAGGAAAAGACCTAGTGGGACTGGGTGAAGTCCAAGTGGATCGGGTAGATCGCACGTTGGCAAGGTGGAAGTCTACCGAGAAACTAGACCTAACTCGAGGGTTAGGCAAACCTGGTTGGGAATCAGGTTAAGTCCTAGTTGAGAGCTAGGATGGAGAAATCCAGGTTGGTCAAAGGGGTTGACCGAGAAATCCAGGTTGGTCAAAGGGGTTGACCGTGAACACAAGTTAGGTTGGACTCAATCGATTGGAGAGATCGATTGGGTTGTTGTCTCGCGAGAATAGAAAGGATCTTAATCAATTGGGTAATTGATTAAGAAGGGTCTTAATCAATTGGGTAATTGATTAAGAAGGACCGTAATCAATTAGGTAATTGATTAAGAAGGACCGTAATCGATTGGGTAATCGATTAAGAGAATTTTGTTACGAGAACAGAAGGTGGCTGAATCGATTGGGTAATCGATTCAACCTTCCCTTAATCGATTGGTCAATCGATTAAGGGCAGTCTTAATCGATTGGCTAATCGATTAAGGTTCAAAAACTAGCCGTTGAATGACTAAGTCTACATGGTAATCGATTGGGTAATCAATTAGGAAACCTTAGGCGTCGGGTATAAGGGTTTTCACGCAGGTTTTGAGCTACAACTCTTCTCCCCTTCTTCTCCTTCATCAGTGCCATTTCAAGGGAAGCCTTGGAGGATATTGCTGCTGCATTTCCAAGGTTCTAGAGGCAATCACAAGCTTGAAGATAGCAAGGAAAGCAAAGCTTGAGCTTATCATTGTAAATCTTGTAAGATTTCATTTTGTATTTGCTTAGATTCTTATTGTATCTTATTGGAAGCTTGTAAGAGGTTTCTCCACCTCAAGAAGGAGATATTTCATAGTGTATGAGAGAGTGAGGAGAGTGGATCCTTGGATTAGTCACCGTCCAGGGTGGATACCAAGTAAATCCTTAGTGTTAGCGTTTGCTCGAGTCTTCCGCCGCGACAAATCATCACGGAGCAAATCCGAGCTAATCACCCCCCCTCTAGCTCGTCTACCGGTCCCAACAAGTGGTATCAGAGCAAGGTTGTTCTTCTTTGGACTCATCGCCAAGAGGGCAAGAGCTAGAGGATGAAGAAGAAG
Source organism: Boesenbergia rotunda (assembly GCA_024364735.1). Taxonomy (NCBI): domain Eukaryota; kingdom Viridiplantae; phylum Streptophyta; class Magnoliopsida; order Zingiberales; family Zingiberaceae; genus Boesenbergia; species Boesenbergia rotunda. Next base: position 513,276 of record JAGFNQ010001997.1, on the reverse strand, counting down.
TTGGAAGAAATCCTAATTTCAAGAAGTCATCATCAAGAGGGTTCAACTTCAAAAATGGAGTTCGGCTACGACACCCGGGCACCTCCACCATTCGACAAGGCAAATTTTGATCTTTGGAAGTCAAAGATTGAAAATTACTTCATGATGGAGATAGAGCAATGGTTTGCTCTAATGGAGGGTTTTGAAGCTCCAACAAGCACCAAAGGAAAGCTCCTCAAGAAAAGCAAATGGAATGAGGAGCAAATCAAGAGATACGAGGCCAACGACAAAGTGACCAAGTTATTGGTCAATCTATTGCCAAGCACCATCTTGGACAAAATTGGAGAATTTCAAGATGCCAAAGAGCTTTGGAGCAAATTGGCAAGGCTTCATGAAGATCCCTTCACTGTACAAATTCAAGACAAATCCGAAGAGGGAGATTCATCGGAGGAAGAAGATTCGGAAGTTGAGAGGTACTCAACATCCGAAGATGAAGCTCAAGCTAGAAGCCTCCACTTCAAGGGTTGAAGAGGAGCAAAATTTGACATTGATGCCGGAACAAGAAGAGGTTTCAACATCATTTTCCAATGTCAATGAAGAGGAAGAAAGAGTCACCCCTACAAGCAAAGGTATAAACATTTCAATTTGTAAAAATAAAGATCATATCATTTGCTTTGAGTGTAGGGAAAAAGGACACTATAAGAGTAAGTGTCCCACATTGGTCAAGAAGAAGGTGCAAGTGGCACCCAAGACCAAGGAGAAGCCAAAGGAAGTCGGCCCCAAAGTAAAGAAGGATAAGAAGCACATTGTGTGCTTCTCATGTAAGCAAAAGGGACATTATCGAAATCAATGTCCAAAGGGGAAGGATCCGACCAAGGCAAAAAGGAGGAGCTCAAATCAAGGGGGAGCCTCCAAGAACAAAACTAAGGTACCATTAGGTGATGATACTTACTTAAATCATGATAATATGCATGCTAGAAATAATTTTTATCATTTTAATGCAATTTATCATGAACATAGGAGGCATGAGAAACCTAAGGAAAACTATAGAGCTTTCCATGCTAGGACTACCACATCTAAGGATAGGGAACAAATTAAAAATTTCCAAGGTAGACCTACCCAAAACAAGGCCAAAAGGAAAAATCACCAAGGCAATCTTAGAAAACCAAGCCTTGATGAGGTAATGATTGAAAATCAAGTTTTGAGGTCAAAACTTGATAAATTGGAAAATCCCTTAAGAAAATAGAAAATCTATTTAAGGGATCAAAAATTCAAAACCTAGAGTTAGGAAATCATGGACCTTCTAGAAGCAAGAAGGGTTTGGGATACAAACCTAAAACCAAGGATGATGGTCCATCCTATCATAGAGTTCCATATAGGTATGGAACTCAATCTAGGTCGAGGAGTCAAGACAAGACCACAAGGGAAGCCATCCCTAGGATTGATCAAGACAAGACCAAGATGATTAAGGCTTCGGAGAAGTCAAAAAGGGTCATTAGGAAGGTATCAAGGGAAGTTATCCCTAGTGAATACCTAGAACACCCAAGGAGCAAAAATAGGTTTTGGGTTCCTAAGAGTGTGTTTGCCACACCCTAGATAGGTCTAGGGAGTGTCAACTCTAATTGGAAGGGTAGTTAACCCAATCTTGATGATGTTGGCACTTTGGGACGTTTTCAAGGAGTTGCCACCCTTGAAAATGAAGAAGTTATTTGGTTACTCTAGGAGGAGTAAAATTTGTGCCAAACCATATTTTTGAAAGATTGAACTCGATAAAGTTGACACAACTAGGCTAGAATCCAAAGATAGGCCAAGTTGGGGAGTTTTGGCATTATCTTGGAAATTAGGGCCAAAATTAGGATTATCAATGGCTTAGCGATGAGTTATTGATACTTAGATAGAAAATCTAAGTATTTTCTTCTGTGCTACTATGCCATGTCTTGTATGCCCTATCACATGCCATGACATCATAATCCATCATCCATATTTCATTATGAAAAGATCACATGTCATGTCATACATGCATCATCTAGTTGTAATATTGTAAAATTCTCATATGATGCATGTCATAGTCATTATCATGCATTAAGTCAATTTTTATTGAAATTAAGGACATTGACATTAATTGACATTCTAGGTGAATGATCAAAGTTTATAATGTCTAGGTAGAAATGCATGAACCCTTAGTTTAGGGAGAACATGACTTTTACATCTCACTAAAATCATAAGTGGACTTGTATGTGTTTGGAGACACACTAGATAAAGTGAGGTGTTAGGAAGATGAACAAAACTCAAGGTGTTGATAAAGTGCATTTATCTGAGTTTTAAGTTCATCAAAACATGAATATAAATGAACTCCAATCATTGGGAAAGCTAATGTACAAGTCATGTGCATTTAGCCCAACGAACATGGTTGGATATTATGTTTGAAAAACATTTCAAAACTATCTTGGAAAACCTTGGTGAAGACTATCTTTTGATAGCACTCATCATTGATGAAATGGATACAAAATATGTGAAACATTGAATTATTTCAATGGTTTCAAATTTTGTGTCAATCTTTAGAAATGAAGGTTATTTTCATATAAAATTATTTTTCCTTGATAGTATATGTCATAAATAATGTCTACACAAAATTTCACGATTTTTTAAATTTTGTAGAATTATTTAGGAGTTTCTGAAATTCGGACTGAATTTATTTTCAGATATCAGAAATACCCAATCGATTGGCCAATCGATTGGAAGATCCTATCTGCGAGCACAGAAGCTCGCGTAATCGATCCGTTGATCGATTAAGGGCAGCCGTAATCGATCAATTGATCGATTAAGGCATAGCCTAATCGATTGGTTCCCAACACCAATCGATTGGTGAGACTGAAACTGTCTGTTTTTAGTCCAATAACCCATTTTTGAGTAACCTAATAATCCCTAGACTCTTGAGTTACTTTTATAAGTATATTTGGGTAAATTTCATTGTGAAATCAAAAGAGGGATAGTTTTGGTGAAAACTATAGGGTTAAGGAGAGGTTGTGATTCAAGTTTTGAATTACAAATCTCATAACCTCGAGTTGAGATTTCCTAAAGTTTTAGGAACTCAAAAATCATTGTTGGTGCAATGATGGAGGGTTAGAGCATGTTTTGAGGGGGAGGTCTTCCTTAAAAGCATGTGTTTGATTTTTATTTTTGGGATAAGTGAAAGAATGAAGATTAGAAATCTTCATTATGATGAATGCTCCAGGATGAGCATAGGTTCAAATGGAAGGTGTGGGACTTTCATTGAGCAAGCCTTTAACCATATATATGTTGATGCAGTCTGGCCCTGATTGTTGTTTTGGTGTTGACACCGATTTTAGTTTAGGTGGATGATTATGATGATTAAGTCCTGATCGGGGATCAGGCATGGTATGGAAAATCCTAGCTTGGAGGGCTAGGTGTTGGAAAATCCTAACCTGGAGGGTTAGGTGTTGAAAATCCTAGCTTGGAGGGCTAGGTATGTGAAAAGTCCTAATTCGGAAGAGGTGGGTGAAAAGTCCTAGCTTGGAGGGCTAGGTGAAAAGTCCTAACTTGGAGGGTTAGGTGCAAATTCCCATCTTGGAGAATTAGGTGAAAAAGTCCTGGCTTGGAGGGTCAGGTCCTAGCTTGGAGGGCTAGGTTTGGAAAAGTCCTAATTCGGAAGAGTTGGGTGAAAAGTCCTAGCTTGGAGGGCTAGGTGAAAAGTCCTAGCTTGGAGGGCTAGGTGAAAAGTCCTAACTTGAGGGTTAGGTGCAAATTCCCAACTTGGAGGGTTAGGTGAAAAATCCTTAGCTTGGAGGGCTCAGGTGGTTGGAGCCCCCTTGATCGGTCTGGTGACCGATCAGGGAGTTGGCACGGTACTCCTTCGTGGATCGGTCTGGTGACCGATCCAGCGATGACTGATCGGTCTGGTGACCGATCAGGGAGTATGCGTTTCACCCACTGCTTGGCTCCTGATCGGTCTGGTGACCGATCAGGGAGCAAACAGTGAGGTTGAGTTCCCTTGCTGAACTGCTCCTGATCGGTCTGGTGACCGATCAGGATCACTGTGCAGATCGTTCTGGAGAACGATCCAGCATCGCAGGTTCCTCTCTATGATCGATCAGGACGGAGCCTGATCGGTCTGGACCTAGCCTGATCGGTCTGGTGACCGATCAGGAGGTTGCTGATCGATCCGGTGATCGATCAGGAGGGCTGGACTGCGAAGCTCAGGAATCGCCCGATAAAGGGGTGGATCGGTCAGGTGATCGATCCACAACCTGGGATCGGTCCGGTGATCGATCCAGGAGAGTCCAAAGAAATCGCGATTTCTAATCAAGCGTTAGGGACCGATCAGGACGGAGCCTGATCGGTCTGGACCCAGCCTGATCGGTCTGGTGACCGATCAGGAGGTTCTCTGATCGGTCCGGTGACCGATCACTTTAATTCAAATTGCACTGTCAGACGCTCTGATCGCTCCTGATCATATCCGATTCTCTGCTGCTTACATCTGATACTTGATTTGCTGCTTGATATGCTGCTCTAACACTCTGATTAAGCTGCAGGTGACAGGGGAGGATTCAAACACTCAAGGAGAAGTCAATGGAGGCTTTCCTTGGAGCAGGTTTGTCCGTTTTCCATCTCAGGTTGCAACGGCTGGGCTGCAGACTGGAGCTGCCGACTGGAGCTTGGCTAAGGGGAGCTCAGGAAGTCCAGGGAGGGCTCAGTGGTAGCTGGCGTTGGCAGGGGAGCAGCTGGAGGCTGCAGGAGATGCTGTCACCTGGTGCTGAGTGGAGAAACAAAAGGGCGGAAGAAGGCTTCGTTGAAGCAGAAGTTCTGAGTTCTTGCTGCGCCTTGTGTTCTCCACATCTAGCTTGCGCGTTCTGAAGTTTCATCACCTTGAGCAAGCTACTGCAAAGCAATCATCCATTACTTGAGCACCTGAAGGAGAGAACAAGAGGCTTGGAGTCCGACAGCGGGAAGACACGAGGAAGGGTTTCTTGCGTGAGATCGCCGCTGGGTGGAGCTCAGGAAAGCTTGCTGTGTTCTTGTCCTTGCTAAGTGCTTGAGTAAGATCCTTCTTGTTGTTTCTTTGTGCTTAAACTTAAATCTGTGATTGAAACACTGTGAAGAGGTTTCTCCACCGAGAAGGAGGTTGCTTTATATCCGGTGATAACCGGGGCTTGATCTGCCGACGATCAAGGGATCGCCCACCTTAAGGGCACGCCAAGGAGTAGGGGCAAGTTATCCCCGAACCTTGTAAACCCTCCTTGTTAGCGATCTTGCGAGTGTGTTTACTTTGCTTTCGTTTCACTGTTTTCTGCTTACTCTGTGATTATTTCTTCCGCTGTGCTACTGATAAGTTTGAGTGCAGAAATTCGATTTGTGCCAAAGTTCTAAGTGATTGGCTATATTCACCCCCCCTCTCTAGCCATCCGGGTTCCAACAAGTAGTATCAGAGCTTGGGGCTCTGTTCACGACTTAACATCCGAGAGTTATCAATAAGATGGCGTTGAGAGAAGGATTTTCCACCACTCGACCTCCTTTCTTTGATGGCGTTGATTTTCAGTATTGGAGATCAAAGATGGAATATTATTTGAAGATGGATATCCACACTTGGTTCGCGGTGAAGGAGGGCTTCACCCCTCCTAAGGATGATGAAGGAAAGAACTTGAGTCGTGGAGATGGACTGCCGAATAAACTCGAAAGAGTGAAGCCGACGCGAAGGCGATTGTCACTCTACAATGCGGCATGAATAAAGACCAACTCATCAAGGTTGGTCCTTTCACAAGTGCAAAGGACTTGTGGAACAAACTCATTGAACTTCACGAGGGCACCCGAGACTCAAGAATCGCAAAGAGGGATTTGTTCCTCAATCAACTCCAAAATCTCTCCATGAAAGAGAATGAAACGGTAAGTGAGCTCCATAGCCGGTTCAAGGAAGTCCTTAATGGGCTTCATTCGATTGATGAAAAGGTCGAGAATCGCGACCTTGTGAGGTATGTCTTGAAAGCCTTTCCAAGGAACGCTTTGTGGTCATCCATGGTGGATGCCTACAAAGTGTCCAAGGATCTATCCATTGTAAAGTTAGATGATCTATTTTGTGAGATGGAATTGCATGAAATGGCTAACAAAGGCCCCAAGGAGAAGGGGATTGCCTTAGTTGCAGGGGACCGATCCAACAAGAAGAAAAAGGAGAAGAAGAAGGAGAAGGAGGTCTCTTCATCTTCATCCTCTTCCGAATCCGAGTCCGATTCCGAAGAAGATGGCAGCGGCTCCTCATCCTCCGAGATGGCAAACTTTGTGAGAAGGATGATGAGAAGGGGTCGACGCTTCAAGAGTAGAGGTAACTCTAGTGAAGCTAAACTTGATAAGACTAATGCCTCTTGCTTTGAGTGTGGTAGGAAAGGGCACTTCAAGAATGAGTATCCAAAACTAAAGAAGAAGGAGGAGAAATCCAAAAAGAAAGAAGAAAAATTCAAGAAGAAGAAGAAGGCCTTAAAGGCCACTTGGGATGAGTCATCCTCTAGCTCATCCGATGAAGAGAAGGAGGAGAAGAGCACAAGGCATGTGGCACTCATGGCTCTAGGAGAGGAAAGCTGTGATGAATCTTCAAGTTCCTCAAACGCGGCTTCATCATCTTCGGATGATGAAGAGGTACCTTCTTCCGAACTTGAAAAGTGTTATAGAGCAATTGCATGTTTAACTAGTATGCTTAAGAAGTCAAAAAATAAGGTTAAAGCATTGCAATTAGAAATTGATCAATTGAAATTATCTAGGGATGATAACATTGATGATTTGCATGTTGAATTGTTAGAAGATGAAATTAAATCATTGAAACTTGAAGTTGAAAACTTGAAATCCTCTAGGGTTGAGGAAGTAGATGATTTGCATGATGAGTTACTAGTAGAAGAAAACCAATCATTAAAGAGTGAAGTTGAGAGACTCAAGAATATTCTTGGGAAGTTATCAACTAGCTCTAAGACACTAGATATGATCTTGAATGCCCAAAGGGCGGTCTACAATAGGGCCGGTATTGGTTATCGACCCAAAGAACCCTCATTCGTGTCCTTGATGTCTAGGACTGATATGAGACAATCTAGGACACCCAAAGTTCAAAAGAAAGTTGTCATTGGCATGGGTGCCTAAGTCATGTTTAGTTGATGCTTTAGGTCCCAAGGTTTGGGTACCTAAAACTTCTATTTTTCGAATTGTGTAGGTTATGATTGAGGGGGAGCATCTATCAACTTGGTTCGTTGATAGTGGATGCTCCAAACACATGACCGGGGATAGATCATTGTTTACCACACTTCACAAGAAAAGTAGAGGTAATGTTTCATTTGGTAACAATGGTAGTCTTAAGGTCATAGGAATAGGAGACATTCAAATATCCGAATGTCTTAGAATTCCAAATGTCCTTCTAGTCAAGGGGATGAAATTTAATCTCCTAAGTGTGAGTCAATTGTGTGACACGGGTTACACAATTGATTTCCAACCAAGTCAATGTCTAGTTAGACAACATGACACCTTGGACACGGTACTAGTAGGAACAAGAGTAGACAATATTTATCAAGTTTCATTTAAAAGTGCTACTAATGTTTCTGCTAAGTGTTTCATGTCAAAAGAAGAAGAGTCCACCCTTTGGCACCGGAGGCTAGCACATGTGAACATGAAGAACATCCGGAAGTTGACCAACAAGGGGTTAGTCCGTGGCTTACCAAGCATCAAGTATGAGAAAGATAAACTTTGTGATGCATGTCAAATGGGTAAGCAAACAAAATCTGCACATAAAGGTAAAAGCACTGTAAGTACTTCTACTGCATTAGATTTACTTCACATGGATCTATTTGATTGTAGTACTATCATATCATTGAATGGAAGTAGATATTGCTTTGTGATCATTGATGATTTCACTAGATATACTTGGACCTACTTTTTAAAATATAAGGACCAAACCTTAGATATTTTTATTTTTTTTTGTAGAAGAGTTGAAAATGAGAAATCATTAACTATTAAGACAATAAGAAGTGATCATGGAGGTGAATTTCAAAATCAAAGGTTTTTAGAATTTTGTCAAGATAGGGGTTATAGACATGAGTTCTCTACTCCTAGAACACCACAACAAAATAGTGTTGTAGAGAGGAAGAACTGTGTTCTACAAGAGGCTGCACGAAGCATGCTTAATGAGTACTCACTCCCGAGTTACTTATGGGCCGAAGCTGTAAATACAGCTTGCTATGTGCAAAACCGGGTCCTCATTCATAGGTTTTTAGGGAAGACTCCCCATGAACTTTGGTTTGGGAAACCACCTACGGTTAAACACCTTAGGGTGTTTGGTTGTAAGGTGTTCATCCTAAACACCAAGGATCATGTTGAAAAGTTCACGACAAAGGCTGATGAAGGGATACTAGTCGGGTACTCCCTCGTTAGCAAAGCCTATCGAGTCTACAATAAGAAGTCTAGACTGGTTGAGGAATCTTCTGATGTTGTCTTTGAAGAGATTCCAAAAGTCAATGGTCAACCAGAAGATGGAGTCCAACTTGAACTTAGGAGACTAAGTTTGAATGAAACTCCAAGTGTTGTTGATGGTGATGAGTCTGATAACGGTGAACCTAGACCACCCATAGATCAGCCGGATCCTGAGACTGACCTTATGTCTAGTGAACCCACTCATGAAGCACCACCAACACCAAGGCAAACTAGATTAGCCTCTAGTCATCCCCAAGACTAAATTGTTGGAGACATTTATCATGAGGTTAGAATTAGATCATTCTTCCGGAATGAGGCTAATGAAGTTGCCCTAATTTTCGAAATTGAACCTAGAAAAATTGATGAAGCATTAAATGATCCCGATTGGATCATTGCAATGCAAGATGAACTAGGTCAATTTGAAAGAAGTCAAGTTTGGGACTTAGCCCTAGACCCAAGAAGACCACCATCATTGGAACCAAATGGGTCTTCAAGAACAAATTGAACCATAAGGGAGAAATCATTAGAAACAAGGCATGCTTGGTAGCCAAGGGCTATAGTCAAGTTGAAGGCCTTGATTATGGTGAGACCTATGCTCCCGTGGCACGATTAGAGTCCATTCGATTGATGCTTGCATTTGCAGCACATCGTGGCTTCAAATTATACCAAATGGATGTAAAATCAGCCTTTCTGAATGGTTTGATTAGAGAAGAGGTCTACGTCGAACAACCACCGGGGTTTGAGAATTTCGAATTTCCAAACCACGTGTTCAAGCTCAAAAGACACTTTATGGCCTTAAACAAGCACCCCGGGCTTGGTATGAGTGGTTGTCGACATTCTTAATTGAGAAGGGCTTCGTTAGAGGCCAAATAGACCCTACACTATTTCTACGAAGAGATGGTGACAATATTTTTGTAGCCCAAGTATATGTCGATGACATAATTTGTGGCTCAAACAATAAGGGCTATTTAAATGAGTTCATTGGACACATGGAGAGTGAGTTTGAAATGAGTCTAGTGGGAGAGTTGACTTTCTTCCTTGGACTTGAAATCAAGCAAACTCGCGATGGTATCCATGTGCACCAATCAAAGTATACACAAGAAATGCTTCGAAAATTCAATATGAGCGATTCAAAAGAGGTAACCACTCCCATGGCCACAAACACAAGATTAGACAATGATGAGAGTGGTAAACCCGTTGACTTGACTCAATATCGAAGCATGATAGGTAGTTTGCTATACCTCACAGCTAGTCGACCGGATATTCTTTTTGCTGTGGGTATGTGCGCTAGGTACCAAGTGTGTGCCAAGGAATCTCACTTAATCGCTATTAAGCGAATTTTGAGGTATCTCAAAGGCACAATTGGAGTCGGTCTATGGTACCCCCGTACCGAATCATTTGATTTAATTGGCTATACGGATTCGGACTACGCTGGATGTAAGTTGGACCGGAAGAGCACAAGTGGGGGTTGCCAATTCTTAGGTTCGTCCTTAGTAAGTTGGTCAAGTCGGAAGCAACATTGTGTTGCTCTCTCCACGACCGAGGCAGAGTATATTGCTATGGGAGAGAGCGTATCACAATTGTTGTGGATGATACATACTTTAGAGGACTATGGATTGAGTTACAAGGGTGTGCAAGTGTTATGTGATAACATTAGCACAATTAACCTAACTAAAAATCCAGTCCATCATTCTAGGACCAAACACATTGAGGTGCGTCACCACTTCATTAGGGATCATGTAGCTAGGGGAGATATTGTACTCTCGCATGTAGAGTCCAAATCAAACCTAGCTGACATTTTCACTAAACCACTCCCCGAAAATGAATTTAGTTTCCTAAGACGGGAGTTGGGAATGTGTCGCGCTTCATGAATTTCAAAATGCATTCAAACCCTTCATGATTATTTCGAAATTGTTGGGAAACAATTGGGTAACTTTGGGGACATCTCACACAAACTATAAGGTTTAACAAAACGTTTTTGTTTGCTAGATATGGGGTGAGATGTTAGGATCAACTCAATTTCTCAAAATGTCAATGCATCCCTTGAGAAATTAAGTTGACGAGATAATAATCACTTCGGTGACCAAGTATGGGGAAAACCAATGCATAACATATGTGTATTTGGCTCCATGATCATACTTGGACATTCCAATCAAGGCAACTTGATTGGAAACCTGAATTTGATACAAACTTAGTTGAAATTGCTTGAATGATTGTTGATTGAGTTTGACTCCATTTGGATGGATCAAAGTGATTGTTGAACCTATAAGGACTTTTGATTCTTGTTTAGGAATCAATTTTAGTCATGAGATCATGTCCAAGTTCGATAAACTTCATCAGATCTCGTTGGAAAAATATCTGAAAATCTGAAACTGCACATTTCAGATCGTATCAGGGAGTTTCAGGAACCCTGATCGGTCACCAGACCGATCAGGCGTAAGGCTGATCGGTCTCCGGACCGATCTGGCTCCATCCTGTAACGATCGGTCCACAGACCGATCAGAGGGGCATCAGTGACTTTACGAAATTCTGATCAACCTTACTGAGCCAGCCTGGATCGGTCCCCGGACCGATCTGGCACCCTATGGTGATCGGTCCACAGACCGATCAGGGGGCTCACAGGTTTCTCTCCGAACCCTACTGTTCGTGTCCTGATCGATCAGCCGACCGATCAGGAGCGCCTGATCGGTCACCCGACCGATCAGGCCCAGGTCAGTCCGATCAGGCTATAGCCTGATCGGTCTGGGCGCTATCAGATCGAACGGTTATCCGTTCAGACGCATTAAAGTCTGGTTGGTGGACCGATCCACCAACCGATTAACTTCGGTAAAACCCTATTCTTCCAAAGCCCTAGCGCCGAACTCCATTGTTCTTGTGCTTCTTCCCGTGCGAGAGCCTTCCATGCTTCTTCTTCCTCCTTGAGTGAGCTTCTGCGCGTGCGATCCAGAGAAGGGTTCTTACAAACTCTTTCTTCTTCCTGCGAGTTTCTCTCTCGCTAAAGGGCTTCGCGATCTCCCTTGTGTCGAACACTTCTCCTGCGCAAGCTTGCTCTTCCAACCTCCAAGAACTTCACCAATGGCACCAAAGTGAGTTTTTGGCTTAGTTTTCCCTTCAAATCAGTTCATAGATGTTGTATTTGAAGCTAACCATGTTTTTGTGTGTTGTGCCGTGACCTCTTTGTTTTGGCCGTGACCCATCTTTTCAATATCTTACCCTTGATCAATTCCTGAATTTTTGTGATTCAAACTATGCTCATGTCAATCTTGCTCAACTGATTCAAACCATGTATGATCTATTCCAATCTATAGAAAGTCTTCTAGGGGCAAAGAAGTTGCTGAGAGCAGTTCGAGGGGGAAGACCCCTGCTGCATCTGCGCCCTCCAGAAGGCCTCAGCCTTCTTCAAGCTCCCGATTCCCAAATGCGGCCTGTGAACAAGCCTTCCAATCGAGGACCTTCAAATTACTATCCTGCCGGTCCATTGATATCCCTTTTCTGACTGAACATTGTCCGTCGGTCATGGACATAGTCATGTTTTACAACCTGGGCTTCCTTCATTCCTTGGAACGGACCATCAATCACAACCTAGTCTCAGAGTTCTATAACAATCTTCAGCAGGGACCTCAAGGAGGCTTCGAGTTCACCACTCGAGTCGCCAAGAGGAACCTTGATTTTTCTTACGAGATCTTGGCAGAGTATTTGGGTGGTCGACAATCACCAAATCTGTATTCACTCTACCCTGAGCTTCCTGATCCTTTATTGGCACCTTTTTCAGATGTTACCCCCGACTCCATCTATCAGCATTTCTTTGATCGTCCTCGCCCCGCCGGGCTTGATGAGTTGGGTCCTGATTTTCCTACTTTTGCTGCCTTACGACTTGCTCCAGCTGACTACATCCTTTTCAAGATAATCACAAATTGCATCTTGCCCATCACATCAAAGCCTTTGACCGAGATCCGACCCTACCATTGTCTTATGCTCTACGACATGCATCGCCGGATGGACTTCGATATCATGGAGAGCATCTTCCAGTCTATCCTATCCTATCGAGAGCCGAGCCGTCGCACGGTCTACATGCCATTTGGTCATGTCATCACTGACTGGCTTATGTCAGGTGGTGTTGATGTCACCAAGGGCAGGACCGTACCCATGGTCAAGCAGGATTGTCGGCTGGGTCGGCGCGCTTTTGCCAAGTCCGACATTATTATTCGAGAGTGTGATGGGGCTTTGATTTGGAAGGATAGGAGAGGACTCGGTGACCTACCTGGCGGAGCACCGCATTTTCATGCACCACCCGAGGCTGCTGCACCTCATGAGGCTCCTACTGCTGACGCTGAGTACGACTATGAGCCTGACCCAGATCTACGATGACAAATCTCCGAGCTAGATTGTACCCTCTAGGAGGAGATTCATTTGAGGGAGCTCCATCGAGAGGAGGACCGCTTGGATGTTCGTTCCTTTGATCGCCGATTGACCGGCATAGAGTCTACTGTCTCTGGGGTCCAGGCATTGCAGCAGACTTGGTACGCAGAGTGGCGCCGCCATACATTTCCAGGGGATGCTCCTTCAGGCAGTGCTGCACCAGGATCTGCTGATGCCATGATAGATGATCTCATGCACGATGACGACCCCCCCCACTGACGTTTGAGCTTGGATATCTGCTGCCTCTTTTCGTGATCTGTGTACTTGACCGGTTTTGGTCTGTGTGACTTTTGGGCTGTATGCCCCATGACTTGTTATTGTGGTCTTGTGCCACACGTATCTGGATTTTGATGCATGTGTTATTTCTCTGGATGTTTTATGACTTATCTCACATGTTTATCCTACTTTAGTATGCTTCTTGTTGATGCTATGATGAGTACTATCTGCATATTTGTTACACTACCATGATTATGCTTATGATGTCATGCTCATATGATACATATGCCTGTCTTCCCATGCCTATGTCTTTTTGTCATATGTATTCATATGCTTATCAAAAATCAAATTGTTGTTGGTTTGGGATACCCCTAGGGTTGAGGGGGAGTATGGTTTAAACTTAACAGCCCTTCTAGACCCCTTTTCGGTGTTCGACAAAGGGGGAGAGTGTTGGTTGGTTAAGTTTGGGATGATCATGTTGTAGGGGGAGGATCTGGATTCCCCTATGATTCTAAATTTGAAACACTTGATTGAGAATCCCTAAACTTAGATCGGGTTGTCAAATAACAAAAAGGGGGAGATTGTTGATGCAGTCTGGCCCTGATTGTTGTTTTGGTGTTGACACCGATTTTAGTTTAGGTGGATGATTATGATGATTAAGTCCTGATCGGGGATCAGGCATGGTATGGAAAATCCTAGCTTGGAGGGCTAGGTGTTGGAAAATCCTAACCTGCAGGGTTAGGTGTTGAAAATCCTAGCTTGGAGGGCTAGGTATGTGAAAAGTCCTAATTCGGAAGAGGTGGGTGAAAAGTCCTAGCTTGGAGGGCTAGGTGAAAAGTCCTAACTTGGAGGGTTAGGTGCAAATTCCCATCTTGGAGAATTAGGTGAAAAAGTCCTGGCTTGGAAGGTCAGGTCCTAGCTTGGAGGGCTAGGTTTGGAAAAGTCCTAATCCGGAAGAGTTGGGTGAAAAGTCCTAGCTTGGAGGGCTAGGTGAAAAGTCCTAGCTTGGAGGGCTAGGTGAAAAGTCCTAACTTGGAGGGTTAGGTGCAAATTCCCAACTTGGAGGGTTAGGTGAAAAATCCTTAGCTTGGAGGGCTAAGGTGGTTGGAGCCCCCTTGATCGGTCTGGTGACCTATCAGGGAGTTGGCACGGTACTCCTTCGTGGATCGGTCTAGTGACCGATCCAGCGATGACTGATCAGTCTAGTGACCGATCAGGGAGCAAACAGTGAGGTTGAGTTCCCTTGCTGAACTGCTCCTGATCGGTCTGGTGACCGATCAGGATCGCTGTGCAGATCGTTCTAGAGAACGATCCATCATCGCAGGTTCCTCTCTATAATCGAGCAGGACGGAGCCTGATTGGTCTGGACCCAGCCTGATCGGTCTGGTGACCGATCAGGAGGTTGCCTGATCGATCCGGTGATCACTCAGGAGGGCTAGACTGCGAAGCTCAGGAATCGCCCGATAAAGGGGTGGATCGGTCAGGTGATCGATCCACAACCTGGGATCGGTCTGGTGATCGATCCAGGAGAGTCCAAACAAATCACGATTTCTAATCAAGCGTTGGGGACCGATCAGGATGGAGCCTGATCGGTCTGGACCCAGCCTGATCGGTCTGGTGACCGATCAGGAGGTTCTCCGATCGGTCCGGTGACCAATCACTTTAATTCAAATTGCACTGTCAGACGCTCTGATCGCGCCTGATCATATCCGATTCTCTGCTGCTTACATCTGATACTTGATTTGCTGCTTGATATACTGCTCTAACACTCTGATTAAGCTGCAGGTGACAGGGGAGGATTCAAACACTCAAGGAGAAGTCAATGGAGGCTTTCCTTGGAGCAGGTTTGTCCGTTTTCCATCTCAGGTTGCAACGGCTGGGCTGCAGACTGGAGCTGCCGAATGGAGCTTGGCTGAGGGGAGCTCAGGAAGTCCAGGGAGGGCTCAGTGGTAGCTGGCGTTGGCAGGGGAGCAGCTGGAGGCTGCAGGAGATGCTGTCACCTGGTGCTGAGTGGAGAAACAAAAGGGCGGAAGAAGGCTTCGTTGAAGCAGAAGTTCTGAGTTCTTGTTGCGCCTTGTGTTCTCCACATCTAGCTTGCGCGTTCTGAAGTTTCATCACCTTGAGCAAGCTACTGCAAAGCAATCATCCATTACTTGAGCACCTGAAGGAGAGAACAAGAGGCTTGGAGTCCGACAGCGGGAAGACACGAGGAAGGGTTTCTTGCGTGAGATCGCCGCTGGGTGAAGCTCAGGAAAGCTTGCTGTGTTCTTGTCCTTGCTAAGTGCTTGAGTAAGATCCTTCTTGTTGTTTCTTTGTGCTTAAACTTAAATCTGTGATTGAAACGCTGTGGAGAGGTTTCTCCACCGAGAAGGAGGTTGCTTTATATCCGGTGAACACCAAGGCTTGATCTGCCGACGATCAAGGGATCGCCCACCTTAAGGGCACGCCAAGGAGTAGGGGCAAGTTATCCCCGAACCTTGTAAACCCTCCTTGTTAGCGATCTTGTTGGTTGTAGTTGTTTCTCTTCATTTTCTGTTTCTGCATTTTCTGTGTTCATACTTCCGCTGTGCTACTAACAAAGTGAAGTGCAGAAATTCAATTTGTGTCTAAGTCAAAGTGATTGGCTATATTCACCCCCCCCCCTCTCTAGCCATCCGGTTTCCAACATCTATAATAGATGCCCTTGTAGGCTTCTATAATAGATGCCCACAATGAGTTTCGAAGAAAGACATTTAGGACATACCTTATCACGTCTCAATTCTCTGGCTGATGTCCGATTAGGTGAAGTCCATTCATGATATCTTTGATTCGGGCATGGAGCTGACTTGCAGACTCACCTTCCTACATTTTAATGCTAAACAATTTATTTAATTACAGGTCATGCTTTATTACCTTAGCATCGCTAGTCCCTTCGTGCAGCTCGATCAGCTTATCCCAGAGTTGTTTAGCACTTTCAGTGGGACCAATTCTGTTTTGTTCTTCTTTAGTCAACCCGCACTGGAGAGTGTTTTGTGCTTTGAATTCAATTTGTCTTTTTCTTCTTCTCGGTGTTCCACTTATCTAGTTTCAGTGGAGCATTTCCTCCTTCATCCATTTGTGGTGAGTATCCACTCAAGACAGCAAACCACTAGTCCATGTCGATCTTCAGATAGACCTCCATTCTTCTCTTCCAGTAAGAAAAATCTTCCCCACTGAACATCGGGGGATGAGCTATGTTGTAGCCTTCACCTTGGGCCATCAGATGTGTCACACAATACATAGAAGGAAAAAGGTGCCAAGACTAGGTCTTGGATTAATAGTGTGGGAGGTAGTAAATAATAAAGTTGACTCGAGTAGTATTGCACTGACTTTGAGTAAATCCAAACGAGAAAAAAAAAGTCTAATGATTGGTAATAATACCAAACTTAAACTTTGTACGAAAAACTAAAAATCGATAGAAAGCATGCGACTCTTATGGTGGTTGCACCGATTTAGAGCGAACAAGGCTTTGATACCACTTGTAGGATCGTTGCACGTGAGAGAGGGAGGGGAATTATGTGACTTTTAAAAATGTTTCAATTTCGAACTTAAAGAGAGTGTGTGTGCTGCGGAAGTGAAAGCGAAAATCACAAAATTCGAACACAAGTCGATTTTACTTCGTTCGGAGTCTTCGGCGACTGCTACTCGAAGGCCCAGGTCTTTGGACCTTTCCGATGGGCAATCCATTAAAACCCTCTACTGGTAAACTTCCGATAGAGTGATTGAGTACAAGATATGGGTAGGAAGTGTAACAACCCTAGACTTCCTACTTGATTAAGTACAAATAAGTAAATCGTTACCCAACACAAGTGTAGAACTTTTCGTTTGACTCATATGTTGGCGTTGTTCTTCTGGCAGTATTTGGATGTGGTAGTGTCAAAGCGAGGCTGCAACAAGAAGACGAGGATGTAGGATGAGCTCGTGAGCTAAAAGTTGTAGTAGAAAAATCTGATCTAAGATCATAGCAGCAATGCCCTTACATAGGGTGTCTAAGGTGCCTTAGTTCCGAACTGAGGTCCCTCGGATAAGACAAACTTCATCCGTGTTCTGCAACTGTTGCGTTCACTGCTTATCCACTCAAAGGCAACTTGGATCCCTTCTGAGGTGCCTTAGTTCCCAACTAAGGTGCCTTAGATCCGTCCTGAGGCGCCTCTATTTGCTGGAGACTCATTCGCAGCAACAGCTGTTTAGATGTTCGCTCATCTACCTGAGGCGCCTCTAGTCCAAATTAAGGTGTCTCAGGTACTATTCATCTGAGGATACATTTGCAAAGAAAACCCTTGCAAAACCAAGTTAGTCCAAAAATAAATATATCCTGCAAAACAAGGTCAGTAATCACGCAGTATGGACTAAATGTAATAAATATTAGATAGATAATGTCTTCCTAAGATCAGGATATAGTCAGAGGCCTCAACATAGAGATCTAAAATGGTTCTAAGTTGGACCGCACCTAAAGTCTCAACTAGGACTCATCCTCACCGAAATTCGCTCCTTCAATGACTTACCTTCCTTACCTTGGCAAATCTACTCAGCTGCTTAACCCACCAGGACTTTTGCTAAGTCTCCACCAACTTGGACTTTTGCCAAGACTCAACCACCCTGAACTTCGGCCAGTAGTCAACCCCTTGGACCCAACTAAATTTTTTCTAAGACTCCACCACCTTGTACTTTTTGTCAGGACTCCACCACCCTAGACTTCAGCCAGCAGACAACCCCTCGGGCTCAACTAGACTTTTGCTAAGAGTCCACCACCTTGGACTTCAGCTTGAAGACGGTTCTTAAGCTTTTCAATCCTGCACACTCGATAACAAGGTTAGAAAACAACCACCCTAACTTTAACCCTTTATCATACATCAAAACCCAAGTTTGACCGTTAGTACAAACTGTACCAACAATGATTTACCCATGTCGGACACTGTAGCTTCTTTCGGGCAGTGGCACAACCATGTCGGCTAGCATGACCTACTCGTGTCGTACACTAGAGAAATTCTAGAATTCTGACATGGCCATGCAGGCTGGCACGGCTTGCCCATGGTGCACATTGAAAATTTGAAAATGGGGCACTGCCACTCTAGGATGGTCACGACCATGGCAGTTGGAATTCCCATGGTGCACACTGGAGAAATTCTGACATGGTCGTGCCAGCTGGCATGGAAAATGGCGCACTGTCACTCCAGGATGCCCACGGTTGTGGCAGTTGGAATGCACTTGAGAATTGGTCATTAAACTTCGTTTTCACTTCTCTTCACACCTTATCAATGAAAATAAATAAGAGTAGTTCTCTGAACTAGAAAAATATCAAAATGAAGCATGAATGGATAAAAACATGAGATATATACACATAGAATGGGATAGGATGTGTGCCAAACAGCAATAAAACCCTATATGAAATACACACATCAATCATGTTTGTCAATTTGGTTTGAAAATCATTTTGAAATACTTGATGAAGTCTATTTCTTAATGGGAATCATCATTAATTAGGTTGATACAAAGTTAGAGTGAAACATTGATTTTTCAATGGTTTTCAACTTTTTATCATTCTTTGAAAATAAGATATATTTTCATAGAAAACTATTTTTTTCATGATAATATTCGACATTAGTAATATCTATATGAAATTTCATGATTTTTCAAAAATTATATAATTACTTATGTATTTATGAAATTTGATATGAAAATTGAAATTGTAGGTTTTCAGTCAACAATCAATTACTGGCTGTATTTTTGACTAAAATATATTTGTTTAAGTCATTTAAGCTTACTCTTAGATAACTTAACTATCCATAACCTTATGATATATTTGGATAAGTATTTAAAAGGTGATTTTCTTGATGAAAATGAGAAACGAAAATTGAAAAGAGAAATGAATTTGAGAAGGAGGTTTAGATTCAAGATTAAAGTTTTTACATCAAGACTTAAATTTTTAAAATTTCTTAAGGCTTAGGAACTCTAAATCAATATTAGTGTAATGATTAAAGACGGATCATGCTTTAAGGGGGAAGTCCTCTTTATGGACATGATTTCTACATGATAGGGGAAGAACGAAAGATTTTGAGGATTGATGAATGAATGAAGGATGTATGCTCAAGATTGAATATTAAAGACAATGGAAGGTAAGAAATCTTCATTGTAATATTTGGAAGGTTGAAATAGAAAAAGAGAATGGATTTTGAAATGATATGTTTTTGAGGTGTCAAAAGGGGGAATGAAGGATTCAAGTTAGGAAACCTTCATTGGCACATGAAGTAGGATGCTAAGCTAATGATTTAGCTTAACTTTAACATATTGTTAAACATTAAAAAAAAGATTGTTGATAGAATTGACCCCAGTCTAGGTTGACTCTGCTAAAGTTGAATCGATTTGAGTTTCGATGATTGTTCAATATGTTAGTCGGTCAAGTAGGTCAAAGTTGACCAGATACTTGACAAGATATGAATAGTCAAAGTGATTACAGTTGATCGAACACTTAGTGATTGGAAGTTCAACAAAGAGTTAGCAAGAGAAAAATTCAAGTGGCTCATGGTTGACCGAATACTAAATCCAACAAAGAGTTGACAAGAGAAAAATCAAAGTACATCACAGTTGACTGGACGCTTGGTAGCCAAAAGTCTATCAGGGATGTTGGCATAAGACCAAGTGTGTTAACAATTAACATGACACTTGGCAATGAGGAATGTCTAAACATATTAAGGAAGACTGGATGCTTGACAAATGACAAAGTCCAGACAAGTCAAGGTTAACCGATTGTTGGGTAACGAAAGTCTCAGTAGGTTAAAGTTGACAGATGCTGAGCAAAAGGAGTCCTGATACGTTGAGGTCAACCGGATAATAAGTAAGACGAGAATACAAATTTGGTAAGACTAATATATGAGTATCAGTAGATTGCCAAGGTGTATCGATCGACTGATAGACTCTAAAAATCCAAATTCAAGATATGAGGGGTGTAAAGGGGGTTTGTTGGAACCCAATAATTGATCGCTAGAACGCAACAATCAAATGCCAGAAATCAATTGCTAGAATCTGTGGGATCGTAGAGAGTGATAGAGGGGGGGTGAATATCACGTTTCGAAAAATTCAGATTTAAATAACAGTTTACGCAGCGGAAAGAATAAATGCAAGTAGAACAATCACTAATACGTTTGTTTTTACTTAGTTTGGAGTCTGTAATAACTTTTACTCCAAGGCTCATGGTCCTTGACCGTTTACTTTGGACAATTCTATAAGTCACAAATGATGTTACAAAGATACAATGTTAAGTACAGAAAAATAATAAAATATACTGACAACTTTAAGTAAGAAGAAAAAGTAGTGTGTCATTGTCAAAGTAGCATTTCGATATTTCTGGATCGCTTCAGAGTAGCACATTTGAGCACAAAAACAATAGAAAATTGATGTTGGAAGTGTGTGGTCGAAACCCCTTATAAAGGGGCATACGAGCGCACGAGTGCTTATAGGGGCGCCCCCAATGTTGTGATCCAGTCGCGTCCCAATCTGTTGCCTAATCATATCATATCCTTCTCAGGCACCTGACAGCCTCTGGGATGCCTGTGTTGTTGACGTGACAATTCGAACAAGTGTGCGCCAACTCAGCCTCGCCTAGGCTGAGTCACTCGTATAAGAGCGCCCAAGACCTCTCGGGTGCCTTTGTTCCCGAGCGCCCCGAGACCTCTCAGGCACCTGTATTCTCAGGCACCTGAGTCATCTCGGGCGCCCCAAATGCGGCCAATGTCCAAGTACTTCAGCTGCAACACAGGGTTAATCCGAATACAAATAATATGCAAAATAAAAGCATGTACGACAGCCAGTGCTGTCCGATCCTAACTTTGGATTCAAATGAAATCCTAACTCAGACCGACACCTACTATTTCCTCTTCCGGGAAACGCATCCTCACCTACTCCACTCTGGAGAAGTTACTTGTTGCCAACCAGCACCTCCGGTTGGACTTTTGCTCGACCTCCGAAGATTCTGGATCTCAAGATGTCCGTACCTTGACCCGTCCCTACTTCTGTCCGTTGTCCTCGCTCACCTAAAACTCCTGCCCGATCTTTCGGATCAAGTCTTTGGTACCGGCCCCCCAGTCAAGTCTTCGTGCCCAGTCCTCTGAACTAGATCTTCGTGCCTGGCTTCACTCACCAGGTCTTCGGTGCCCAACCCTCAATAGGTCTTCGTGCTCAGTCGTTAACTAGGACTTCGTGCTCAACCCTGCAGGTTAAGACTTCATGCCCAGTTACATTAAGACTTTCCTGCACACTTAATGTAACACATTAGATCTAAAAGCATACTTAACTTTGAACCCTTTGTCATTATCAAAATCATATTCGATCTGGTACTTCCGACACCAACAAAATCTAGTAATCTATTATTGATACTGTTGCAACTAACCGAAACTATCTAAATCGATTACTCAATTCAACTAATTAGTGTTAATTGATAGGTGTATGTTAAGCAATCTGTCGTTCAGGTAACAAATATCCATTCTAAAATTTTACATGGTCGGATTAAATGATAATTGATTGGTGAAGGTAAGCAATGTGAAAATCATCCCGAATATAATCCTATAAAAGAGGGTAGCTCGTAAGGTCCTAACAAACCAAAATGCTGATAGTTTACAAAAGGGATACGACATGTATCTATTCTGTCTCGTAAGCTTCTTAGCTGAAGGATGTGGCGAGCAGCCCAAAATTGGGAAGTAGTGTTCCTTCCTAGGCCTATTTAATTGGGTAATAATTGTAGCCCAACAACGTGCTTCACAACACCAGCGAATAGTTCACTTTTCCATTTCCATGTCGTAGCATATGTCTAGCCCAAGCATGCTACTCCAACCTTCTTGCTTTAAGTGATTCCCCTTTCCCTCTCGTAGTAGCTCAATGTGAACTATTACTTACCCATATTGACCATATACAAGTGGGGGCGTCGCCGGCCACCGGCCACCGGCCACACCCTGTCCCTCCCACCATCGCCCGGCTGGCTCCACCCCATACATCATTCATGTCACTCCGACACTTCATTTGGCCCCCCGCGCGCCACTGGACATCATCAAATCAGGAACACTTCAGTCAAGCAAGCCGGTTCTGGAACACCATGCATGACCTCGCTAGCTGCATCCCACTACGTCAATCCTTGCACACGTCCCACGGAGAACACAAGGGCGGTGAAAACATGCATCAGTACCATCGATTGCCCACCAACGATTACCTATCCAAAAAGGGGCCATATATAGCGTAATCCTCTCGAGAGTTTGAAATCCAATTGGGGTCGCTCGCTTTGACTGCTATGCTGCCTTTTCTTCTTCCATCGTGTGCAGGCCGGCCATCGAATATTTTATACACGTACGTCTCGCATGCATGCCGCCCTTCGCGGATACTCCTTAATTCCCCTCGCACTTCTCCCTCCGCCTTGTGCTCGTCACGCTCAAGCTTCTCTCGCGGCTCTCTCTGGGCCGGGGCATGCCATGCCATGCCATCATGGTCTCCCCCCGGCGCGCTAGCTAGCTGCCCTATCAAGACTCTCTTGGTGGGATCGCAAATCATTGGCCCGTTGAAAAGGCAGCAGCTGAGAGTTCATGATAGCTAGCCTGCCACATTCATTTAATTAATTTCCGATCGAGCTCGATCTGGTTTTACTTTTTATAATTAATCTTCGGCGAAGTGGAACTTTAATTCACTGGCTGCCAGTGCCGGCCGGGAAACACCTTAATTTGCGTTAATGGCGGCATGCGACTTGAACGATGGAGACGGGAGAGGTATGCGTCGGGTAGGAGTTTGATATAAAGATAACGGAGAGCAAGAGAGCCCGTGAAGAGAAATAAAGAAGAGTACAAAAAATTAAAATACAAAACAATAATTATCCTGATGAAAGGTTACGTATTGGGCAAAAATCGAAAGTACCTTTCAATTTTTTTTCCTTTTCTTTTGAATAATTACATGAGCACGCCTCTTTCAATTTTTTTAATTAAAAAAAAGCATCCCACTTCATCATCCCATCATCTTTGTAAAATGACATGACTATCCTCAAATATAATATTTGACCAATTTTAATTTTTTGACTGGTCGATTTAAATTTAAATTTAAATCGATGGTGACACAATCTATTAAACAATATTCACATTATAACAATTATAATTTTATAATTATTACAATTCACATTATAATGATTACAAAATTATAGATGCAACAGTACAAAGTTGACCTATTCATATAACATTCACGATGTAATAGTTATAATTTTATAGTGGTTATAGCGCAGACTTATCTTATTCAATAATATTTATACTATAGTAATAATGAAATTATAATTGTTATAACTAGGTACGTAACAATTACGATCATAACTACTGCAAAGCGGATTTACCCTATTCATACAATTAACTGATCATCAATTCAAGATTTAATACGTGTAATAGAAGAAAATAATGTCGTATAATGTAATGGAGAATAGTTGTGTGATTTTACCGGGCTGGTGAAGTGAGACTGCTTTGATAAAAACTAAATAAAAGAGGAGCGTTTAATTTATGCGATGATTAAAAAAATGACATTTTTTAATTTTTACTCTGTCTCATGGTTAGTATAAATAATTTACCTGAAGAATAATAATTTTAAGCTGATAGAATATTCTTTAATAATTCTCTTTTTCCCTTGATAAATCCAACAAGGGGTTGGATGTTGAATTTGAATGTCAACATATCGAAATACTACGCAGAGGATGGCTTAGTAAGAAGCCAATAAGCTGATCCTTCATATAGATATTGGAGTTGATATTTGTTGAACCATGCATCATCATCATCTAACAAAAAGTGAAAATCAATCTCCACATAAAAACTAAATTTGTAGTAAAATATATCACTCTATTATTATCATAGTAGATTTTAGATTCAATATTGGTAAGATAATGATTGAAATCAAATAATTTCATAAATTGCATTCCATATAATATTTAGTCTTGAGCGAGATTTAATATACTGTTTTTTAAAATTTCATCAATGAAATATTATCATATACGCACTAGTAGGTCTTCAAGAGAGTTGATCTTATTTACATCATTGTAGAAGCTCTCCATTGGCCAGTGCTAGCTTCTTTCTCATCAATAGAATATTCCATCATGAACTACCATTAGTGTTCAAGCATATGATATATATTTTAGGTGCTAGTTCTTTTTCTTCTTTGAAAGTAGATAGCATCGCATCATCAACCACCATAAGTAGTGTTTATATATGTTTGACTTGTTCTTCGGCCTTTGCACCTTTTCTTCTACTTCTTCTTTAGATGTGAAGATATCTTCCTAAATATGCCTTAATGAATTGTGTTTCTTCTTTCCTTCCACTGTTTCTTTTCCTTTTCATTTATCCTTGGCTTTTCTTAATTTTTATATTGTCTTCAATCTTTTCATATTTGTTTAGATGTGAAGATATCTTCCTAAATATGCCTTAATGAATTGTGTTTCTTCTTTCCTTCCACTATTTCTTTTCCTTAATTTTCATTTGTCCTGGCTTTTCTTAATTTTTATATTGTCTTTAATCTTTTCATATTTGTTGAAATTGAAGCCTTGGACTACCGTTTTCTTTTCCTTCATATTCTTCATCCTCTTGGTATAATACTTGTGCCTTAATGAAACGTCTTAGCATTATATAATATTCTATACAATAAAGATAAATTTTTAATTATTATATTAATTTCATACTTGTGCCAGCTGAATTAATATAATAATATCATAAAATAGTAGGTTCTAATCTATAACACATCAACAGATTGAATTGATTGTAAGAGACTATAGAGAACACTACTTTTAACTATTCTTAGTTAAACATTAATATACAAGGGCAATATTAATATGTTGAGGCTACCATGTAGGTCAATTGATGACCTGATCTCACAAGTCATGTATATGGAAATATCACATTGACGTATAGGTATACATTAGAGAATATGTACTGAATTAATCCGCCATTAGAAAGTTTCATGGATCATTATATGAGTGTCATAAACTTTCATATGTGACTATTAGTATGAATAGTCCTTAAATCTGAAGTCACTATGGTTCCCTATATAAGGAGTTGTATACTTTAGTATTATTAAATGTCACCCGTAATAGGGTGGAATATAAAGGTGATCACTAGGTATGCAACAAACTATGCGGAAGGATGTGAGTGAAGTAGATGAGGTCTATCACTCTCATATGACGGGAGTGATATCTCTGGGACCCTTGATCAAGTACGATTACTAAATGCATGACCATGCTCAAATAAGTCAATATGAGATATTGAGTTTATTTGCTTGAGTGAGTCTACTTGGGGATCAAGAAACACAAAAATTGATATCAAGGATGACAAAGTTTATACCTCATTGATAAATCTAGGTATTGAGGATAGAAGGACAAAGTCATACGGATAATAGAGATGGAGGTTAAGTCGGATCTCGACTTTACTTGGGTAGCAATGATGCATTGTTAGATGTCGCTCATTGCTTATATATCTAAAGTAGTTTAGACACATTGTCAACGTTACGAGAACTTATTGTGCCACACACAAAGGACATGATGCTTTGAAGATTGATTGATTGATTTTAGTTTGAGTAAAATGTGATCCGAATTAGATTAATTGAGTTAGACTCAAATGAATCCAATTGGATATGAAATTGGGTCTAATCCAAATTAGACTCATTAAGATTAGACTCAACCAATTTGATTGGATAATAATTTATTAAAATGTTAAATGAATTTATTATTAGAGAAAAATAAAAGTTTTTCTTTATTAGATCAAGAGAAGTTGAAAAGCCAAAATGAGAAACATATGCATAATTGTGTTTATTGGCTTTAATGTGATGGGAAGCTCAAGGGACAAAATCCTTTCATATTCATGAGATGAATATAAGCAATTTTGAAAATTGCATGTGTAGGTGTGTCATTCTTCTTCCCTTCTTCCTCTTCCACTCCCACTTGGCCAAGACCCTCTTTTGAAGGGGTTTGGTTTTGTACTTTGTGAACTTCCCCTAGTTGCTAGCATAACTAAGGTAGTTCTTCTCTGAAGCCGAGATTGTGTTCATGTGGATACTACTAGAGGCACGGATACTTGAACATGCAAGAGATTCGACGAACTGTGGACGAGCGGGATAAGAGAAAGGCTCACACCAAAGGTATAACCCTTAATTAGATAGATCGAACTTTATACGAGTTTTTCTTTTGCATGGATCGCTCGAAGATATCTCAAATTTCCTCTGCGTTTTTAAATGTTTTTCACATAGAGATCCCTACAGTCGTCACCAAGCTCACCTCTCTCTTTAAGATCCCCTTCCACTTCTTGTCCTGCCTCCCGTCCCTCTTCTGCGACATCGAGAGAGAGGAAAACAGACAGAAGTCCTAATTCAGAAGATTGGGTAGGAGCCTTAGCCAAGCAAGGAAAACAGACAAAAGTAGGGGCGGGTCGAGGTATGGACGTCTCGAGATCCAAAATCTTCGGAGGCCGAGTAAAAGTCTAATCGGAGGTGTCGGTTAGCAAAAGGTAACTTCTTCAGAGTGAAGTAGATGAGGATGCGTTCCTTAAAAGAGGGAACAATAAGCGTCCGTCCAACCTAGAATTTAATTTTAAAATCCAAAGTCAAGATTGGACAAATCCGACTGTCGAACATGCATTCATTTCATATATATTATATGTTATTAGTATTTCAGACTCACGCTGTGTTGCAGCTGAAGAAATTGGAGACCAGCAGCCTCTAGGGCACCCAAGAGGTCTCAAGCGCCCGAGAAGATAGGCGCCTGAGAGGTCTCGAGCGCCTGAGTACACAGGTGCCTGAGAGGTCTCAAGCGCCCCTGTGCGTAAAACTCAGCCTAGGTGAGGCTGAGTTGGCGACTGCTAATTGTGCCACATCACCAACACAAGCGCCCAGAACCACTCAGGTGCCCGAGAATGATAGGATTTGGCCTTGATCAGCGGATCATGACGCGGCTAAATCGCTGAGTTCGAGGCGCCCCTATAGGCACTTGGGCTCGAGTGCTTATATAAAATGGGTTTCGAGACACAACTTTCCACATTAAGTTTTCACATCATTTGCGCTTATGTTTACTATTTTGGAACTCTGAAACGCTACTCTTACAACAACACGCTCTTCTTTTCATTTCAGTCAAAGTTGTTGGTATTAAATTCATTTCTTTTGTACATCGAATTGCATATCTGTAACTGTTTTGCAAACTTATAGAATTGCCTAACGTAAATGATTAAAGACCATGTGCCTTGGAGTTGGAGCCGTTACAAACTCCGAACCATGTAAAAACAAAAGTGTCAGCGTTTTGTTTTGACTTGTATTCATTCTTTCCGCTGCGTATACTCGTTCTAAATTCGATCATTTTTCGAATCGATATTCACCCCATCCCCTCTATTGATCTCACCGATCCCACAAATGGCATGATGGTTGGAGGCGACAACAATGGCTAAGGAGGTGGTGATGTAGGTGATCTCATCGGGTGGGAAAAAGATAGGATGGTTTTTGGTGGCGACTCGCACCAACAACTGTTGTAGCAGCAAGCAGGGGTGATACGCTGGGATCTCGAGTGGATGGAAGCAACGTTAAAATTCTGGTGTGTTATGGCAACCGCATTGTCTCGCGTGGAGAGGGGAGGCGAAGCATGGAGGGACGTCGGACGGCGTCGTTGTCCTCGTGGCGGAGACGCCGCATGTGTGGGTCAAGTTGTGGAGAGGAGAGGGAAGACAACCGATGTCCACTACTGCGAGAATGGTAGAGCGACACCGGCGATTCTCACCTAGGGGGATGGGCTGCAGCGTTGAAGAGGAAGAGGGGTCGGCGGCGCTCGTTAGGACACGGGGAATGACAGAGGAGTTATATATATATATATATATAAAGTTTTTCTTTAAATAATTCATAATTAGTTCATTTCACGCCTATTTATTCCTGTGAACCATTCTAAAAATTTCGAAAATCTTTCCTACATTTTTCATAAGGTTATTTTCAATTTTAACTCTTATTTATGGTATTTATATATATATTGTTAGGATGTATACTAAAAGTCTTTCTTTTGGTTAGAATACATCTACATTTTAAAGAGAATCGCAAAATCACACAATGCATGTTTATATAGTATATGCACAAAATGTCTAATATTTGGCATTGTAGATAACATGGTGTGTTGTGTTATACAGAAGATCATGTTATCAGGTTCCTTGCCGAAGTATAAGAAAGTGGCTCACAACCGAGATGGAGTTGGGCAAACCATCGACATGGTTGTAGTATAATTAGGTGTGGTTTATCTTGACCATAGAATTACACTAGTGTACTTTGTGTACATTGAGTAGAACCAAAAGAGAGGTCATCCAATTTTGTACTGACTTAGTAAATTGGATTAGACCTCGGATAAATATTATGGAGTTCGATCTCTTAATCCTGAAATAATAACGGACACGTATAATTATATATTATTTCTTTGACTTACCAAAGGGTGAGATTTATTCTGTTAAATCAATAAGCCCGGTAAATTGGGAAATAATATTAATTATATGGTGTGCTGTTGATTATTGACGGAATTCATGTCCTGGTGAGTCAGGATGATGATGCCCCCTTGGTGAGCTCAAAAGGATCGTCATGTCAAATATTGCAAGTGGACTATGGTCCGACATGATGAAAAGGTTGAGTGGTACTAATCAAGATCAAGAGGATAATTAATTTAATTATCAGTAAATTAAATTAATTATTAGGCATTCGATATCTCAAACACAGGGAGACAGACGACTCGTAATATGTGGAGCCCATATGAAAATATGGAGGTTGGTGAGGAAGTACAATGGGATCCTTTAGTGGAATGGATCACTATTAATGGATCGAGTTTGGATCCATTAGCAGGCCAAGAACCAACTCCTCCTCATGGTCCTACCTTAGTCCTATAAATACCCCATAAGAGTCATGATACAAGGCTAATTAATCCCTGATTAATTTTAGAATTAATCCACACCAAAACCCTAGCCTCTCTCCCTCTCTCTCTCTCTCCTAGGTCACGCACAAGAGAGGAGAAGAAGTGTCTTCTTCTTCTCTTTTGGCTATTCTTTTTCTATCCAAGTGGTGGCCAGTGACAAGAAGGATTCAACTCCTTCTTGAGGAACACGGCAACAACGAGGAAAGGAGGGAATCGGCGGCGTGGGGAGAAGAAAAGGAGGCTCTCACCTGAGGTGGTCGGCGACGGTGAAGGAAGAAGAAGAAGAGATTGGGAGAGGTTGAAGGAGAGTTTTCTCCTACTGGTTCTCTTCCTAAGCTCTTCCTCTCTTCACCGTGATCACCCAAGGAGCTGCGGAGCTCAGTCGGCGGCAAGCTTCCTCAGCTTTGCGGTGCCGGCGGTGGAGGAGTTTGCGGCGGGTTAAGGGAAGGAGAAGAGGGTTGCTTCCTCATCTTCTTCCGGTTCTTCTTCTTCATTGGCTTCTTCCTGGAGCTGCCTTGTGGCCGGCGATCTTTGGCAACCTCTGTGGCCGGCGACACAAGGTGGAGGAGGAGCAAAGGTGCCGGCGATTAAACCCTAGTGCTAGGGTTTGTTGGCTAAAGGGAAGAAGAAGATAGGAGAATTAATTCAAGGCCTTGGAGACTCCACGTCTTGGTAGATCGTCGCCCACACGACGTCCAGGAGGGGAGGGTCATAAGGTAAAAGACTGTGAGGTAAACAGTGAGGTATAACTCTCCCGAGCTCCGTTTTACTTTTGCTATGTTTAATTGTGCCATGATTTTATGCCTCGTCATTTATGTATGTTTGTTAATTATTTTGATTGTTTATCATGGATAATAATTAACTAACTAGACCCTGAAGATAAACACAAAAAACGGCGATCCAATCGTCGTCTTTTTCGCGGTTAATTAATTCGGAAAGTTACAAGATCTTAACCTTAGTTTTGGCTAAGTTGTAACATAGATTAATTGACATGACGACGAGACGGTCGTTAGAGGGACGGGTCTCTATTCGGATTAAATTTTTAATCCGTAGACATAGAGAAGTCTCTCAGGTACGACCTTGTGGTTGTCTTGGAAACCACCAAGTCATACCTCCGTAACCAACATATACCATGTTTTACATTCTCCCCTACTAACAACAATTTGATCCTCCAAATTTCTCTATTAAACCAAATAAGTACTAACGTCTCATATACAATATAAATACTGAGTGAAGTCCAGCACTATGCATCTCAAAGGCTGAAATCCTTAACCCTTGATAAGTTGTTGACAAGTTTAACCCTAGCTTCCCGACTCGATAAGTCGGAGCTACAAAGTCGTACCCGTAACAAGTCAATGATTCACTCCCATGGATAACTTTGACCATGATTGCGGATCAAACGAGTTATCTACCATACTAAAACTAAGATAGAAAATACTTAATCATCCAGTATAGGAATCAATCTACAAACCTACCTATTGGGAACTATCCCATACCTCTCTAAATGGTAGAGACACATATACAAGCTATGACGTACACGTGAGTTCCCTACCGCTCTTTCCTATGGAAGAGGCCCAGACTATCGGCATCTATCAAAATCTCGGTAAGAAATGCATAAATTAGAACTTACCATGGTAAATCGATCTATTAGCCCACTATATCTCCTCTCTGGTAAAATAGTATGAACCCAATTCATCACCAGAACTGATGGTGACATCGTTTGACTAGGCTGTGGCTGAATCATCTGGACTGTGGCTGGCAGTGTAACGACCCGGCCGTCAGCCCGACCCCTCGGCCCCTTGGGCGGCCAAATTCTATTTTTGGCGGCCCCACAACCTGGCCCCATTGGTCGTCAACTGTCGACCGCGTCGTTACTCACGAGGACTTTCTACCCCTGGCCAGTGGATTTTTACCTTCCTCAGGATTCGAACTCTAGACCTCCAGGCTAAGTACTAGAGTTTATGAATCCTGATAGCCAAGTGAGCCGCGCTCACTTGGCTATCAGGATTCATAAACTCTAGTACTTAGCCTAGAGGTCTAGAGTTCAAATCCTGAGGAAGACAAAAATCCACTGGCCAGGGGTAGAAAGTCCTCGTGAGTAACGACGCGGTCGATGACCAATGGGGCCAGGTTGTGGGGCCGCCAAAAATGGAATTTGGCCGCCCAAGGGGCCGAGGCGTCGAGTTGACGGGTCGGGTCGTTACAATAAAAAGACGCCTTTTTATTGTAACGACCCGGCCCGTCAACCCAACCCCTGCCCCCTTGGGCGGCCAAATTAGAGTTTTAGCGACCCAACAACCTGCCCCCTTTGGTCGTCGACCGTCGGCCATGCCGTTACTCACGAGGACTTCCCACCCCTGGCCAGTGGATTTTTGTCTTCCCCAGGATTCGAACTCTAGACCTCTAGGCTAAGTACTAAAGTTTATGAATCCTGGTAGCCAAGTGAGCGCTACCAGATTCAAGGAACCTTTGTACTTGTCCTGGAGGTCAAGGGTTCGAATCTGGGGAAGGCAAAAACTCACTGTCGGGGGTGGGAAGACCGTAGGGCACGACCTAGAGAGCCGCCTGATGGGGCTAGAGGGGTCGTGTCGCTACATAAAAAAGGCGCATTTTTATTGTAACGACCCGGCCTATCAACCCGACCCCTCGGCCCCTTGGGCGGACAAATTCCATTTTTGGCGGCCCAACAACCTGGCCCCTTTGGTCGTCGACCATCGACCGTGCCGCTGCTCACGAGGACTTCCTACCCCTGGCCAGTGGATTTTTACCTTCCCCAGGATTCGAACTCTAAGCCTCCAGGCTAAATACTAAAGTTTATGAATCCTGGTAGCCAAGTGAGCGCTCACTTGGCTACCAGGATTCATATACTTTAGTACTTAGCTTGGAGGTCTAGAGTTCGAATCCTGGGGAAGGCAAAAATCCACTGGCCAGGGGTGGGAAGTCCTCGTGAGTAGCAGCACGGTCGACGATCGACGACCAACCAAAGGGGCCAGGTTGTTGGGCCGCCAAAAATGGAATTTGGTCGCCAAGGGGTCGAGGGGTCGGGTCGACGGGCCGGGTCGTTATAGGCAGCATATGCTGACGTGCTGGATGATCGACCGACTGTTGAGGCTGATAAACTGTTGCTTCGACTATCTGCTGGGGTTGATAAGTTGTAGCTTTAATTATCTACTAAGGCTAGTAAACTGAAGGCTAGTAGGTTGGGTATGGCTGATAAGACTCCGTCATAGAATACTAGAATGCTACTGGTGTGAGACATGCTCACGTCCAAGCATATAGTATCGTCTACTGCTCTCGGCCGCCTCTTTGGTATCTCTATTGTCCTTAGTCGTCGCTACAAATTGTGCTTGGTTGAAGACCTCCCAATATGTCGTCGTAGCTAATCCGGGCATCTGTATCTACTGTTACTAATCTATAAAGCTATTCGCGTATGCAAACATTCATGTGTTGATTATACATTTCTGAGACTATTCAGTTAGTGCTTATTTACTCAGTATTGCCATCTTGTTTACTCGCAGTATCACATCATTTACTTAATCTTTATTGCTATATTCAATAAACAATTTCTGAAACTGCTAGAATTACATAGCGCCGTTATATACAGCAAGTCACCATATAAGATACTCAAGGATGAAAACTGACGATAACTGCTTAACTAAGTATATCTTTCTATGCATCCATACCTTCTTATGATTCATTCACGAAGCTCCCATGTTCTAAAATAAGTTTTTTTCTAAGTCTAGACCATTCACTAGCACTATTTTCTCCTAGCATTATACATATGAAAATTCTCTGATACAATGCACACCAATTCATAGACATCATATTATTTATTCCCCCAGCATATCTTTTTAATATTCTATGACATTGTAGAGTAAAGTTATAAATACTAATACTCTAAACATCACTTACTCTAATAATCTACATTTTTAAACTCATCTCCTACAAGCTTCTAATTATTCTACACACCCCATCAAGTGACATGAAATCATCACTTATCTAACTTGTCCAATTGTACATTATTAAGCTACTGATCCTAACATTAATGCTAGGTTTCTATCTAATCTGAGTATAATAGATTCAACACTGTATTTTATCCCTTATGTCAAATATAAGTCACAGCGTACTATCCAACTTAATTAGCATATGTCTACAAAACTTTAAACATGATAACGTACACAATAGATAGAATAATCATCATATGTCTATAAAATTGTTTGACCTACACAATTAGACACAAGCTTTTAGGTCAACACTAAAGTCCCTGAAGACACTTAGATAGAGTCAGACGATGTCGAGTTCAAGGGGAGTGTTTTTTTAATTCAAAAATAAATATTCTTCAAAAAGTCTTGTGCTTTAAAAATTACTATCACTTCACACTACAAAAAATTCTAGCCTTACCGAGGAATTCCGTCGGTACAAAGCATTCCCGATGGAATTCCGACGGAAAAAATATTGACGGAAAATTATTCGTCGGGGGCAATATTTCCGACGGAAATATGGGTCCGTCGGCAAAAGAAACGTACCGACGGAATTTTCTGTCGGTCAATACCGACGGAAATACAATCTCGTCGGAAAATACAAAGGCGGGATGAACGAAGATTACTGTTTCCGTCGGGATTCTCCGACGGAAACAGAGTTTCCATCAGGAATCTCCGACGGAAACAGAGTTTCCATCGGAGAATCCCGACGGAAACTCTGTTTCTGTCGGGAATCGCTGACGGAAACTCTGTTTCTGTCGGTAATCTTCGACTGAAAACAGTGGAATTTCCGACGGAATCTCAGTTCCCTTCGGAAATTTCCGACGGAATCTGAGATTTCGTCGGCGATCTATCGTAAGCCCAGTTCGATATATTTCCGACGGATCTTTATTCCCGTCGGTATTCCGTCGGAACGTAATAAACAAAAATTTGATTAATGGTAGAAAAATATTTTGATTGGCAAAAATCCATATGACAAAATAACATAATTTACACAATAAATAATCATTAACAAAAAAATAATATATTACAAACGACTAGTTTGAAAACAATATTTTACAAGTCTCCAAATGCATAGCAATTAAAAAAAGTACAATAATACATGTTTGCATCCAATCCAAAATACTATAAACATTTGATAAATGAAGTTCGCTCTCTAAATGTCACAATACAAGTCTACCAGCAGCTGTTTGTCATCTAATCTTCTAACCTTCCTTGATGTTTGTGACAATAACACCTGTAAATCATCTGCACCATGAACGATATTATAAGGATTCCTCTAGCCAGAATGATATTATAAGGATTATATAATTAAGCTTAGAATGCAGGAAAGAAATATCATGTATCCCAAAGAATGAAATATTGAATTATGATAAATCTAACAAATCCAAAGAATATGATACTCCAGAACATTAAATATATCTAATGAACCTGCGTATACTGCCTTTTCCACCGGCGCAAGCTTGTCATGATTCATCTGCCAGAATAATAAAGTTTAAAATGCAGTAGCAAGTGTTGTACTAATTCTTTGAACAATCAAACCAGGAATAGATGACAAAATGTAACAGATTAGATTAATAGAAAGTATATGTGTAGCTTCAACAATCTGACAAAGAAGAATATGTCACAATACATGGAAATTATTATGAAAAATCACACAAACAAATGAAACAAACTTGATAGATCAATTTAACCAAATGAAAAAAAAAACCATTTGAAGCATGTGAAGAAGACATCAGCAACATGCATGGGTTTTAATTAAAGTAGGAACAAAACTTAATGCAACTCATCTCAAACTTATATGATAAGCAGCAAGCAAAAACTAATGATAAGCAGCAAGCAAAAACTAATTAGACCACTGGCTTTATAACTCACCTGTAAGGATGTCTAGCTGTACCTATCCAGAGTCCTGAAAAATAAAAATATAATTTATTAGAGTGTAAATAATGAATAAATAAATTTAACATAATTGAAATAAAACACATGCCATAGTTTAACATATACCTCAAAAAATTCTACTCGTCCATGTCTGTTGGGTCTTGAGTCTCCTGTGACTCAAAACCATGTTGCGATGGTTGTGTTGGAGGAAAATTAGCTATGACCGCGTTCATATGGTCCACCAAAGCTTTATGCCTCCGTTCGTCCGCCGCTCTCTGCCGCTCCTGAGCGGCTATCCAATTATTCATCCTCTGATCCATGGAGGCAATTTGAGAGCGCAGTTCATGATTTTCCTGACGTAAAGACTGCATCTCTGAAGAAGCGGACGAAGAGGCACGACCCCTAGGCATCCTCAGACGATCGAAGGCAACTTTGGCCTGTGAGCCAAGCCTGTAGAGGGTGGAGTTTTTTGTCCGTCCACCGACAACATCATAATAAATCTCATTCAGCTGGTCGGTGGACAATGTCTGTGGCTCCCCCCCCTCTATCGAGGGCTGAGATGCCTCGACCACTCTATTTGTAATTTGATCCTGTAAAAAAAAATTATCGGATTAATATTGAAATTAAATTATCAGATTAATAAAGATAGAAACAATTAAATATATAATAAAAATAAGAATTGTACGTGTATGGTCTGTGATCGAGAATCGACAAAAGACCCATCTTTCTTCTTATGGGTCTTCAGAAATATCTCCAAACAAGTGGGCTGGCGAGCAAGATCTCGTTCCTATTTATAAAAATTTATTAGAACCAAATTATACGAGTATGATAATTGATAAATATAAAATTTACTTGCATAACTTTGAATTTACTTACCAAGTCCATTGTATGCTCAACAATAGACTTCGATCCAGATGAATGCCGGGTTGTTCCGGTGCTCGGGCCACCTGGCTCTGTATTTCTATTGGCACGAGCTTTCTCAGCATTTTCTTTCCATCTTTCTTCAGCCCAGGTGGCCGTCCATACACCCCAAGTCTCGGCATCAACATATGTTGGTCGCGTCGCCTTTTTTCTCAAATAATACATATGGTCACGGTACAACTTGGCACAATAAGAATTCCAAGTAATTTTAAATTCTGCCTCGTGACCATCCTCCCATGTATTTTTTTCTACAATACAATTTATTCAAATGAGTTTATTCAAGTATGTATTAGAATAGTAAATATATTAAATATACTTACGACAAATTCATTGTAATAAAAAGATTTCGTCTCCTCGTCTACATGTCTCCATGTAATGCCAGCAGCGCAGGCTCTTTCTTTAAATTTGCCAGTAATATAACTGGATACTCGGTGGCCTTCAGGATAAAACCTGCATATAAATTATATTAAATTTTGAAAATTTATAATAACTAAACTTAAATTAATAATAATCATAATTACTTACGATTCTCCAATGATTTTCAGAGTCTTGTAGCCACGGAGTACAACTGGCTGCTGACCTAGCTGCTGCTCGTCCTGCTGCTGTGCCATAATAGTATCTGCACACAAAAATTACTATAGATCATTATAAAGATTGGAGACATGATCATATAAATAAGAGATAAAATGAATACATAACTTACATGATAAACCAAAAAATATTGTATCCAGTTTTATCAGTAAGATCACATTAATCAATAGTGGCATCTTCTAAATATTCATCGCTAGACTCTATTAGTTCAACATTTTCGTCACTGCTAGACATATCTCCATCATCTATATCCTCGTAGGTGACATTAATATCTACAAGTAATTGGGATGTAGACTGGAGAGAATCAACTGAATATCTCTCTACATAATCATTTTACATTGCATCATGATTTAGTGAAGTGATGGTGTTCGGCATTTCTATAGTTGACCGAGCCTTCATTCGACAAACAGACATCCATTGACTAGATCTTCGTCTCCTCGTAGGGTATTCAAGATAGAAAACTTGACCCGCTTGTACTCTAAAGATAAAAGGTTCAAACTTATTGAACCTTTTGTTCCCATGCACCTCAGCTAAATTGTAATTTGGATGTATTCGAGTACCTATTTTTGGAGTCGGATCGTACCATTCACATTTGAACAACACACATCTTTTTAAAGGTAATGCAGGGTATTCAACCTCTATGATTTCGTCGAGTATTCCATAATAATCGAACTCAATGTTACTATTCTCCATAGATCCTTTGACGCATATACCAGAATTGTAGGTTAACCTGTTTGATTCTCGGTGTCTGACATGGAATTTTAGGCCATTAACATAGTAACCAGAGTAAACCATTATTTTACGGAGAGGACCTGATGCAAGATTCAATATCCTATCATCTTCAACATTTGAAATTCTACGATCTTTCACCTACGAAAATAATGTTAACATAAATTAGAAGATTGAATAATATTTCTTAAAACTCAAATTTATTCAATTAAAATTACTGTAACTTACATATATTTGGAACCATAATGCAAATTCTGTCTCTAGCTTTGCAGCTATTTCACTAGCACCAAAAGATGGATTTTGCATATATAATTGTTGCTCGTATAAGCTGGCAAAGAATTTATTAGATAATTAAAACATTTAAAATGCTCATTGTAACATTTTAAAATGAATGTAAATTTTATTAGAGAAGGTAACTTACTTTATATATGGTTTGACTTCATTACAGTTTAGAAGTATGTATGTCCTAACAACATGGTATTCCTGTTCAGTTAACCATCTAGATGAAGCTCCACCAATTGCCTTGCCAAGATACTTGAAAATAGAAAGCATCGATGGGTCGATCGGCCGAGCATCATCAAAATTTCTTGGACATTTGCGATGTCTGGTTTTTACATGATCAGCAAAATAATATGAGCAAAAAGAGGATGCTTCTTCAACCAGATAAGCATTACTTATTGACCCCTCAACTCTTGCTTTGTTACGAACATTATTCTTCAATTTCCTCAAAAATTGTTCAAATGGATACATCCATCTGTACTGAACAGGTCCAGCTATTTCAGCCTCGTATGGTAAATGGACTGGCAAATGTTCCATTGAATCAAAAAAACTAGGAGGAAAAATTCTTTCCAGTTTACATAGTATGAGAGGAATGTCTGTTTTTAGACGAACCATATCATCCACCATAATACACCTTGATGTCAGATCTTTAAAAAATAAACTCAATTCTGTGAGCGATTCCCAAACATTCTGAGGAAGTAAGTCATGAAAAGCTACTGGAATAAGTCTTTGCATAAACACATGACAGTCATGACTTTTCATTCCGAACATCTTTAATCTGTTCATATCGACGCATCTACTCATATTAGAAGCATACCCATCAGGAAATTTTATTTCTTTCAACCAACTACATAATGCTTGCTTTCCATCTTTGTCCAATGTATAACAAGCCTTTGGATATCTGTTAGATGTTTCATCCTGATGCAATTCTGGTCTGTTAACTAGCTCTTTTAATTCTTCACGTGATTTTGCAGTGTCTTTAGTTTTTCCAGGGACGTTCATCACAGTGTTGAATATATTATCGAAGACATTTTTTTCAACATGCATAACATCTAAATTATGTCGAATTAGCAGATACTTCCAATAGTGTAGCTCCCAAAATATACTCCTTTTCTTCCATCCACACTTGCACATCCGGACAATGTACTTGTTTATGTCATCCGCACCAGGTTGAAAAACTGGAAGAAATCCATAACTGTCAATTTGTTCAATAATATCTTCACCTGAAGCAATGACTGGAGGAGATTTGCTGACTATTACATTCTTTAGGAAATTTTTTTTATTTCACCGAAAAGGGTGATCAATGGGTAAAAATTTACGGTGGTTATCGAACCAAGAAACTTTCCCACTGCAAGGTAATGAAAATGCATCAGAGTCCATCATGCAATGTGGACATGCTAATTTTCCCGATGTACTCCATCCTGACAACATCGAATATGCTGGAAAATCACTGATTGTCCATAATAATGCAGCATGTAATGTAAAATTAGTTTTAGTTGCAACATCATAAGTCAAGGACCCTACATTCCATAAATCACTCAACTCAGCAATCAAAGGTTGGAGGAAAATATCTATCTTCTCTTTAGGATTGCTTGGACCAGGAATCAGTATAGTAAGGAACATAAATTCATCTTTCATGCACATCCATGGCGGTAAATTATACGGTGTTAATATAACTGGCTAAGAAGAATATTGTTGTCCTGATTGACCAAATGGTTGAAATCCATCTGCAGAAAGTCCAAATCGCACATTACGTGGTTCCATATTAAATGAAGGAAACACACTATCAAGATGTTTCCATGCAGGGGAATCACAGGGATGACACATTAGACCTCCATCGTGTACATGCTCATGATGTCATATCATGTGACTAGCTGTAGCAGTAGATGCATATAAACGTTGAAGTCTTGCAGTCAATGGAAAGTAATACATCACTTTCCAAGCAATCTTTTTCTTTTTCTTCCCGGGTATGCAAGTAAGAGGCTTATAACGAGGATGACTACATATTTTACATTCACTCAGTTCATTGTCTTCATTCCAAAATATCATGCAGTTATTGATACAACAATCAATCTTCTCAACTGGCAAACCTAAACCATTGACCAATTTTTTGGTATTATAAAAGCTATCGGTCATTATGTTATCAGCAAGAAGCAACTCAGACATCAATTGACATATGTCATCGTAGCATCTTTCTGAAAAATGGTGTTCTGCTTTCAAATTTAATAATCTTGCAGTAGCTGAAAGTTGCGAATGACCAGAAGGAATGTCTTCCCACAGTTCTCTTTCACTGGCATTTAACATTTCAGATAATTGTTGATATTCTTGTGTTGGTATATCATCTACATGAGAAAATTGAACAACATTGATTGCATCCTCAACCATTGTTTGCATCCAATATTAGTTGTTGTATCAATTGCAACAACATTTATATCAGATGTTGAACCAGCAGAAGGTCCAATTGGTTCGTACACATAAGGTTCTCCGTGACAGTACTAATTATAATAATTTGGCACAAATCCATTTCTACATATATGAACTCTTACAGTGTCCTCATCACGAAAAGCTCTGTTTCTGCATTTTTTGTGATTACACGGACATCGTAATTTGGAACCATTCAAACATTCAGGATGACTTTTAGCAAAGTTCATAAAAGTTTCCAGTTCAGAAACAAAATCATCTCTGATAAATCCCTTATCTAATCGGTTGTACATCCAAGCTTTATTCATATACATTTTTGCCTAATAATGAGTAATTCAGTTGTAGGATGAGAATATCAAACAAATAAAATTAAATTAAACCTATATCACAATTTTATATTAAATACATGTCATAAATAAACTATCAAGGTAACAACTAGTAAGGTAACAAGTAAGATCAATCTATATAAACAGTGAAAACACGTACTAGTAAGATCAATCTAAGTAAGATCATTTCTAATAAATTACTAATTTACACCATATAATAATAACAAAAATAAATATAATTAATAACAAAAATCTAAGTAAGATCAATCTAACATATAATGTAAGCATTGCAACCAAAATAAAAATAAAATAGATACCTTAAATCAAGTGCACGTCTAGAAGGGAAGCAACAACTGCAGTAACCTATATAAGTACAAATAAAATCAATTAATAAAAATAATGGAGTATTAAGGTAACGACGCGTGCCAATTGGCCGGCCGGAAGCCGAATTGCTATGACAACGGCCGAATTGCCACGCTAGAACCACCGGCAGCAAAATTGACACGGCGACGTGCCCAAGAACTGCCCGAGATACGAACGGGCACGCCGCCAGCCCAATGGGTCGCTGGCCCAAATGGCCAAGCAGCGGCCAAATTGGCCCGTTGGCCTTCCGGCAGGCCCAATTGGGCCTGCCGGGGCTGCGGAGCTGCCCGGCAGCTCAATTGGCCTGCCGGAGTGCCAATTGGCACGCCGGCAAGCCAAGGGTCAGCCAGGGGAGGCCGCCGGCGTGCCAGGGGTCAGCCAGACCCCAGGGCACACAGGGGCACACAGGGGCACGCAGGGGCACGCCGGCGTGCCCCCAGGGCCGCGGCGTGCCCCCACGGCCGCCGGCGTGCCCCCACGGCCGCCGGCTGCCCCAGGCCGCCGGCGTGCCCCAGGCCGCGGGGCACCAGGGCCGCCGGCGTGCCCCCAGGGGCCGCCGGCGTGCCCGAGGCCGCAGGGCACGAAGGGGCACGCCGGCGTGCCCCCAAGCCGCAGGGGCATGAAGGGGCACGCCGGCCGGCTCCCAGGGGCGCCGGCGTGCCCCAGGCGGCAGGGGCGCGGCGGTGTGCCCCCAGGGCCGCCGATGTGCCACCTCGGCCACGTTCGTGGCCCCAGGACCGGCGCCGAACCGTACCCCTGCGGCCAGTGGCGACTCCCCTCGACGGAGAGACGATCGACGGAGGAGAACGATCGACGGAGAGACGCTTACCGACGAGACGAGGAGAACGATCGACGACGCCGACAATCGCGAGCGAGGAGGATACGCGTGCGTGTGAGGGAAAAATTGGTTGTGACCTAATTTTACCAAAGGTCACAGACGGAATGCCGACGGATCCTATTCTGTCTGTCCAATTTTCACGCCGAAATATTTAGGCTATTTCGTTAGGCGCCGAAACCACGTTTCCGACGAAAATCACTGTTCCGTCGGAAATTTCCGACTGAAATCACTGTTCCGTCGGAAATTTCCGACGGAAGCACTGTTCCGTCGGAAGTTTCCAACGAAACAGTGATTTCCGTCAGAACACTTCATTTTGGCCGGAAGGGATTTTCAATTTACTGACGGGAACAACAGAATTTACCGACGAAAAATTTATTCCGTCAGTAAATTCCGACGGAATCCAAATTCTGTCAGAAAAATACCGACGGAATGAATTTCCATCGGTAATTCCGTCGGTAAACCTCAATTTTTTTGTTTGATCAAAATATGTTTTCGAAAAATGTTTAAGAAACTTATTTTACTCCATTCTTTCAAAAATTAATTCTTTGAAAATTATCATACTATCATTTCAAAATATCGGTCAGAAATTATTTTAAATTAATCTTTTGATTTTGATAAACCCTGAAAGACACATAGGGAGTTTTCTTCTTGATCTATAAGAACTCCTAGGATTGTGTCAGATTTAGGGGGAGTCTAAGTCAAAAGAAAGTAATTCTATTTTCTGTTAATTTTTAATTATTAGATAATTCTTTTGGTCTGAATCAAACCCTAAGACTCAGAGGAAGATTACTTGTAGTCAACAAGCTTCTGAGGACTGTGTCAAGATTAGGGGGAGGTTAAATTAAAAGAATTATTGAACATTTCAAAATATTTTCATACACTGTAGTTTCAGAATCTTTTTGAAAATATAAGTATTTTCTCTTTAAAATACTATCATTTTAAAGTTAATTTTTTTTCATAAAAATCACTTTCAAAAAACTTTTCTTTTTTATGGAATCACTTTTGCAAATAATATTTAATTGAGTT
This sequence comes from Boesenbergia rotunda, assembly GCA_024364735.1. NCBI lineage: Eukaryota > Viridiplantae > Streptophyta > Magnoliopsida > Zingiberales > Zingiberaceae > Boesenbergia > Boesenbergia rotunda. Next base: position 470,919 of record JAGFNQ010001997.1, on the reverse strand, counting down.
TGGAGAATTTCTAGGACACTTAGGGAAATATCCTTATAGTTAACAAGGTTTTCTAGGATTGTGTCAGACTGGAAAAGAAACTAAGTCAAGTAAAATATTGTATTTTCAAAACAAAAATAATATTAAAAAGATTTTTTTTGTAAAACTATTTTAAGTGCAAAATATTTTTCAAAGTACAAATTTTTTTTGTGCAAAATATTATTCAAAGTACTAAGTGCAAATTTCTTTCAAAATACTAATTTTTCTAAATGCACTACATTTCTCTACGTGAAATTTTTTTTTCTAAAGTGCATAATTTTTTTTAAGTGAAAATCTTTTATGAGTGCAATTTTTTTTTGAAAATCATTTCTAAATGAAAATTTTTCTAAGGCAATATTTTCCTAAGTGCAAAAAGTTTCTAAGTTCAAAATATTTTACTAAAAGTACAAAATATTTTTCCAAAGTGCACAATACTTTTCACAGTATAATTTTTTTGGTGCAATTTAAGTACTTAGTTTTTTTTAACTAATGCCTAGTCTTTTTCAAACAAAAAGGGAAGAGTTTCGAAAATTATTTTATCAAAAATGATATGTTTTCAAAGAATTATACTAAGTACTTTCAAAAGGAAAAAAAAATTTTTAAAAATTTCATTGTTGGTGTAAGTTTGTTTTGTCATCTTTTTTGATGTATGACAAAGGGGGAGAGTGAGCTTAAGTTATAAATTTTTTCTTATGAAATTTTTTTTTCTCTCCCAAAGGAATAGAGAGCGTAAGTCCGAAATTTTTTCCCAAAGGATCAAAATATTTTTTTTTCAAGGATCAAAACTTAGATCAATTTTTTCCAGTTTATCCCAAGGATCATAACTTAACCCTTTAATCCAATCTAACTTAAGATATTGTCAAACATCAAAAAGGGAGAGATTGTTGGTGCAAGATGCATCAGTGATGTCCTCCTCTAGTGTTTCATTGTTTAACAATATGCTTAAGTTAGTGATACATTAAATAAGAGAAGGGTAAGTCAAGATATCAATACCAAAGTGAAGAAAAGTCCTAGTTAACCTAGGCAATAAGTTCTGGTTCGAAGAATTGGGCACTAAGTCCTGATCATGGATTGGACACTAAGTCCTGGCCGAGGGCTGGGCACCGAAGACCTGACCAAGGGTTGGGCACGAAGTACTAATTCGAGAAATTGGGCAATAAGTCCTGGCCGAGGGCTGGGCACCGAAGTCCTGACATAGGGTTAGGCAATAAGTCCTGGTCGCAGACTGGGCACGAAGTCCTGGTGGGTAAAGCTGGGCAAAAGTCTTGGTGAGTGAAGCTGGTCACGAAGTCTGGTGAGTGAAGCTGGGCAAAAGTCCAACTGGATGGGCCGGGTGGCAACCTTCTCTTGAGAGGAGTAGGCGAAAGGCGCGTTCCTCGGGAAGGGAATATAGGCGTTGGTTCGACCTAGGGTTTCGCGGGAAATCCAAAGTCAAAACCAATCTCTAAGGTTAAGATTGTCTGTATATTTGTCTTGTCTTTGATTTTATTGTAGGTATCTAAAGTTGGAGGCAAGATAGAAGAGCTAACAAAGAAGAAAAGGCTTCCTGGAAGGCTGTCTAGGGTGCCTGTATCAATACAGGCGCCCCAGACCTTGTGGACCCCCTGGACTGGGCAATCCTATCCCAGGCGCCTGTTAACACAGGCACCTGAGGGCTCCCAAGTGCTTGTGAAGGTCCCAGGTGCCTGGGAAGATCCCAGGCACCTAGGAAGGTGATTCTATCCCTGCTGCGAGTTCGGCGCGAGGATGAGGTTTGACTAAGGCTTGTGAGGCGCCCTATAGCAACACAGGCGTCCTAGACATGACTATATAAAGGGGTTCGACCCCTCAACTCAAAATATCAATCTCGACTTCATTCTAAGCATTCTGAGTGACAATAAAGCGCTAAAGACGAAGCTCTGCGACCAAGGTGTTGGTGCTTGGATGGCTAGAGAGGGGGGTGAATGTAGTCAGACACAAATTTCTCGCTCTTTTAAACGGTTCTGCACTTCAAGGGTTAGCAGCAACAGCGGAAGCAATACAAAACAGAGAAACAAAGTTACAGAAACTAAAACCCTAAACTAAGCACAAGCTCAAGACGCTAACAAAGAGGATTTACAAGGTTCGGGGATAACTTGCCCCTACTCCTTGGCATGCCCGTAAGGTGGGCGATCCCTTGATCGTCGGCAGATCAAGCCCCGGAAAATCCGGATAAAATGGAACCTCCTTCTCGGTGGAGTAACCTCTCCACAACGTTTCAATCAAAATGAAGAAAATAAGTACAGAGAAACACGAGAAGGCTTACAGAGCACTTAGAACAAAAGGAACACAAGAGAACTCTCCACCGAGCTCCACTCAGCACAGATCTCACGCAAGAACTCCCTGCTCTTCGTGTCTTCTTGCGGATGGACTCGCCAAGCTCTCTGCCTCTTCCAAGTGCTCAAGAGTATGATCAAAGTTGTCGCTCAAGTGATTCACAGTTGCTTGCTCAAAGAGATGGATCAAAAGTTCTCCAAAATTGTTACTGAGACTTCTTCGCCACCAAGCTCTTAAGCCTCTGCCCACTGATCGCCAGGTCACAGCCACCCCTCTATAGCTCCCAACTGCTCAACTGCAACTGCCCAGCTACCCTGACCTCTCCTAGACTCTCTGAGCTCCCCTCAGCCGAGCCCCAGTCAGCATCTCAGTGGCGCAGTCGTCCATTGAAACCTGAGAAGGGAAACTGCCAAACCTGATGTAGCAAAAGACTCCAGTTGACCCTCCTTGGATGATCCCTGAGTTATCTGCACACTTAGCAGATGATTAGCACACCAAATTAACAGAAGATCAAGTATCAGAAGAATCAGAGCAGAGAACAGTAGGCAATCAGAACGCAATCAGACGTCTGACAGCGGATTTGAATTAAAGATGTCAGCTACTGATCGGTCATCAGACCGATCAGAGTGAACCCTGATCGGTCAGCAGACCGATCAGGATAGGCTCAGTCCGATCAGGCTCCAGCCTGATCTGTCCCCAGTGAGAAACCCGAAATCGTGACTTTCTAGTGATCGATCACTAGATCGACCCCAAGTCGTGGATCGGTCACCAGACCGATCCACCCCTTCTCTGAGGATTTTTCCAGCTTCGTAGGCCAACCCTCCTGATCGGTCACCGGACCGATCAGAGTGGGTCCTGATCGGTCTGGTGACCGATCAGGCCACTCTCCGACCGATCAGGCTCCAGCCTGATCGGTTACAATGAGAAGCTCGCGACAATTGATCGTTCACCAGAACGATCTGAAGGTCTCCCTGATCGGTCACTAGACCGATCAGGAGCCGAACAGAAAAGCTTCTGTTCTCTCCCTGATCGGTCACCAGACCGATCAGGAGCCGAACAGAAGAAAACCAAAGTCTCTGTATGCTCCCTGATCGGTCACCAAACCGATCAGACATCACTGGATCGGTCACTAGACCGATCCACGAAGGAAGTTCGTGCCAACTTCCCTGATCGGTCACCAGACCGATCCAGCCAAGGTCAATACCACTCTAAGTCAAGAGAACGAGCCTCCTAGCCTTCTCTGACTCGTGCTCAGTCCCCCGGACCAAGACTCCGTGCCCAGCTTCACTCACCGGGACTTCATTCAACCTAGCTTCCCAAGCTAGGACCTGGCTTCACTCACCAGGATTTCAGTCAACCTAGCTTCCCAAGTTAGGACCTAGCTTCACAAGCCAGGGTTTCATCCAACCTAGCTTCCCAAGCTAGGACCTGGCTTCCTAAGCCAGGATTTCATCCAACCTAGCTTCCCAAGCTAGGACTTGGCTTCCCAAGCTAGGATTTGGCTTCCCAAGCCAGGATTCATCCACTCCGTGCTCAGTCCCCGACCAGGACTTAATCTCAATCATCTCATTAACCTAAACTAAAATCGGTGTCAACACCAAAACAACAATCAGGGTCAGACTGCATCAACACAAGGAGGCTCCAGGAGGAAGTGCGCGACACTTCGGAGTTTCAGATCGGTCGAGTCTTCGACGTTTCATTTGGTTTGATTTTATTTTGCAAAGTTAATTTTCAGTTATATCTTGTGCTTGTAAGTCAACTGTAAGACAGGTTTTTCCACCTCCGGAAAGTCCGGAAAGGAGACCATTAGTGGACGGGTGTTTCCCGTGCTTAGGCCTTGGACGTACTGACCCTGGGGGTTGGAAACCAAGTAAATCCCGCGTGTACGAGTATGTCATTTTCGTTCTTTTCTATTTTCCACTATGCTACTAACTCTGTATCTAGAACGAACGATCGAAAGATAAGTTTCTCGAAATTTTGACAAGTCGATATTCACCTCCCCTCTCTATCGACGGCACCGGTCCCCACAAATATGTAAACTAAGTCGGTACGAAGTTAATAATGCACATGACGATTATTTTTATCCATTTCGGAGAAAATTGAGATAATGAAAATAATAGAGAAAATTTTTAGAGGGATTTAGGTATTTAAATAATTAAATAAGTTATGTAAAGTGATGAATATTTATAGATGAAATTTTTAATTTTTTTAATTAAAATAAGGATTTATTAGCCATTAACTAACCGTTAAATTAGCGGTTTGATTTTTAATTTTAAAATTTATTATTTTTAATATTTTAAGGTGGGGTGGGTCCCTCCCATCCTTTTATAATTTGATTTTTATAATTTTTAATTTTTAAAATTTAGATATATGGGAGAGCACCCATGTGAGGTGGGCCCCTCGCATTCCTTTTCAATGTCTCGAACACATCACATTGAGTTTCCCGTTCATTGGACATTATAGGCCCAATGCGTGGATGCTCTTGTACATCTTGTCAATGAGATCAGTTCTAGTCAACTAGGGCCCAAATAAAAATATTATGCTCTCCAAATCCTTATGTCTAGTCGACTCCCAAATATATAGTTTGAACACTAATTAAGTTAGCTAAGGCTCACCTCTAGTTGACTAAATTTGCTTAGCGATACGGATCACTCAGAGTACACATTCATAAAACCATGCAGAATATTAGAATTAAGCTTTGTTGATTGCAACTAGAGACTTATTGAGTTTGGATTGAAAGATTCGTACAAGGCACTATGTAGTTTAGGTCCCTACCTAACCTAGTCACACAATTACTTACGGTCTTTAGTAGCTCACTATGATTCTAGGTCTTCAATCATGAGTTATCCCTCAAGGATATTGACCAAAGACCCAAATCTAAGATTATATTTCACTCATAATCTCTCATGAGTCTACCTCCAAGTCTTGGATCTTATCAATGCTTTATGTTGTTCCTATGAGATGAACTGATGATTATGTGGGTATTACTATCTTGAAGTCTGGGGATCAAAATCTGACAAAGTCAGTGTGCTTGCCCTCCCCATGTGCTAGTCATAGCATCTGAGCTAGTAGCCTCTGTGATTTACCTCCTCCGTGTTGGTTCTGAGATAGGTTGGCGGGGGCGCTGGGGTGAGCAAATTGCCACCTTGTCAATGCTTTATGTTGCCCCTGGGACTATGATACAGCGGAAGGACAACTAGTTGTCAACTCAGGGCATCCGCGGTTTGATTCTCTGCTACGGCGTATTTTTGTAGGAATTTTTTCTTCAAATGGGTCATGAATCCTGGGACGCTAGGCTTCTGGACCGCCAGCCGCGAGCGCTAGCTTCCCAATTTACCCTGGTGACTAGTGAGAAACTTTCGTGAGGCCAGGTCGATCGTCCGAAATTCGACGTTACCCAACCTCGTTCCATCAAGTTCATATCGCCTCAGCCCTTAGTATATTGAACACGCCAAGTCCTGCAAACTTGCTCTAGTATCAAAGGCGTCCTGTGTACAAAGTTCTCGGCCCAACTGTGTCCTAACTGTTTCGGTTACCGTGATTTATCTCCCTCGTCTTGGCTTAGGGGCAGGCTATCGGGGGCGCTGGGGGCGAGCGTAATCGCCTTTTGCATCCATGCCATTAAATATAATCCCAATCAACTTGATCACGTTAAGTTAGCTACTACAACTCAATAACATTGAGCCATGAGTATTCTCTGTGAATGCTATTAAGACCCTACATATATATTTGATGCACACATCAGAAACACAGATAAACTTGACTTAAACATTTGCTAAACAAATCAAAATAACTCAGTTGAAACATACAACTTGAGAGCATTGTTGTACCAACAACATATAGCCATAAGAAACTCATTAATTCCAAATCGCATTAAAAATCATGTTGAAAGTGCATAACATAACCACTAAAATTCTATAATTGAGTAATTATTTGACTTGTTGGTTCATCATTGGGCCAATCAAGCCTAATTGCTCTTCATGCTATGTTCTTTGGGTTGGATAATTAGATACGCCTAATTAGTCCATTTCTTGTAACTCAAAACAAAATACATTAGCTAATTATGATACTTATAATGAAAATACATAATTTTATATTCCTATTTTTTTAATTTATCATATAATTATTTATTGGATTATCGTTACTATTAAACTTGAACCAAAATTCATGCAACTTGGTGATAAAACATCCTTATAGGAGGTTTTTGGGGGTGTGGTCAACTTTAATTACTTGAAGAATTTTGCATTGGTATGGTTTAAATTTGGATCGATGGCCATGCATTCTTGATTGTTGACCAAAACAGCCTAGAGTTGAGTAATCCTCTCAACCTCTCTCCTTCCCTAGCTAGGAACCATCCTTTACATTAATTCTGCAAAGTAAAATCCATCAATCTGGCGTCCTCACGACTGTCTACATCATTAAGAGGGAGTAAATCAGATATCAAGCAAGTATGTGGGAGAGTATTTTCATGACTTTGTCAGGATTCAACTGTTTTTCAATTTTACCAATCTACCATATGGCTATGCCTGAGGCACCATCCTTTGCATTGAGGTTACCTAATTGGTGACGTTGCAAGAAGATAATTGGTGAATTTCGAGTTGTTCCAAATTTAATTAGAAAGAGGATACAAATGGGCTTTGAATGTTTTTGCAGGTAGCTACTTTTCAGAACATTATAATATAATGATTTTTCATAGTGCATATAAGTTTTCTCCTTATTAGCTAGGTAGGAGTAGTCTCACGTGCCAAAATGAGTATTTGGAGATGATCATAACTAAAATCAAATCTAACTAAGTTGAATTACTCCTGAAATTGAATCAAGTGAGATTTCATGAGTAATAATTATAACCATCTATCTATCCCATTAATCCGCAGTGCGCGTCCCTGGCAAGCTCTCTTTTGCCCTCCAAATCCTCAATTATGATCTCTAATATAATTAAATGCCCCCAACCAAGCATTCATTTGGCCTTCCACTCCACCCAGCACATGTATCATGCCACGAGAAAAGCCAACAAAATTGCCACTGCACTGCACTCATTCCCCATTGCCGATCGATGGAGGAGATCGATATATATATCACAAGGCTTTACAACAAATTAAATCTGCCATGCATGCTCTCATTCCTCTCCTCATCCCCCATGTACGGTTCCCTTCTAGTCTTCTTCCCCCGCCCCACAACGCACCCTAGCTCGCAGTCGTCTAATGTGCATGCACTAGCTGTTCCCCAGTAATACAAGCCGATCGAAGTCGAAGCCTAAGAGAATGAGGAGTCTTTTGTGATAAGATAGATAGGGAAAAGGTGGAAAGCAAAGGGAGAGTGGGTGTGTGACGTCAAACGACCTTCATTCCATCAACCCACGCGCAATCGAAACCAGAGGCAGAGGCAGAGGGGGGTGGGTCTGCCTCCTCTCAGGCTCATCTCCTTTTTAAACTTAATATATATATATATATATATATACCCTAGCTCAGGCCACCTTCTCTCCTTAATTCCTTAGAACGCCGCCCCTTAATTCCTCCTGCTACTCCCTCTCCTCCTCAATTCGGAATTCTTGACGTCGACGCTCGCTGCTAGCTTCATACAACTTTTTCCCCATATCATATGGTTAGTTTAATTTTGTATATTGTAGCATATATTTGATACGAATATGATGCATGGGGGCAACCGATACGTCCCCTTTCCCACGTTTTCTTCTTCACTTCCCTATTAATGAATCGATCTCTCGATCAAAATCTTCTTGTTTTTCATTCTTCCTTTTTTTCCGGTATAATTGAATAGAAGCACGAGAGAACTGGTTAATTTTAGGGTTCTGTCTATGCATGTTCATATATAACTATTAATTAGTTTCTGATAATTTAAGAAACTACTAATTATACAGATCTTGGAGTTTTATTGATCACTTTTGGTTTAAGAATGAAGATTGTAAGTTTCTTATAGTTATCATATGAGATCTCAGATCCTGAAGCTGATACATGCATCTTTTTTCTGATGATTATTCAATATTCTGGGTATATGATCGATCTTTTAGCTGGTTTGCAGACAGACGATTGAAGCCATAAGTTATCAGACACAGCAGTTAATATTCTGCTCAATTGATGAAACTGCAAGCTAAGTAAATATAGGAGTCATTTTTGATAAATTTCAAAGCAAAAGTATAAAAGGGAAAATTAGAGATATTTGATCATAATGACCTTTACACTTGTATCCATACGAGAGAGAGAAACCAAGAAGTAATTGTTTCTTAATCTACGAGAAATTATACAGGCTTTCAAGAGTGTTCATTCCCCCTTCTATTCAGGACTTAATCATAAGTGTATATGCTGACTATCCCTTTTTTATTCTACTTTTTTACTATCCATTTACACATCTTAACTCGCTTGACATAAAACTTCTCTTTCCCATCAAGATCGACAAAAGGTCGAATTAACCTATTATATTATACATTACCATGAAGAGGTCGATCCTTGTTCTGGATCCCTCCACCTTGTTGAATTCAAGCTAAAGTTGGGAAGACGATCGACTTAGTCGATTAGTAAGACAAAAGGTCCGGGATCAGAGAGATGTGTCCTGACATGCAATCCCAAGACAAGGAGACAAATGAGTCAGTGTGCAAAGAGCTCAGTTTCCTCCTTTTAAGCCTCTCCGTGACAGGCCTGACTCTAAGAAAGCTTCCTTTGTTACCTTTAGATGCCATTCCCCCTCACAGAAGAAGCGCATGCCGTGTCCTTTACCAAACGTCATGCATGCTCATGCCAATTAAACATGCAGTACTCCCCTGCTGGATCCACCATTAATTAATTAAGCTTATCTTCACCAAACCACACATCTTAGCCAGTAATTATACTCCGATGTTCAAGTAGATGGTAATTAATGCAGTAGCTGAAGCTGCCATGATTGCTCAAGGCATAGAAAAGGAGAAAAAAACAAATGAAAACCCATAACCTAAGGGGACCTGAGTCCTCCTCCTTCCTTCGCACTTGGCTTTGCTCCCTTACATTTAAGTCTGAACCATGATTATTGTGGACTAATAGAGCTCATGTTGTAGCCGAATGATTGCCACCATTCACATTCCAGGGACAGCATCATGGCAGGGACTGCCCTGTCCCGGCTTCCAACACATGGCCATTTCCCTTGATTTCATAAAGGACAGTACAAAACCAGAGCCATGCTAAGTATTTTAAAATCATTTCCTTCCCTCCTCTCTCTCTCTCTCTCTCTCTCACTCTTTCTCTTCCTATGAAGCTTGCATCGCTTATATATAAGAGCTTTTGCTCTGGTGCAGGCAAGGGAAGCCATGGAGTCCTGCGTTCCTCCTGGCTTTAGGTTCCATCCCACCGACGAGGAGCTCGTCGGGTATTACCTCAAGAAGAAGGTGGACTCGCAGAAGGTAGACCTGGATGTCATCAGAGACATCGATCTTTACAGAATTGAGCCATGGGATCTCCAAGGTACGTGAATAAGCGTATATATAGCTAGCTAGACATTTCGTCAAACACGCAGACGACTAACCAATCGCCTGCCCGCAATGTGTTTGTGCTAATTAGAACAATGCCGGATCGGGTATGAAGAGCAGAGCGAGTGGTACTTCTTCAGCCACAAGGACAAGAAGTACCCCACGGGGACGAGGACCAACCGGGCAACCATGGCCGGGTTCTGGAAGGCGACAGGGCGAGACAAGGCGGTCCATGACAAGAGCAAAGTGATCGGGATGAGGAAGACGCTGGTGTTCTACAAAGGGAGAGCACCAAACGGGCAGAAGACTGACTGGATAATGCACGAGTACAGACTGGAGTCCGAAGAGAACGGACCACCTCAGGCAAGCTCAAATGCTAGCTCACCTTCTATTTCTCTTCAGTTATGCTTTAAATTTTCAGTATTATCTTAATATTGCATGCAGCAGCTTCAGAAGATTATTTACATATATTACAAACTGATGTATCATGTACACAACTTTTAGCTTTTAGAAAGACAAATAGCTTTAATTATGAGCATGCACAGGCATCCTTAATTATAATAGGTGCAATAATGATACTTTTTGTTCTTTAGCTTCCACTAATTCACCTTCATTCCACTTTTTGTTCTTTTGTTCACTATACACATTTATGTCCAAAGCATTTTCCTTTCTAAGCTAAACATTTTGATATGAGAATAGGAATGATGATTAATGATGATTTTTCTTTAATCTCACCACCAACAACTATGGTCTTTGAATATATTTATAATAATTTTTAGGAAAAATTATAAGCTACTGTATACTCTCACTTTCACTTAATGGTACTTTTATTTTATTTTGTATAACCTCTCACATTTTATGGCATTGTAAGTAGATTATATATATACCATAGTAACCTTTTTTTATAAATTTCTAAATTACTCTTAGCTTTGCTACTAAACTATTGATTATCAAAAGAGAATAATAAAATTTATTTTTCTTTCAAATTTATGAAATATATCTCCTCTCCATGCTTGACTATATAATTCTTAGTCTCAATGAAGATCAAATATTTGTTAGCTTGTATCTCATTCATCACCATTTGCTATCCACTTCCTAAGTTATGTATCAACACCAAATAGTCATTGTGAGTTCTTACTCCTATTCCCATCTAGACAACAATTTTTCTATTGAACTCTAGATAGTTGCCGCGTCTATTTTGACACCTATAATGTAGTCCAAAATTTTGTGATGGGCATTTTTCACAACACTGTCTTCACCATAGATTTCCGCATTGCTACTAAATTATCTTTTGATGAAGAACTTACTAAGGCCAAGATTCAACATGGAACACCTTTTTCAAGACCACGCTTTCCTCTATTTGTTCTCCTCAACTAACCACATGTCTGCCGATAAACATTTCATCGACAATTTCTTTTCTTGAACTTGAATAAGAATGGGTGATTTTCTCTAGTGTCACTCTTCTTGCTGGCTTTGCCAAGTTTTGACCACCAGACCTCATGTTGGCAACACCCACGTACTAACCATCAGTCCATCCCATGGAGACATTAGTACCACTCTTCTTGAACTAAAACATTGCTTGTTATCCAACTCCATTATTCACGAATTCTAATCATCTCTATATGTTGTAAAATATGCATAAATAGGCTGGTTGGATAGCAAATTTGTTTGCTTTTGAGCAAATATCTCATCAATCTAAAAATTTAAGAAAATTAACAATCATTGATTAGAGCTATGTATACCCCCAATCTAGCTTAAGATGATCACTTAAATTTTCTATAGCTTCCAATCAACCATCATGCTTAATCATATTTACTTTGATGCAACTAAAAATAGTATACTTGGAGCACTTCACTTTCAAGGAGGGTTAGTGTTGTGGTTGCAACTACCCCCCCCCCCCCCCCCCTCCCTTAAAGTTAGAGCATAAATATCTATCATGGTCACCTTTTATATAGAAATATAAATAGAGTAATAGAGAGTTTCTTGGTAAAAAACATTAGTTGTTTGTTCTTTTAAACTATGATGAACCAGGCAGCAGACAAATTGAACCTGGGGTGATCGGCCCGGTCCCACGGAAGTTTCCCACCGATCACCAGGGTAAATCGGGAAGTGCTCGCGGTGTGCAGTCTAGAAGCCCAGCGCCCCAGGTTCGCGTCCCATTTGGAGGAAAAATTCCTGCAAAATGCGCCGTAGCTGGAAATCGAACCGCGGATGCCTAGGTTAATGACTAGTTACCTTACCACTGCACCATAGCCCCGCAGATTCCTAGAAAATACCTGAGTTAACGACTAGTTGTTTGTTCTTTTAAGAAGTGTATGCATGGTGTGCTAATCTTATTAGACATAACTGTATCATGCATAAAGTTGAAATCTATGTTAATGTGTTTCTTGCTCTCATTGAACACAAGATTATTTACAATATAGATGGTCACATGATTCTCACAATGCATATCCATTAGTTCTATAATATTAAAGCAAATTCTTCAAGAAGGGTTTATTCACACCATCTCACATGTTGTATGTGTATTGCGTATTATGCTTCAACACATTTCATATTTTTCTCTTCCATATTAAAAGATTGCTTCCAACATATGTACAAAAATCTAAGGTGGATATTGTATCAATATTTGGTCCTTAATGTATAAGTGCCCATGGTTCTGGTATAAGAAATCTTTTCTTAAAGACCTTTACTATATTGAAGAATTATTTAGATTGTCTCCAACGAACCAAATAATTAGAAAATCAACTACAATGGGCATATATGGCTTAGTAACTTTAAGATAAATGACTGCCTTCTATCCCTCAATAATGAGAAGGGTCTTCAAAGTCATCTCCCCATTATTTTTTTTTTGAGATAGGGAAGTTCCTTGATAGATATAAGAAAATTATACTTCAAGAAAGTATCATGATCTTTGCAAAGCATTAATAATAAATTTGGCTTCAAGATGTCTTTTGACATCCATAAGCATGCAATAAATGTTGGATCGATTCCGTACGCTAGAGGGGGGGGGGGTGAATAGCGTTTGATCGAATTCTCTTCCTACACGGTTAGTTGCGCAAGCGGAATATACAATAAAACAAAAACTAACAATGTAAAGAACAACGCTAATACTACCGATTTACTTGGTATCCACCCCGAAGGGTGACTAATCCAAGAATCCATCGGTGGATCACTCCACGGATAACCTCTGGCTAACCCTTGTCGCTCCTTGTAGGTGGAGAAACATCGCTACAGCACCAAGCACACTCTGAGCACAAAGAGACTACTAACAAGCCTTAACAAAGCTTGTTTCGTCAAGAAAAGAAAGTATGAAATGAGCCCCTTTAAATAGGGCTCGAATTTGAAACAGCGGCTACTAGTCGACTGCCCCTTGGGCAGTCGACTGGTCCCACTCAGATTCGACCGTTACTGTACAACGTTTAAATTTTGACAGCTGTTTCAGTCGACACCAGTCGACTGCTCCCAGAGCAGTCGACTGGTCCGAACCTAAGCCTAGGGTTACACTCCCCGAGTACATTTCACTCCACACTCGAACCCTCCCGGCTTAGCCCTTGAGTACAAACACTCATACTCAGACCCTCACAACCTGGTTGACTCTTCACTAGCAGCCTCGACTGTTGCCTTCACGCCCTCTTCATCTTCGGCCTTCGTCCCTCGGATGCGCACGTAAGCCTCCAGCTTGCCTCCATGCCACCCTTCACGTATGCCTCGAAGTCCGCGTCCCTCGGCTCATAGTCCCTGCTATCCACAGTCCCTCGGATGCGCATGCAAGCCTCTAGCTTGCCTCCATGCCATCCTTCACCTGAAAACATCAACCAAGTCCATGTGTACCTGTACACCTGCACACTCATGTACACATATTAGTCCAACAATAAACTCTAGCTAACTTAACCATATTGACCACACACATCAAAACCATGATCCTCCAGATCATATCAGGGTCGATTGCCTCAACAATCTCCTCCTTTTTGATGTGTGACAATATGTTAAGTTAGGTAAACATAACAACAATAGCAAGAACAATAGCAATAGCAATAGCAATTGAAAAACAATGCATAACAAACAAGAGGCAACCTCCCCCTTAACCTATGCTTTCTCCCATTTTTCAATTCTTATTGCCAATACAACGTTAAGTTATTCCCAACTTAACAAAAGTTAAGTTCTCCCAACTTAACACCCAAATTTCATAACCAACCATAGTTAAGTTTCAACCCAAACCTAACTTAACACCCAAGTTCTCCCCCTTTGACACCATCAAAAAGATTGTCCCAAGCAATCCTACCCCTGGTGCCAAATAAAACTTACCAGATTTCTAAAAAAAATCCCTCAGAAATCACCAAAATACCTTCTGCCCAAACCACTAGTCGACTGCCCCCAGGGCAGTCGACTGATACGCCATTTTCTGATTTTCCAACCGAATTTCAGAAACGCGTAGAAAATTCCAGAAAATCCGGAAAAATGTGAAATCTTGCAAGCACATTGTTAGAGTATACCCTACCCTAGAAAAATATATTTTCATGAAAAACATCAAACGTGCTTGACTTTTGGTACAAACCTAAAAATCCTCAAATATTGGCACTTTTTGTATCAACTTTGAATTCCATATATGTTTCCTAATGTTTGCCAATTCCATTCACCTTAATTTTACACATAAAATGGTTCTCAGACCTCCCCTTTTTTCATATAGATTTTCAATTTGGACAAAGACTCCTCCTCCTTATCTCTTAACCTTAGATAACCATGAAAAACCGCCCTTAATTCTCATGATATTAAAACTAATGAATTGAAACAATATAAACATTATAAGATTTCAAAACATATCATGAAAGTATAGATAAAGATTTTTAACTTAAAAACCCTAGTGTATCATCAATACAATTTACTAGTTTCAAACAATACTCAAATCATGTATCAAAGCATAGTTAAAATAATGCAAGCCAAAATCAACTCATGACATAAAAACCCATAACATATCATAAACATAAATGTTTCATACATGATGCTAAAATAACGATAAGAAAGGAACATAATAGTATCACAAGGGCCGTAGCCCCGAAGTCACCAAAATAATACAATTCTAGAATAAGGAGTGTTTGAGAGATATAAAAATACATCATCAAATGACACACTCTCAACACTAAGTCATCAAAGCACATCTAGATCATATCATCATCACCTGGAGGAGGAGGAGGAGGAGGTGGGGCCTGATAAGTTAGATGTAACTGCCGGAGCATCTCGTACATCTCGTCCTGCCGGCTGGTAAACCCATGAACCTTCGCCTGAATCCTCTGCTGGAAGCCCAGTTGCTGCTGCTGATAACTCTGGAGGTCCTCCCGGATGCCGTGAACATCAACCCGGAGCTGGGAGAACTTCTCACGTGTAACTCCAACAGATGGCTCCTCATCCGAGCTGGAAGACTCCGAACGCTACCTCTATACAAATGCCCCCTACAGACACTCTATGCCTACCAAGGACAGCTGGCGTGTGCCAATCTGGTCGTAATCCTTGGACAGGTGCCTGACCTGACCGCTAGTCACACGGATACCAAACTGTAACTGAAAAAACTCGGTCAGGACGTGACAAAAAGCCATGTAGATTTTCCCATTAACACTTTGGGAAAAATGACAGATGGAGGTAAATACATGTAGGGAGATGTCAATATCTAACCTCCTCTCTAGGGCATACATCATCACTAGATGAGGCAGTCAGATCCTTGTCCTTCCCTTGGTGATGATGGATAGAAGACACTCTAAAACAATCTTATATAGCACATGACTAAACGGGGTCATAGGCTTGGCATCAAAGATGCGCTCTGACTCATGCCTATGCCTTCTAAAGTAATGCAGATGAATTTGATATATGGTGACATCATGAAACTCAAAAGGCTCAACAACATTAGGAAAATAAGTGTTTACATTATTGGACTCCCTACACTCTAAAAACTTAGCCAAAACCATGGCTGAAAAAGGGATGGAAACGCTGGCTACCCTTGACTCATACAGGTTATTTTCAGAGTCAACGCAAGTCAGGTTTGCATAAAACTCTTTGCATTGGTCGATATTAATGTCATGATGACAATACACTAATTGTTCTATTCCAAAGTGGATGACCATCTCGGTGATTTAGGGTGACTTTTCTTGAAAGTAGGCCTTATTGAAATACCTACAATTCATCGGGACAAATTCATTTTCCTCAAATCTTTTTTGACATTCTAATGACCTAAACCTAGACTCTCCCGACTGTCCCTGACTTTGGTAAGATGAACCCTCACCACTTGGCCTCTTAGAAACAACCCTAATATGCCACATACATGCATGCACACCAAAACACCCCCCCCAAAGGAAAAATAACAAAGAACACATGCACAAATTATCACATTACTTCCAAAACATAGTTTAAGTGAACAAAATAAATTGGAAACACCGTTACCTCTTTGCTAATCGCTTCATGATGAAAGTGAGGAGAGATCGGCTTGAAGAGGTGAGTTTTCACTAACCCTAGGAGTAGATCCGAGGTAGATGAAGGCTTAGGAAGGGATTTTAGGGCTCGGGGAGGGCTTAGAACGAGAGAGGGGCTCGGGAGAAGAAGAAATCGCTGGGGTGGCACGCCAAAACCCTAGGTTTTGGCTGCCCCCGCGCCCTTTTTCTTTTATAGAACCCGCGGACCAGTCGACTGCCCTCAAAGGCAGTCGACTGGTAAAATTCATAGAAGGTTTTTCGAGTCGGGATCAGTCGACTGCCCCAGGGGCAGTCAACTGATAAAACATACAGAAGGTTTTGTGTTATGGACCAGTCAACTGGCTCTGAGCCAGTCGATTGATACATGAAATTCTAGTTTTTCAGTCTACTTTCAGAAATGCATAACTAATTCCACAAACCTCCAAAAAATCTGAAATTTTGTGGAGAGATTTTTGAATCCTAAGTCTACCTGGGAAAAATATGATTTCAAATAAATTCACTCCGGATCCCAAGATTGGTACAAATTTCAAACCGATCCAAATTGAGTCATTTAAACTCAACTAGAAGTTCTAATTTGGACCTCTTCCTAATGCTTTCTCTCATACTTATTCATAATACACTAATACCATCAAGTTATATGGTATTTTCACATTAAAACCAATTTCTTCCAATTATAATACCATTTTCAATCTTTTTCTCCATAACTCTCTCTTTAGTGTGTCAATTCCCTAGTATTAAGGCTAACTTTAGCCTTTTGAACCCTTTGGCACACTTCATAGCCCATCTAGTCTCCTAGAAGAAAACTACCTGCGATCCATTGACCATGGATCCCTTCTTGGCTTCTAGAGCTCTCCCTTGAGCTCCTAGCCCTAGTTACCTCCCTAGGTAACTCATCTACAAATGCAAAACCACACCGGTGCTCTTCCGGTGCTTCTTGACCTTCCACTACTACTCTCTTCACCCTATAGACCTTTTTCTTGGTCAATTCCTTTTCTTTTCCTTTAAATGACTTTTCTTTGCCATTTTGATCTTTCCTCTACCATAGTTATAGGGCACCCTTGAATATACCATTTTACTAGCATTTGCCTTCCTAGGGTGGTATCCTAAACTCGGTCTACCATTTCTAAGAGGTTGATCTTTTTGTATCATGCTTGACCCCTCGGACCCCCTAATGAGTCTATCTAGGTTTTTCTCCAATTTATCAAGTTTTTCCTTTAAAACTTGATTTTCCTTTTCCAACTTCCTAACCTTAGGATCATTAAACCTACCTTGATCATTCCTAGGTCTACCCATTTTTCTAGGCATATGCCTCCCTTTCTTAGGGTTTATGCCTTGGCCCTTAGTCCTAGCATTCCTAGATTTGTCATGAAACATAGAATTTTTGATATTTTGGCATGCAATAGTGTTCTTGGTTCTATCATGATATTTAAAGCCAAAATTACATCTAGGCAAGCAATCATTTACATTTCTAGTATTCATGGAAGAATTTGAAGCATAAGTAGAGTTAGGAATTACCTCCCTTACCCTTGTAGCTCCCCCTTGATATGAGCTCCTCTTCCTTTCTTCTTTCTCCCATTTCCTAAGGTGCTCCATCTTTTTAAGCTCTCCTTTTCTTGGACATTCCGTATGATAATGTCCAAGCTCCTCGCATGTGAAGCATCGGATTTTTCCTTCTTTTCTTTTGAGCTTCCTCATTCCTACAACCTATATTAGAATTTAATTGAATGGACTTGAGCTTAGGAATTACCTCCTTTTTACCTAGTGGGCACTTATCCTTGTAATGCCCCTTTTTGTTGCACCCAAAGTATATAATATACTCTTTCGACTTGGCTTTGGTGAAGGTTGAAGCTTTCTCTTGCTCTTGTGTGGATGAGGGTCTCTCCTCCCCCTCAACCCTTGATGTTGATACTTCTTCTTTTTCTTCGGATGAGGTGGATTCTTTTTCACTCAATTCTTCTTCCTTGTCTTCTTCTTCGGATGTTGAACTTTTCTCCCCATCCGATTGCCCCTTTTCCTCTTCTCTTGATGATGTAGAGAATTCCTCACTTGATTGTTCATCCTCTTGGGCTCTTGAGCTCACTTCCTCGGGCTCTTCCACTAATTGACCTTGTGTAGGTATCTCATGACATTTTTCCAACTTATCCCACAATTCATATATTCTCATATTTACCTACACCACTTAACACATCATTAGGCAAAAGATTTACCAATATATCAATTACCTTCTTATTTGTCTGAAATTGTTCTTGTTGCTCTTTGTCCCAATATCTAGGACGAAGCCTCTTTCCGTGCTTGTCCTTTGGAATTTTGAAAGGTTCTTTTATTGCTATCCTACATCCCCACTCCATTCCGAGCCATGTCTTCATTCGCATCCTCTAATAGTTGGGATCTTCATGATCGTAGGGAGGCGGAGTGTAGATGTCGTCCCCAAATTTGTCTTCCATCATTTCTTCCCTCTAGCTCTTGCTCTTCTTGGCAGTTATTCCAATCACGAGCGGTCCTTCGCTCTGATACCACTTGTTGGATCAATTCTGTATGCTAGAGGGGGGGGTGAATAGTATTTGTTCGAATTCTCTTCCTACACGGTTAGTTGCGCAAGCAGAATATACAATAAAACAAAAACTAACAATGTAAAGAACAACACTAACACTACCGATTTACTTGGTATCCACCCCGAAGGGTGACTAATCCAAGAATTCGTCGGTGGATCACTCCCCGGATAACCTCCAGCTAGCCCTTGTCGCTCCTTGTGGGTGGAGAAACCTCGCCACAACACCAAGCACACTTTGAGCAAAAAGAGACTACTAACAAGCCTTAACCAAGCTTGTTTCGTCAAGAAATGAAAGTATGAAATGAGCCCCTTTAAATAGGGCTCGAATCTGAAACAGCCGCTACCAGTCGACTACCCCTTGGGTAGTCGATTGGTCCCACTCAGATTCGACCGTTACTGTATAACATTCGAATTTTGACAGCTGTTCCAGTCGACACCAGTCGACTGCTCCCAGAGCAGTCGACTGGTTCGAACCTAAGCCTAGGGTTATAGTCCCCGAGTACATTTCACTCCGCACTCGAACCCTCCCGGCTTAGCCCCTGAGTACAAACGCTCATACTCAGACCCTCACAACCCGGTTGACTCTTCACCAGTAGCCTTGACTGTTGCCTTCACGCCCTCTTCATCTTCGGTCCTCGTCCCTCGGATGCGCACGCAAGCCTCCAGCTTGCCTCTATACCACCCTTCACGTACGCTTCGAAGTCCACGTCCCTCGGCTCATCGTCCCTGCTATCCACGGTCCCTCGAATGCGCACGCAAGCCTCCAGCTTGCCTCCATGCCATCCTTCACCTGAAGACATCAACCAAGTCCATGTGTACCTGTACACCTGCACACTCATGTACACATATTAGTCGAACAACAAACCCTAACTTAACCATATTGACCACACACATCAAAATCATGATCCTCCAGATAATATCCGGGTCGATTGCCCCAACAATAAATATAAACTACTAAAATTAGGATACTAGTTGGCACAAGGACATGGAAAACTAACAAAAGGATAAACCTAAATTTTTTAAAGAAATAAACTTTATAATAAGATGCCTTGTGGTTGTGTGTTTACTTTTCTTTAATATAATTGGTAAGCCAACATTTAAGGTGGATTTACAGTTGAAATTGTTGGCGGAGATTGAGAATCTGAAGATGTCTATGTAAGTAATAATAGATGCATGGAACTTAATGAATAATGCATCAACAACAAGATCTAGCAATCATCAAGCTTCTAAGGCAAAATTAAAAATCGAAGTCGACGACAAACAAAGGTTGACCTCAATCCATCGCATTAGCCATTGATTTTACTCGGTACCAGAGTTCCTGTAATCGCGGAATGATCTTTTGTAGGTTTATCGACAACCTTATCTTGGTCTCAATGGGGAAGAGTCTAAGGAAGAAGAAGATCTCAAGAGTCAAGAGCATGCATGCCCTAATTGGGAAGCTTCTTCCCTTATATACCAAGCTCATTATGTGGAGACCATGCACCTTAAAGTTTATATATACATCATTAACAACCCATTAATGTTAATGAACCGGTTCTACAGATTGAATACACATCCAATATCTAAACCCCTCTTCATGCTACAAGCATTTGATCACTTACTTGACATTTAGATTCCTTAATGACAATTAGTTACGTGTATGTGTTAATCAAGTGTCAGCCCACCTTATGGAGATTAAGCCCACCTATGTGGACTTAATTCTACAATCTTTCATTTGAACTATACTTGATCCCTAATACATCACACAACTCTTTAGTTGAGCTCAATATACTAAAACATTCAGGATTAAATACCATTTTAAAAAAATCTAGTTCATTAAATCAATTAATACAGGACTAAAGAAGTTAAACCTATTATAATTATAATAAGACCCAACAGTAATCACAGTATTAATAATGCGAACAGCTCGATCTACTTGGTATCCACCTTCTTGAGGTGGCTAATCCAAGGGTTCACTCTTCCTCACTCTCTCATACACTATGAAAGATCTCATTCTTGAGGTGGAGAAACCTCTTATAAGTTTAAAAGAAGAAACACTCAAGAACAGGCAAATATAATAGAAATCTTACAAGATTTACACAAATTAGCTCTCTTTGCTTTTCTTGCTTCCTTCAAGCTTGGAATCACCTCTTGATCCTTGGAAATGCAACAACACTAAGCTCTAAGGCCTCACTTGAAATGGCAATGAAGAAGGTGAAGAGCGTCGAAGAAGTTTCGAAGCAATACCGCTTCAAACCTACGTGAAAACCTTATATACCTGTGATCTAGGGTTCTCTAATCGATTACCACGTCAGACTTAGCCGTTCAATGACTATTTTTTGAAGCTTAATCGATGAGGCAATCGATTAAGAAGTACTTAATCGATTGCTGAATCGATTTAGCACATTTTCGTGCTTTCGCGCAATACTGTTGTAATCGATTGACTAATCAATTACCATCCTCCTTAATCGATTGGCTAATCGATTAAGAGGAGGCTGAATCGATTGTCCAATTGATTTAGCCTTCTTCTGTTCTCACAACCCATTTCTCCCAGTCGATTACCCAATCGATTTAATCCATCCTTAATCGATCACCCAATCGATTTACGCCATCCTTAATCGATCACCCAATCAATTAAGAAGGCTTCTATTTGTGAGAAACTAACACTAATCAATTAATCAATCGATTGACCCTAACAGTCTAGGGTTCCCTTGCCTAACCCCGGTCAACCGTGACTTGTTAGGATTTCCTCACCAAGTATCCAATCAAACCTTTGACTGACTTAGATTTCCCCATGCCTAGTTCCTAACTAGGACTTAACCTAGTTCCCAACTAGGTTTCCCTAACCCTAGAGTTAGGTCTAGTCTCTCAGTAGACTTCCACCCTGCAAATGTGCGATCTCCCCGATCCACCTGGACTTTACCTAATCCCACTAAGTGTGCCTAGTCCCACTAGGATTTTCTCCTGCAAGCGTGCGATCTCCCTGATCCACCTGGACTTCACCTAGTACCACTAGGTGTGCCAAGTCACACTAGGACTTTTTCTATGCCAGCGTGCGAACTGCCTGATCCACCAAAATCTCAAACTACTTTGAAAATTCTTGAATATCTATAAGCCTATCACACTAGGACTAGGACTAGGTGTGCGAACTGCCAAGTCACACTAGGACTAGGTGTGCCAAGTCACACTAGAATATCTATAAACCTATGAAAATTCTTGAATCTTATGGAGAAGTTTTTTCAACTCATAACTACTTTGAAAAAAAATATATATTTTGCCCAAAACTCCTACCAAAATCTATGCTAGACACAAAATCTCAAAATTATTTAAATGGTTCAAATGAATTTTGACCTAAAGTCTTAATATTGGTCTCCTTTCATTGTATCTGTCAAACCATGAGTCCCAACTTGGCTAATGAATTATCTCCCTAGAGCTTCCATCCTTGGCGACCTTTTTTAGGTCGAAATGCTACTTTGCATTATTTGCCCTAGATGACTCTCCTATATCGTAGTCATATGTCATACTAACATATGATGGTGTGACTCAACTTTATAACCTACTCTATCATGCTTAGGCCTTTTCAAGAATCACATCTAAATTCCAAAACTCAATAAATTCCTCTATAAGTCTCAAAATTTTGCTCTCAAAACTTGATTTCTTTAATTCTAGTTCTCTCATCCTAGACTTTTCTCCTTTGGATTTTGTTCTTTCTAAGCATGTATCTACCCTTCTTGAATTATTTTCCTAGATTCATTTATTCCATTCTTATTATTAGGCAAGATGGAGTTATACCTTCCCTTTTACCTTAGGAGCTCGAGCCTTCAAGTTTCTTCCGTTCCCTTCTTGGCTTCTTCTCTTTCAGTACCTTCTTCTTTTGGCATTTTATGTGGTACTAACCCCTTTTTGGAGCAAGTGAAGCATCAATAGATTTTTCTTATTCACTTCTTTCTTCCTATAACTTGATTTAGTGACCAAATCAAATTCACCAAGTTTAGAGTTTATATTTTCCTTTTCCTGATGAGTGGGCACTAACTCTTGTAGTGCTCTCTCTAATTGTACCCAAAACAAATTATGTGATCTTTGATTTTTGACTTTGGATCAAGGCACCTAAAGAATGACTTCCAAAATCTCCTTCTCAATTCAAAGAGAAAGTTGCCGACTTTCTTTCTTCGTTACTTCTTGAAGAGGCGAATGCTTTTCATTCAAGTCATCCATTAAAGAGGGTCTTGAGTCCACCACAACATCCCCAATGGTTGGAGCTTGAAGTACTCCTTTTCATTGACTTTACGAGTGTCTAGTTTTTCCTTCAATTTTCTTCACAACCTATTTAATTTCCTTTTCGCTAGTGCTTCCTCCTCTTATATGGGACTTTCATGAATTTGAATGATCTTTTTTAAAGATCCATTCCATTCTTATAATTCATTATTCTGCTTAAAATTTGTTAGGCAAAACTAAAAGTATGAATGATAAACCCTTAATTTACCTTCACCAATTTTGATTTTGGTTTTGTTTTTCTATATACTTCTTCTTGAGCTTTCTTATTTATTTGTCTACCATAGTTTCAAAACCCCTCTTGATGGCAAGCATCATTCTGAAATCAGTCCAAAACCAAGCATCCGTTCGTCTCTTCCAAAATTGAAATCATAATCATATGATGGAGCCTCGTATGTTATCTTGGTCATTATCTCCATGACACTCTCACGACATTTAGTCTATAAAAGAGTGATCTTTACTTTGATATCACTTGTTAAAAAACATGACTTGTGAAAGTCAGATGCTAGAGGAGGGTGAATAGCATATATACTTATAAATATAAATTTCTAAATACTCTTGTTGTGATCTCAACAAGGTCACACAGGTTTGCATATATATATATATATATATATATATAGGGGTTTGCTATGCTAAGAAACTTATCATGCAAACTTCGTGCAAACCTTAACCGTTTTTTCTATTTGATTTTTTTTATATACTTAACACTATAACTCAACTACTAGACCGTAAAAGTAAAATCTTAAACGGCATAATTACAAGCTTAAAAAAATAAAGGAAAAAAACTCATTCATCAAGCGTGACTTTTATGTGGTTTGGGAACCCCTAAACCCATAGTCCACAACTTATGATCGGTTGGTGAATCATGATCGAAATATTGATAAATTTATACTTCACCATCAAGTATCGGAGGTAGCAAAAATTCTTATAGGATCACATTTACAATGGAGAAATTACAATAAATAGGGTTTAACCAACTCTATTTTGCCTTACGTCAAAGCCTCCTTGAAGTCGTTCTTGTATATCCTCCAAAACCTTTTATTGTAATCTAATATGCCACAATGTTACTTAATTGCTATGCACCACTAATCAATTAAACTTAATCTATTCCCATGGACCATGATCGTTTCCTTTAATGTCTGCTTCATCCAATCTTACCAGTCAACTACTATGTATCATCAATTAACTAGACATGACCATTTCCATGGATTACGATCATTTCCTTTGGTGAGTGCTTGAGCTAAGCTCCACTAGTTGCCTACTCATAGGTATCAGTCAACTAGACCATTATTAGTCAATTGGTCAATCAGTTAGTCTCCAGATTATTTTGTTTGTATTTAAGTCAACTCCCAATCAATTCAATTATCAATCAATTGAAGGACTCCTCTATTGGTGGGTTGAATATCACCCATCTAATGCTTAAGTATGCATAAGGTGATATCCACTCTCACTTATGTGCATATGTTCTCAGCTCACCATACAAGCATTTCTGTCATCAGACCATCTCCAATCAAACTTCTTGTCCCTTAGATGCATCAAGCCCTCAACTCACTCCTATGTCATCTTTTCTTTGCTTACTTAGTCCGCCTCCATCCATGTCCCATCATGCTTCTCATCCTTTAGATACATAAGTTCTCGGCTCGCAATCTGTGTCATCCTTCACACTCTACTTACATAGTTTACTTTAGCCATCTCTTGTCAAGCTTCCTGTCCCTTAGATACACTAAGTTCTTGTCTCCCTTCACTCATTGTTTATGTAGGTTGCTATCTTAGGCATAACTGCACTCTAATGTTCCTTGCTCTATAGTTTCTCGAGGGTTACATACCATCCTTCTCTGATTTCGATGGACCTTGAATCATTAGGTAACCTTGACCTTGGTTGTTCCAAGTATCTCTATGTGTGTATCTATGTGAGTCCCTACCTAATCAACACACATATCAAATCACAAGATGGAGCCTAACTAAAGCCTTTGCCCAAAATCTAAATCTAAGATCACACCGAGCATTTGGCGTTGATTGCACCAACATGATACTTGTAAGTCGGAGAAATTCTTAGTGATATTGCTACCTGAATTTATTGCCCAATTAAAGTAGGAACTATGGTGTTGTAAACTTTCATGATGGTGTGGATAATGTTTCATGGGGGTGTCTGCATAATGCTATGCATGGGATATCAAGAAGGACAAAACAAGGTTTGATCTTGTTAATTGAAAGTCTTAGACCAAGATACAATTTATTATTGCCATTTATCATATGAGGATGAGGAAAAGTTATGGATGTCTCAAGAAAGTGAAAAATTCTACTAAGATTTGTTAAAGAAAATAATTAGTGATATATCATTTTTATTATCTAAATAGTAAGGAGGCTGGTGAATGCTATGACATCTCTTATAGTTTGGAAACTTTCTCATGAAAATATAAAGTTGAGATGGAATGTCGATATTCTAGACATTGGATTTGCAGAAATTTGTAAGAAGTTGCCTCATGTTGGAAGCTTGTTGGATGACAACGCCCACTGATAGAAGAGTGGGTTATGAAGGTTAGAGATTGTATCTTGAACCAAGGAGAGTGATTTCAGGGGGTGACCTTGGTGTCAAAGGTGTTTGAGTTTCATGTAATCTTGGACACAATGTGAGTTATAATCTTAAAAGTGTTAACTTTTGACTTAATGGGATGCTCTTCTTGGTAGTTAGAAATGCTAATAATCAAGGAGATCTTGATCATTTTTGTGTTGCAAACCCAACGACTTCAAATCAAGGAACGGAGGGACTCCTTGTTTCAACACAAATTGATTTTACTCTATTAAATCCAAGACATAACTTGATTGTTGCATAAAGAAAAACTTATCAAACATATGCATCAATTACATTCATATTGCATATTCATTATTTAAAGTTTCATAACAACTAACCCCAAATCTAAATGATCATGCATTCTTTTCATACCCTCTTCTCAACCAGTGTATAGTTTGAATTCTAGATCTATAACTTCAACATCACCATATAAATTTTCTTGAACTCTTTGCATTGAGTCTCATCCTCATAATCAAAAAAAAAAAAATATTAAGAAGTCAGACCCATAATTAATTAATTTAATTTAATAGTAAAGAATTCCATCATAAACTACAACAAAATGTTTCTATATAAACTATTAAAAGTAAACATATGAAATAAATAAATTAAATATTTATCAAAAAGTGTATTTTTTTAGAAATATAGATATAATGATATGAATCAAGAAAAGTTTAGAATTATTTAACTAAACTAATTTGTCATTATATATTTAAGGACTTGAGATCTACTATAAGCATAGCTTACCCACAAGATTGAAAGACATCAATGTTGGCTTGTAGAAATTATATAGTTAGATATATTAATAAATGGAAATCAATAAAGGAAAACTATATATCAATTTTGTTCATGAATTAATTAATTCAAAATGAATTAATAAACCTTATCGACATTACTTTCATGAGGGCATGATATTAATTTTTTTTACATATCCTTGGAAAGATCTACTAAGCGCAACATTTACATTTACATTTCTTTATTGTTGAGAAAATATATTAAGTAAGAATTTAGATTATAAGAAATCACCTTGTATATTATTTCATTTTAGATGACAATATTTTTTGAGAAAATATGCCAATATTTGTTATTATAATTAGGCATGAGTTCTAAGTTATTGAGCATTTAAATATATGTCAACACATTGGACACCTTAACATCATATTGATTTATCATAATTGTTATTGGGATACTTTAAAAAAGTACTCCTTTAATGTGCCTTTTGTTGTATCACCTAGTTCACTTTTGCATTACATGTTTATAGGAAGAAGGTTGGGTGGTGTGTCGTGCATTCAAGAAACGAGCCACAACCTACTCCACACGGAGCAACGTTGCGAACATTTTGAAGTCCAACTATTGCTATGATGACCTCGGTTGGATGAACCCCATGTCGAACCATCATCCCAACCTCTTCAGTACTCCTATGCACAAGCAACCCCCTCCCATGACTCCTCCACAATGTAAGCAAGAGGAAAGTGAGCTCCTTGACGACCTTCACCTCCTCTACTCTAATGACTTTGTCCAACTTCCCGAACTTGAAAGCCCTCCCTTGCCCCAACCTAGCTCCAAGCTACAATCGAAGGACAACACTAGCGAAGACCAATTGGCAAAGAAGGTCACTGATTGGAGGGCACTTGACAAGTTTGTTGCATCACAATTGAGCCACGAGGAAAATAATAATAATAATAATCATAATCGGTTCAACGATATTATTAGTGAAGAGCATGATGTGTTGGGGGATTTCAGCTTGGGGAGCAACTCAGAGATGGCATTACTTTTGCTACACAATGAGAAGGAGGTAGTGGACCAATTTTTAATTAACTCCTCAACCGAAAAGGGAGAGATTTGTATATTCGAGCAATGAATTTCATGTATTTGGATATGTAAGATAAGGAAATATTAAGGTGTTTGATGAGAACCATATCATTTGTTTCAATATATAATATATAAGCTTTGAGTTGTTTGACTTCTTATAGCTAACCTTTTCAAGTAGAAGAACATGAAGTTGATCTTCTTTGCTTTGATTGTTGAAAGATAAATATATTTGTATGAAGTTGATCTTGGAAGCGATCGAATTTCAAATTTAAGTCAACTAGATTTGAATGCAAGAGAATTTTTTTTTTCAAGAAAATCATTATGAAATGAATAAGTTGTAAAGGCGAGGAGTCATTTTAAAGTTCTAGAGAAATTTTGATAAGGTTGAACATATTAAAAGTTAGATAAAAATTTTTATCTTGAATGAATTTTTTTAACGACATTTTACCAAAAGACGCATGTGAGAATTCATATTTATCAAAAAGTATCCTATGGTTTGTTCTTTACTAAAGGGCGCATGTAAAATCAGCTCATTCTACTTATACCACTCCTGCCAATAACTCTTTTTTGTAGTTTACTTTTCGAGACATCCGAATCATCTTTTTATAATTTAATTTTAAAATAATAAATTATAATTCAGATGCAGATATTCTCATCTTCTCTCACCTTATATATCTCTTCCTGCTTTGTACGACTCGACTCATCCCGAACCTTTTACTATATTTTGTTATGATTGTGAAAAGATTAAGAAATAATTAAAAGATTACCTTATAAATAAATAATAAATGATAATTATATATTTTTAAAATGGAATCAATATCAGGCTATGTTGGGCCTAAATTCCAAGAATATCAGGCCCAACATGGCCCTGAAATTCAAGAATATCAAACCCTCTGATATTCAAAATCGAAATTATTTTTTCTCAAAATAATATAAATAATTAAAATCAGGATCGTAAAATATCAAAAAATATAAATAAAATAAGAAAAGATATATAAAAATAAAAAATAGAGTTCATAGAATTATATATATTAGAAATATATAAAATAGAAATTAAAATAAAATTTCTATGTGTAAATTAAGATAGATTAGATATAATCGAAAAAATTATTAAAAATCAATTAGATTTCATTTCAGGCCCAAAAGGGGTCTGAAATGAATTGTTTCAGGGCCTCTTTGTGCATAAAAATATAAAATATAGAGAGAAAAATAAAGCAAATATAAAAAAGATAAAAGATATAGATATAAATATATAAAGAGAAAAAGATAAAGTAAATATATAAAGAGATAAAAAAATAAAGATATAAATATAAAATATAGAAATACATAATGAATAAAAAATAAACAAAGTATAAAATTTAAATAAATAAATGGAGTTTATAGATTAAAAATATATAAAATAAATATAATAGAAATTATAATAAAATATAAATATAAAAAGAAAATTAAGATAGATAATATGATATAAAGGTAAAAAAATAAAGATATAAAGATGAGAGATAGAAAAAGACAGTCTAAATATACTACAACTGCTACATGATATATTATTCCGTGCCAAGTGGCACAAGACGAGAAGATCATTGCTAGTGGTTATGACTAATTTTTGACACCATAATTACCTTCTCCTAGCTCATCCCTACCTAATGATATCAAGTATTAAGAAATTCAAATATCCTAGGTCCATTAGTGGGTTTTGGCAAAAACTCACTGATGGACTTAGAAAAGTCTAATTGTAATAATTTTAAATATTATGAGTTTATGGTATTACAAAGACTCAAATTGTGCTATCCAATGTATATTTAGGGGCTTTCCAAATGTTCTTTAATAGTATGATATGTTTAAGCTTGAAAAAAAAATTTCTAGATGTTCTTCAGTAGTTATAATGTATTTTGAATTTTGAAAAAAAATCATATATAATATAAAGTTGAGGACCGGTAGAGCTAGAGGGGGGGGGGGGTGAATAGCTCACTTCAATTACTTTTTCTTCTTCACAGCAGAAACTAGAAACCAAACACCTCCAAATCCAATGCTAACACTTTGATTTACTTGGTCTCCACCTCCTTGAGGTGACTAATCCAAGGGTCTACACCAGCGATCACAGCTTTCACTATGAAACCTCCTTCTCGGAACAACACCGAAGGTGGAGAAACCCTTTTACAACACCCTTGAAAGCTTTCACAAAATAACAACACAAAGGAGAAGAAGAAAAAGAAATATTACACACTAGGCTTGATTCTCCTTCCTTTGGTTGCTTGAAGATAGTGTTGAAAACTTGAGCTTGAGTAGAGAACTTAGAGCACCAAAAACTTCGTAGAGTTGCAATAGAACAGTAGTCGTGCTTTGTGCTTTGTCGCCAGCTTATAATGGTCTTCTCTACTTCTATGTAACGTCATGAATCGATTGGTGAAAACCCCAATTGATTACCAAGGAGCCGTTGGACAATACGGATGTCGGATGAACGGCTAGGATTATGCCATTTTGAACTTGAATCGATTGGCATATCGATTAGTATCTTTAATCGATTAAGTAATCGATTCAAGACCCTTCTGTTTAAATGAAGGATGTATCCCAATCGATTATTGAATCAATTAAGAGGTTCCCTAATCGATTGACCAATCGATTAGGGAGCTTCTGAATCGATTGACTGATCGATTAAGGAGCGTTCTGTTTACGCACAGAATAGCTCCTTAATTGATTCACCAATCAATTAAGGAGCATTCTGTTTGCTCACAGAATCACCCTGAATCAATTACAGGGCTCCTAATCGATTGACTGATCGATTAAGGAGCATTCTATTTGCGCACAGAATCACCCTGAATCGATTCACCAATCGATTAAAGAGCTCCTAATCGATTGACTAATCGATTAGGGAGCATTCTATTTTCGCACAGAATCGCCTTGAATCGATTCACTAATCGATTGATCTCTTTCTAATCGATTGCCTGATCAATTGATACGCTCAAATTTAGGATTCTCAATCCTAAATATTTTGCATTGTTCTCAATCGATCCAATTACCTTGTGCCAGCGAAACCTCTCGTTTCCTGGACTTCATGCCTGGAGCCTCCTCAACTCCGGGTCTTCATGCCAAGAGTTCCGTCCCCGACCATCCCTTGGACTTCTTGCCTGGAGACTCCTCAACTCCAGGTCTTCATGCCAAGAAGCCGGTCCCCGATCATTTCTTAGACTTCTTGCATTACTGCACACTAAACCTCAATGTTAGATCCAATGTATTAGTTTAAACTTAAACAATTGTCAATCATCGAAACTTCTTATTTAGGGCATGATTGCATCTACATATAATTCATTTATAATGTATTCATTTATATTTTTATCTTCTTTATCTCTTTATATATTTCTTTTATCTTTTATCTTTATTTTATATATTTTATATATTTATTTATGAATATTTTGAAAAAAAATGTTTTGGACATTAAAGAGTCTGATATTCTCAGATTTCAGGCTTACGTTGGGCCTGAAATCCCAGAATATCAGGCCTGCGTTGGGCTTGATATTCTCGGATTTTAGGCCCAACGTGGGTCTGAAATCCAAGAATATTAGGCCCTTTGATATTCAAAATCACTTTTTTTAAAAATAATTATAAATAAATATATAAAATAGAGATAAAAGATAAAGGAAATATATAAAAAGATAAAGAACAAAAAAATATAAATGAATAAATTATATATGAATTATACTATATATGATTTTTTTTCAAAATACAAAATACATTATAACTATAAATATACAATGAATACACAATAATTACATATGAATTATACACAATAATATATAAAATATATAAAATAGAGATATACAATTCATTTATAATTAGGCCCCAACGTGGGCCTGATATACTGGAATTTCAGGCCCAACGTTCACCTAAAATCCGAGAATATCCGACCCTTTAATAACCAAAATCAATTTTGTGGGATCGGTGGCGTCGATAGAGGAGAGGGTGAATATCGACTTTCGCTTTCTTTCAATTTTGAGTCGTTTGTTTGTTCAACTTCGCAACAGAATCGTTAGTAGTATAGCGGAAAAATAAATAGAAAACAACAAAGCATGTGTGACTCACGGGATTTATTTACTTGGTTCCCAACCCCCCAGGGTCAGTACATCTAAGTCCTATTTACTCGGCGTGAGTCCGCTAATGGTCTCATTTCCGGAATTTTTAGAGGCAGAGAAAACCTGTCTTATAGTTGGATATTACATGCACAAATAAATGAAATTAAGTACAACTTGTAAATAAAAGCAAACCAACAGAAATGAAGATCCGACCAATCTGGAAGTATGAAGTGCACCGCACTTTCTCCTGGAGCTTCCTTGGTCATACAACATCGACTTAGTGCTTTTGCTTCGCAGAGAATGAGTCATAGAATGATGGAAGCGATGTCCTGAATCCTCAGCTCGAATCCCTATACATATAAGTCATTCGGGCGCTTGAGAGCCTATAGAGGCGCCCTCAATGTAAGCTAATTTGATCCGTTTCAGTGCACACACCGCAGGGATGAAATTTGTGTTGAGGGCGCCTGGGTCAT
The DNA here is from genome assembly GCA_024364735.1 of Boesenbergia rotunda. Lineage (NCBI taxonomy): Eukaryota > Viridiplantae > Streptophyta > Magnoliopsida > Zingiberales > Zingiberaceae > Boesenbergia > Boesenbergia rotunda. Next base: position 438,975 of record JAGFNQ010001997.1, on the reverse strand, counting down.
GGGGGCGCCTGGGTGCCTTGAGGGCGCCCGAGTTCAATAGGGGTGCCTGGAAGCCCTTGACCCAAAATTCATTTGCTTGCATTTTCTCTCCCATCTTGCCTCCAACTTCAGATTCCTACAAGACAAACAAACAATCCTAAACCTTAGTTTTGTATGTCTACTAGGCTTTGCTTGGAGTCAACTCTCCAAGACTTTACTATCTAAGGTTAACTCATTAGGGCTTCCCAATGCCTAGCCTCACTCACTATGACTTTGCCTTGCCTGGCTTCACTCGCTAGGACTTTTACCTAGCTTCACTCACTAGGATTTCGTGCCCAACCTGCTGTCAGGTCTTTGTGGCCAACTTCACTCACCAAGACTTCGTCCACTTATTTTCACTCACTAGTACCCAGCTTCACTCATTAGGATTTCGTGCTCGATCCTCGACCAGGACTTCGTGCCCAATTCCTTAAACCAGGACTTTGGTGCCCAACTGTAACGACCCGGCCCCTCGGCCCCTTGGGCGGCCCAACTGGCGGCCCACTTGGCGGCCCAACTGGCGGTCCCTTGGGCAGCCCAACTGGCGGCCCACTTGGAGACCCCTTATGTCGTCAACCGACGACCATTGGCCGTGCCGTTACTCACAAGTACTTTCCACCCCTGGCCAGTGGATTTTTGCCTTCCTCAGGATTCGAACTCTAGACCTCCAGGATAAGTACTAGAGTTTATGAATCCTGCTACCAATTGAGCTATAGCTCAATTGGTATCAGGATTCATAAACTCTAGTACTTATCCTGGAGGTCTAGAGTTCGAATCCTGAGGAAGGCAAAAATCCACTGGCCAGGGGTGGAAAGTACTTGTGAGTAACGGCACGGCCAATGGTCGTCGGTTGACGACATAAGGGGTCGCCAAGTGGGCCGCCAGTTGGGCTGCCCAAGGGACCGCCAGTTGGGCCGCCAAGTGGGCCGCCAGTTGGGCCGCCCAAGGGGCCGAGGGGCCGGGTCGTTACAATAAAAAGGCGCCTTTTTATTGTAACGACACAGTCTCTCAACCCCTTTGGCGGCCAAGTCAACATTTGGCGGCCCAACAACCTGGCCCCTCGGGCCCAACAACCTGGCCCGTAGGCCCAACAACCTGGCGGCCAAATCAACATTTGGCGGCCCAACTATGTCGTCGACCAACAATCGATGTCGACGACCAACAACCGTGTCGTTACTCACTAGGTCTTTCCACCCCTGGCCAGTGGATTTTTGCCTTTCTCAGGATTCGAACTCTAGACCTCCAGGATAAGTACTACAGTTTATGAATCCTGATACCAATTGTTTATTGTAACGACACAGTCTCTCAACACATTTGGCGGCCAAATTGACATTTGGCGGCCCAACAACCTGGCCCCTCGGGCCCAACAACCTGGCCCCTCGGGCCCAACAACCTGGCGGCTAAATCAACATTTGGCGGCCCAACTATGTCATCGACCAACAATTGATGTCGACGACCAACAACCGTGTCGTTACTCACTAGGTCTTTCCACCCCTGGCCAGTGGATTTTTGCCTTTCTCAGGATTCGAACTCTAGACCTCCAGGATAAGTACTACAGTTTATGAAACCTGATACCAATTGAGCTACAGCTCAATTGGTATCAGGATTCATAAACTGTAGTACTTATCCTGGAGGTCTAGAGTTCGAATCCTGAGAAAGGTAAAAATCCACTGGCCAGGGGTGGAAAGACCTAGTGAGTAACGACACGGTTGTTGGTCGTCAACATCGATTGTTGGTCGACGACATAGTTGGGCCGCCAAATGTTGATTTAGCCGCCAGGTTGTTGGGCCCGAGGGGCCAGGTTGTTGGGCCGCCAAATGTCGATTTGGCCGCCAAATGTGTTGAGAGACTGTGTCGTTACAATAAAAAGGCGCCTTTTTATTGTAACGACACGGTCTCTCAACCTCTTTTGCGGCCAAATCAATATTTGGCGGCCCGACAACTTGGCCTCTCGGGCCCAACAACCTGGCCCATAGGCCCAACAACCTGGCGGCCAAATCAACATTTGGCGGCCCAACTATGTCGTCGACCAACAACCGATGTCGACGACCAACAACCGTGTCGTTACTCACTAGGTCTTTCCACCCCTGGCCAGTGGATTTTTGCCTTCCTCAGGATTCGAACTCTAGACCTCCAGGATAAGTACTAGAGTTTATGAATCCTGATACCAATTGAGCTGTAGCTCAATTGGTATCAGGATTCATAAACTGTAGTACTTATCCTGGAGGTCTAGAGTTCGAATCCTGAGGAAGGCAAAAATTCACTGGCCAGGGGTGGAAAGACCTAGTGAGTAACGACACGGTTGTTGGTCGTCGACATCGATTGTTGGTCGACGACATAGTTGGGCCGCCAAATGTTGATTTGGCCGCCAGGTTGTTGGGCCTACGGGCCAAGTTGTTGGGCCTACGGGCCAGGTTGTTGGGTCGCCAAATGTTGATTTGGCCGCCAAAAAGGGGTTGACAGACCGTGTCGTTACAATAAAAAGGTGCCTTTTTATTGTAACGACACGGTCTCTCAACCTCTTTGGCGGCCAAATCAATATTTGGCGGCCCAATAACTTGGCCTCTCGGGCCCAACAACCTGGCCCCTCGGGCCCAACAACCTGGCGGCCAAATCAACATTTGGCGGCCCAACTATGTCGTCGACCAACAACCGATGTCGACGACTAACAACCGTGTCGTTACTCACTAGGTCTTTCCACCCCTGGCTAGTGGATTTTTGCCTTCCTCAGGATTCGAACTCTAGACCTCCAGGATAAGTACTAGAGTTTATGAATCCTGATACCAATTGAGCTACAGCTCAATTGGTATCAGGATTCATAAACTCTAGTACTTATCCTGGAGGTCTAGAGTTCGAATCCTGAGGAAGGCAAAAATCCACTAGCCAGGGGTGGAAAGACCTAGTGAGTAACGACACGGTTGTTAGTCGTCGACATCGGTTGTTGGTCGACGACATAGTTGGGCCGCCAAATGTTGATTTGGCCGCCAGGTTGTTGGGCCCGAGGGGCCAGGTTGTTGGGCCCGAGAGGCCAAGTTGTTGGGCCGCCAAATATTGATTTGGCCGCCAAAGAGGTTGAGAGACCGTGTCGTTACACCAACCCTCGGCTAGGTCTTCGCGCCCAATTCCCCGAACCAGGACTTCTACCCAACTTCAATCACCAGGTCTCTGATGCCTTGACAAAGACTTCTTTGCTAGTCATCTGATCCTGACTAGACTTCTTTCTGCCAAACATCAGGTCGTCTTTGGCTTAGTCCTTGGTCTAACTGACCAGATCTAGATTTAGTCAATCTGCCAAACGTCAAGTCCTATTTGGCTTAACACTTGGTCAAATTGACCAACCCTGGGTGCCAATCACTTTGCCAAACATCAAATTCTGTTTGGCTAACCCTTGGACAAACTAACCAACCCTGGGTGCTAATCACTCTGTCAAACATCAAGTCTTGTTTGGCTAACCCTTTGGTCAAACTGATCAAACTTGGGTTTATCTTACCAAACATCAGTCCTGTTTGGCTTAACCCTTGATCAGACTGACCATACCTTGGTATATTATCAAACATCAAAATACTAGAGGTTGACTATTCTTGTCTGATGCTTTTGCACCAATAATCTCTCCCTTTTTGATGTTTAACAATAATCTTAAGTTAGACTTAGGTCTAAGGGTTTTAGGTCAATATTTGAGAGAAAAAATAACAAAAATTAAAACATTTCGAATTTCTATCTTAAGGTACTCTCTCTCCCTTTGACACACATAAAAAAAAAAGCCAAAAAAATATTAAGTACATGATTTACACCAACAATGTGATTTTATAAAATACTTTTTAATAAAAGATGTGATTTTCAAGAACCTTTTTATGAAAAAATCTAAGTACTCTTTTGTTTTGAAAATATTTTAAGGAAAGCTTAGTACCTGAATTTTTTTTTTAAAAAATAAATATTTTGTTGATTTGGACTGTCCTAAATCTATCGTAATCCTAGGAATCTTATTGACCACAAGAAGATTTCCTATGTATCTTAGAGATTTTCCAATCAAAATAAAGTATTTGTATTTATTTTTAAAAAATAAGTTTCTTAGTTTGGATTTCTCCCCAATTTAACACAATCTTAAGAAATTTTGTTAACTACAAGAAAATTTTCTCTATGTGTCTTAGAGATTTTCAAATTAAAATAAAATATTTTTAATATGTATTTAATTTTCAAAAATGATTTCTTAGTTTGGATTCCTCCCTAATCTGACAAACCTTGTTAACTACAAGGAAAACTTTCCTATGTGTCCTAGAGATTTCTCCAAGCTAAAGAATTTTCTTTTAGATTTTCAAAAATTATTTATAAAAATAAAAGATTCTAAAAAAATATTTTGCAAAATTAAACTATAGTATTTTTGAAAATATTATATTTTTGAAAATTATAATAGTTCTTTTAAATTTGAACTCTCCCTAAGCTTGACATAATCCTAAGAAGCTTGTTGACTACAAGATGATCTTCCTTTGTGTCTTAGGGTTTGACTCAAATGAAAAGAATAATCCTTTTAAAAAGAATATGATTTTTAAAGTAATTTAGAGTCAATTTACAGAATGAGCTGTTCTTTCGATTAGGACTCCCCCTAAGCCTGACACAATCTTAAGAATCCTTGCAGAGATTATAAGAAAAACTTCCTATATATTTTTAGAGTTTGTACAAATCATAAGAGCAATTAGGGTATATTAAAAAAAATTTAAGAGAAATATTTTTGAAAGATATGATAATTTTTGAAAGAAATGTTTCCTAGAAATAAATTTTTGAGCGAAAAATACTTTTCAGAGACATGATAATTTTTTAAAAAAATAATATTTTTATAAAAACATAGAATTTGCACGAAAGGAAAGAAACTGACTCCCCCTAAATCTGACACCTTCTGGTGACCCTTGTTGATTACAAGGAACTCTACCTAAGTGTTTTATGGGACTTTAGTATTGACCTAGAGAATTTGTGTCTAAGTGTAGGTCAAACAATTTTCAAAAAGATATATAAGTTTTTAAAGACTATTTATAAATACACACATTCATACATGAAATTCATTAAAATATTATTATGTTTAAATCATTATTTTGAAAATAAGTTTTTATGAAAATATCCTAAGGATTTTTGAAAAATATTTTGAAAATATTTATCAATTAATTAGTCCTTATCATCTCACTCATTATGAGTATCACAGTATAAACAAGCATGGTAGCCTTATGGGTGTTTGTGAGATGCTTGAGTAATTTTTCTCAATTTAATTTTATAGATTGTTTGACCTTGAGTTAGATTCAAGTTTAACATATAGTAATTTAAAAGTAAATTTCAATAATTGACTTCCAGGTCTTGGCGAGGCACAGGAGCCTTCTTGGGTATCGAAACAACGACCCTTTCCTTGACCAAGCCTTTTAAAGAAATGACACTTTTAATTTACTCTTTAAAAACTCTGGTCTAACTAGTCTAGGATGTGGTGAGGTAGCTTTAGCTAGTTCCACTTAGCTAAGTCGACCAGGTCGAGTACTCGTTACCCTTCCTGACTTCTTAGACCAAGTTACCCTAACATTCTGTCATCTCGCCCCACCCTGATATTATGTTAGGCAAGCATCAAATAATCTTTTTCCTATCTAGCCATTCTAGATTAAGCAGGAAATAAACTAGCATGAATGACATGATAGATATGTATGAAGAAAAATGAGTAGAAGCATGAGCATGACAGTTATGGATGTGTCAATCAAGACAAATCATTTTAAGTTTATTTATAAAAATATCAAATTCTCGATTTGATATTGATCGTGTGAGCCCGCGAATGCATTAACCCATTTTGACACATTTGTTATTATTAAGTTGATTGTTTTAGTTGGGTAGTATTTTAACAGTTTCATAATTACAAGTGCTTAATTAGAATTTAGTTCATGAATTTTATATTAAAAAATTTTGAATTTTGAATTAAGGTTTTTAATTTTGAATTTCTAATTAAAGTTAAATAATTAATTGAAATTTGAGATTTATTCAATTAATAATTTTGGGTTTAAATTCATCATTTCCATTAATTCAAATAATTCTGATTCCTATATTAATTCTTTTAATTTTAAGTTTTCAATTATATTTAATATTTCTATTTTATTTGCTTTATTATAAAAAATTTTAATTAAAGTTTCAATTTTGATTAATTCATAAAGTACTATATTTTCAGAAACATCTTCATCTTCAGAATTATATTTAGAAACAATAATTAAAGCTTAAGAATTATCTTCCAAATTTTTAATTAAAATTTCATGATTATCTTCAAAATTATTAGAATTATCTTCATGTTTACTAATTAAAGTTTTATTATTATCTTCAAAATTATTAGAATTATCTTCATGATTATTAATTAAAGTTTCATTATTATCTTCAAAATTATTAAAATTATCTTGAGGATTATTAATTAAAGATTTATTATTATCTTCAAAATTATTAGGATTATCTTCGAGATTATTAATTTCAGATTCATTATTATCTTCAAAATTATCAGAAATATTTTCAGGATTATTAATTAAAGTTTCATTATAATCTTGAAAATTATTAAGATTATTTTCAGGATTATTAATTAAAGTTTTATTATTATATTCAAAATTAGCTGAGAAATTATTTAAAATGTTAGAATTAATTTCTAAAATTGCAACATTAATATTAAAAATTAAAGAATTAATATTGAATATTTTAATCTTATCAATGTTTGATTTAAATCCATTAACTAATTTATCATGCAACATATTTAATTTATTGTGCAAAATATCTAAGTTATCTGAAAAAGTTACATTTGTATGGATAGGGGTATTTTTGAAAACAAAATTATCATGCAAATTAGAATCTAAGCTAACAGGTGTATTTTTGCAAAGATTAAATCTCTTTACTATCCTCGCATTTTCTGGTATTGTCGATGTGTTCTTTCTCCATTCTGGGCATTTGTTCTTGTAGTGCACATTCTTCCAGCACTTGAAGAATTAGATGTGGCTCTTGTCCCTCCAGACTCTTAGCACTGATACCTCCATTGCCGCCAGTGGGGTTGTTCGAATCATAAGAGTGGGACACTTATTTTTGTAGTGCCCTCTCTCTCTGCACTTAAAACAAGTTATATGAAATTTGAAATTAGACATAATTAAATTTATCTTTTTCACCCTTATCTCTCCCTCAATTTTTGGCCTTCTTGCTCCTTCGACGGTGAGCCTGATCAGAGCCACCTGCTTTGATACCAATTGTGAGATCGGTGGCATTGATAGAGGCGGGGGAGGGGGGGGGTGAATATCGACTTTCGCTTTCTTTCAACTTTGAGTCGTTCGTTTGTTCAACTTCGCAATATAATCGTTAGTAGCACAACAAAAAAATAAATAGAAAACAACAAAGCACAAGTGACTCGCAAGATTTATTTACTTGGTTTTCAACCCCCCAGGATCAGTACATCCTAGGCCTATATACTCGGCGTGAGTCCACTAGTGGTCTCCTTTCGAAATTTTCGGAGGCGGAGAAAACCCGTCTTACAGTTCGATTTTACAACCACAAATAAATGAAATTAAGTACAATTTGTAAATAAAAGCAAACCAACAGAAATGAAGATCCGACCAATCCGGAAGTTCGAAATGCAGCACACTTCCTCCTAAGGTCTCCTTGGTCATAGAGCTTCGTCTTAACGGTTTTGCTTCACAGAGAATGAGTCGTAGAATAATGGAAGTGATGTCTTAAATTCTCAGCTTGAATCCCTATATATATGTCATTCGGGCGTCAGAGAGCCTATAGGAGCACCCTCAATGAGATCCAATCTGATCTGTTTCAGCTCATACATCGCAGGGATGAAATTTGTGTTGAGGGCACCCCTATGACCTTGAGGGCGCTCGGGTCATGGGAGTGCCTGGATGCCTTGAGGGCGCCCGGGTTACTCGGGCGCCCGAGTTCAATAGGTGCTCCCGGAAGCCCCTGACCCAAAATTCATTTGCTTGCGTTTTCTCTCTCATCTTGCCTCCAACTTCAGGTTCCTGCAAGATAAACAAACACAAGACAAACAAACAATCCTAAGTCTCAGTTTTGTAAGTCTACCTGACCTACTAGGCTTTGCTTGGAGTCAACTCTCTAAGACTTTAGTATCTATGGTCAACTCCTTAGGGCTTTCCAATGCCTAGCCTCACTCACTAGGATTTCGTGCCCAACCTGCGGTCAGGTCTTTGTGCCCAACTTCACTCACCAGGACTTCGTCCACCAAGTTTCACTCACTAGGACCCAGATTTACTCACCAGGATTTCGTGTTCGATCCTCGACCAGGACTTCATGCCCAATTCCTCGAACTAGGACTTTGTGCCCAACTTCACTCACCAGGACTTCGTCCACCAAGTTTCACTCACTAGGACCCAGATTTACTCACCAGGACTTCGTGCCTGATCCTTGACCAAGACTTCATGCCCAATTCCTCGAACCAGGACTTCAGTGCCCAACCCTCAGCCAGGTCTTCATGCCCAATTACCTGAACCAGGACCTCATGCCCAGCTTCACTCACCAGTTCTTCGGTGCCTTGACAATGACTTCTTTGCTAGTCATCTGATCTTGACTAGTGTTCTTTCTGCCAAACATCAGGTCCTGTTTGACTTAGTTCTTGGTCTAACCAACTAAATTTAGGTTTAGTCATTATGTCAAACATCAAGTCCTGTTTGGCTTAACACTTGGTCAAATTGACCAACCCTAGGTAATAATCACTCTGTCAAATATCAGATTCTGTTTTGCTAACCCTTGGTCAAACTAACCAACCCTGGGTGTAAATCACTTTGCCAAATATCAGGTCCTGTTTGACTAACCGTTTTAATGAAACCTAAGTTTACCCTACCAAACATCAAGTCCTGTTTGGCTTAACCCTTGATCAAACTAACCATACCTTGGTATATTGTCAAACATTGAAATACTAGAGCTTGATTGTTCTTGTCTAATGTTTTTCTCACTAACAATTTTTTTCAAAAATATTATAAATAAGTATATGAAATATATAAAATATAGATAAAAGATAAAGAAAATATATAAAGAAATAAAGAAGATAAAAATATAAATAAATATATCATAAATGAATTATATTACGTATGTTTTTTTTTCAAAATATAAAATATATTATAACTACAAATATAGAATATATTCACAATAATTACATATGAATTATTCACAATAATATAGAAAATTCATAAAATAGAGATATACAATTTATTTGTAATTATTGTGTATACATTATATATTTTTAGTTATAATGTATTTTGTATTTAGAAAAAAATTATATATAATATAATTCATTTATAATGTATTCATTTATATTTTTATCTTCTTTATCTCTTTATATATTTCCTTTATCTTTTATCTATATTTTATATATTTATTTATAATTATTTTGAAAAAAAATTGATTTTGGATATCAGGCACACGTTGGACTTGAAATCCGAGAATATATTTCCCAACATGGGTAACATAATTCAATTTACCGTTAAATAAACATAAACATATCGTACTATTGAAGAACATCTGAAGAACCCTTAAATACTCATTGGATAACACAATTCGAGTATTTACAATACCATAAACTCATAATATTTGAAATTATTGCATTCGGATTTTTCTAGGTCTATCAGTGGGTTTTCGCCAAAACCCATTAATGGACCTAGAATATTTGGATTTCTCAATACTTGATATTACTAGGTAGGGTTGAGCTAGGATAAGATAATTATGGTGTCAAACCTTAGTCCTAACCAATAGTAATGATCTTCTCGTGTCATGCCACTTGGCACGGAATAATGCATCATATAACAGCTATAGCATATTTAAACTGTCTTTTTTTTTATCTCTCATCTTTATATCTTTATTTTTTTTTATCATTATGTCTTATTATCTACCTTAATTCTTTTTTCACATTTATATTTTATTTAAATATCTATTATATTTATTTCTTATATTTTTAATCTATAAACTCTATTTATTTATTTATATTTATACTTTCTTTATCTTTTATGCTTTATCTTTTATGCTTTATGTATTTCTATATTTTATATTTATATCATTATTTTTTTTATCTCTTATATATTTGCTTTATCTTTCTCTCTTTATATATTTATATATTTATATTTTATCTTTTTATATTTGCTTTATTTTTCTCTTTATATTTTATATTTTCACGCTCAAAGAAGGCCTGAAATATTTCATTTCAGACCCTCTTTGCGTCTGAAATGAAATCTAATCAATTTTTAATATTTTTTTCGATGAAATCTAATCTATCTTAATTTAGACATAAATTTTATTTTAATTTTAATTATATATATTTTTAATATATACAATTCTATGAACTTTATTTTTTATTTTTATATTTCTTTCCTTATTTTATTTTATTTATATTTTTTGATATTTTACTGTCACGCCCCGAGACCCAGGAGCCACTGTTCCCATATAAAATCGGACAGCACCTCCCCTGTCCGGCGGACAATTTACACATACACATAACCTATATAACATCACCACGCAGTTTAATTGGCCTCAGGCCTCAAAATATATGTAGACACTAAGAAAACCATAACAATAAACCATACCTGACTGCGGACCGGTCCGACTTATGATGAAACAACAAATACAACAACCCCTTAGGGCTCACGACACATACGACATATACATATCGCTAAAAGAAATATAAACCAATACACTACAAAGTACAAAACGAAACCATGTCGTCGCGATGGGTAGGGACTGGCTGCTGGGCTCTTCTGGTGACTCCAAGTATCTCAACCTGAAATAAAAACATATATGGCAACGGGGTGAGTCCATAACTCAGCGAATACCCAACAGATATGCGTAGAAAGTTATAATAACAATAGGAGTCTACGCTGATACAGTCTCATATGAATAATATGAAAGGGTATACTGAAGATACTGAAACAAGATACATACCAGAATCCATCTAACCTGAAAAGAGGGTAATCGATACCTATGAAGCACCAATAGACATATAATCTCAGATAACAAGTCTCCAGAATATGAATGTCAAACAAGTGCAGAAATCAAGTGCAGCAAACAATGCACGATGCAAAATATACACATGGTGCAATGCCATGGTCACCCCCTAACTCCAGTCAAGCCACCGAGACAGGCGATACTGTGTCGGCCGAGTGGGTAGAGCTGTGACACTGTACGCACCCTGCTATCACTGCTCCTGAGTGACCGAGTGGACAGGATGCTGGCGGGGGACCGCCCCCCTACCTCATATATATATGAGGGAGCGTCGCTCTCATCTCCTCTGGTCTATGGGAAGAGAAGGGATCTCCGCCTGCTACCACGCTCCGACACCACTACCCCTGAGCGGTCGAGCGGAGCAGTACAGAGCAAATGCACACACCCAACGGTATCCACTAACCCATGAGTGGCCGTGTGTGCATATCATGTACCGGAAGACGATAGGCTCAACCACAAGGGAGTCGCTGATCGCCGGCATGCAACAATGCAAGGATGGTGTATGATAGATACACATACCTCCCTCCCCAAGTCCTCAGTATACTAAGTCTCAGTCTGCAATCCTATAACAGGAAATACAGGTAACCTACAAGGTATACTGGCCGAAAACTACAGATCCCTCAAGGTCAAAGGTAGGAGATACATCACGATCTCTAAGCATACATATAGATATGACACTACCTGATACTGTATGGAACTAACAACATAATAACTCAGGGATAAACCACAGGTATCCAGGACAGGCATAATAAACAGGGATAGATAACATGTATCCAGGACAGGCATAATAAACAGGGATAACGTATAATCTTACTGCTATCTATAACAGTCTATGCATAAACAAATGACAATATCATAAGAGATAAGTCAAAGGGTACCCGCCTCAAAGTAGAAGTCCGTATCAAATGAGAGCCTCCCGTCCAAGAAGTCCAGCGCAAATCGATCAGTGTCCTGTATTAAAGGACGTATTAGGTAGCTATTTACGTGGAGCCAACCACTAATCAACTATTAACCCATTCAGGTAGCTATCCTAATGATCTTAATCATTTAACTAAACTTAATTAAGTGATTAATCCTTAGTTACCCAATCGTATCCAGTTCAGCTTAATTATCCTATTACAAGAGGTCAACCCAATTCTCACAACTTTAACCAAAACAATTCCTTTACAAGGGTAGCCATGGGTCAATTTGACCTAAACTCAACCAATCGCCCAAAAACACCATTCGATCTTAAACAAAATTCATCAAACCAACTGTCAATTATCCAAGGGGAATACTAAAATAATTATGATCAAATCCCGGTGAATAACACCACAATTAGACAATCCTCATAAGTCCAACCTTATAGACATTACTAAAGTTAATCAGACAACTAAACCTTAGCCTAAATCGATCCTTATAAATGAACCAAGACACCAAACAGATTACTAATCCAACTACTTCACAGAGATGCACACACGGCAATTCCAAAAACACATTGAACAATATATTTGACAAACTCTAAACTTACCGTAAAGCTCAATCCATACTTTAATCTCCATCTTGAAGCTTACGGCCAAAGAAGCAAGACCAAACCTCCAGCCACCTCCAAGAAGCTCACGGCACAGTATCAAACCCTTCAACCACAGATCAAAATCCTTAACGAAGGAGAACACATGATAGAAACTAGTTTAGAATAGATTCAAAACATCCAAAACCTTACCTATGATGCTCGGCGTGGAACCTCTGCACAGACCAGGCACGATCGGGATTCCAGGCTTCAAACAATGGCACGGTGCCGATGGATCGAGACTTGGCTCGACGATGGTGACAATGAAAGGAAGGAGAAGAGGTCGACGTCAACCATGGCTAGGGCACGCAGAGGGGAGGAAGAAAAACAAAGGAAGGGGCGGCTTGGCTTCGGCGGCGGCTAGGGCACGAGGGGAGGAGAGTAGGTGTAACGCCCGCCCTTATATCTACTCTCGGGGCGGGGTTACGTACAACTCAATCATATAGTAATATTTTTTTTCTATCTTCTAGCATGACAATAAAACAATAAAGCAAGGGCTAAGGACTGAGCATGCTTGTTTAACTATCAAAGTCATTCTACAACATGATAATATCACTAGTAATGTAACTCATAACATAATCAAGTATAAGAGACCTCCAAAGTAAACACTATCATGCCATGTCAATCCTAATCACTAACACTTATTGTCAAGGGAACTTAAACATAAACATGAATATGTAGATATAGAAGTCTTTCTTTCCCGAGCCACCACCCCACACATCTTCAGCCCACCTGCCTCTTTCTCTAGTTTAAGTGTCCATTACCTTTATCTGCAGCATAAGACAACACATAAACTAGTAAGCACAAATGCTTAGTAAGGATCTTGTCCTACTCGCAAAATCCATACGAAAGCATACAACATGTACACATAATAAATCATAAGCATGAGTTCATCATGGCATACTAAACATCAAAGTTTCTAAGCAAACAGTATAAAGTATGGAATGCATATACATAAGGATGCTTAACTTTTTAAAATCATACTTTTAAATACTTAAACATCATCATATCATTATTGGGGGTCCCCGGCTTGTACCACATACATACATTATAAGCGCGCATCCCTAAGTAGATACGAGGTAGCGAGCCCCGACCTACTAGGGTAAGGACAGCTACGGTAGTCCCAGAACCGAGGCGTTCTTAAGGTGCCCATCCCTGTTGCACAGCTACGGTAGTGCCAGAACCGTGGACAGCATAGTCGGTAGTCCAGAACCGGGGCGTTCTTAAGGTGCCCATCCCTTGGACCCATACTTCGGTCCGGTACAAGCCCATTCATAAAGTAAAATAGCATACATGGATTTTATCATATCATAAGCATAGCACATTCTTGTTTCTTACTAGGTCCGTTCATAGTCCGTCGACCTAGGAGTTGCATAGCACATTCTTATCATATCATAAGCATAACATCATAACCTATCACATCATTGTCATATCATGAGCATGGCATGCCTCTTATCTTATCATGAAGAGTGCTCTTAGTCCCGACTTACAGGGAAGCATCTCTTAGGCATTTCATCATACATAAGCCATGCATAACATAAGGGTGCTTAAAGAGCATAAACATAGACATGTACATCATGATTCTTAGAGCATGAAAAAGCATGGGAGAAGACATGTTATCACCTATACTACTCACAGCATATTATGGGCATCCTAGGCGTGCCTAATTGGGTTGTAGTTTCCCCCTTAGCCCAAATTCTTATTTAATCAGAAAATTCCAGCATATAAACTCTAAGTTTAGAGCATGATAAACCATGAAAAACATTACACTAACATCATACATTAAGGTAGGCATCATAGAGGAGACATTAGAAGGCATGTTGGGGTTGTTACCCCTTCTTAAGTCCTACTTATCATTCTTTACAGAAAATTTCAGCATACATACCTTAGTTTCCAAGCATGTTAAAATCATGAATAAACCATATTTACATCACATATCATCTTATATATCATCATACTAAACCTAATCATGTCTCATAGGGTAGTTTAACCTTCACAAACCCTAATTTTCCATACTTGGCCGAATGATGTAGGATAAGGGAAAAGTTGGATCTTTGAACCAACCTTTATACAAACACCTTGTATACACTATCATGCAATATACTAAGCATAGAATACATCATGGTTAATCATACAACCTTAAGCCCTAATTTCCATGTTCATCACATGCATTCACATATCATCTCACTAACATAATCATATCACATGGGATAATTTAACCTTTATAAACCTAATATTTCATGCTTGGCCGAATATCACATGCTAGGGACATTTAGTTTCCAAATCAATATTCCATTTAAACACCACTTGTACATACATATCATCATAGCAATCCTAAGCATATCTCATAGGGTACATCCCATACAATCATCACATATCATATATAGCATGCATCATGGGAATAAAATCAAGCAACCCTAACCCTAAACTATTGTTGGCCGAAACTTGTAGGATGGCTAGGCTAGGTTTTTGACTTCAAATATCCACACAAGCATTTACACAAACACCTTGCCTATACTATTTAGCATGGATATATCATAGGGAAAATCATACAACCTTAAACCCTAATCTATTCTTCTTTGGCCGAAACTTGTAGGAGGCCTAATCCTATTTTTTTATTATCACAACATGATGGGAAATAACATACATCCATACCCTAAGTTCCTAGGGGTCTCCTCATGCAACAAGAAGTAACCAAGGCCTAGGAATGGGTGTTGGCCGAAAGTTTACAAAGGGAGGGCTCCCATTTTTGAAAACAAGAACACAAAGAAACATTCAATAACAATTACACTTCAGGCGAGGGGATACTTACATCCTTTCGCTTGAATTTCGCCTTCCCTAGATCCTTAGGGTACCCTTGGTTGAAGGAGAGGTGATGGTTCCTCTTACTATTTCTTCTCTAGACTCCTTGGCCCTAATAGAGGGCAAGATCCTTATAGGGTCTTCTTCCTTCCAATCCCCTAGGGTAGAACCCTAGGAAGCACTTTTCGAAAAATGGAAAAGAGGAGAGGAGAAGAAGGAATTTCGGTGGGAAAGAGAAAAGGAAGAAGAAGAGGAAGTTACTCACACCTCTTCCCTCTCTTATTTATACTTTTCTCATGAAAAGACATGTCTCTTCCCTATTACACGCTTAACCAGCATGTTTCTTATTCTCTCAACAAGAAATAATGCTTGGTGTAGTGGTTAAGACATGGAGAGTGCAATGAGGAGGTTCAAGGTTCAATCCTTGCTTCCTCCTTCCTACACTTTCTTTTTACCACCTTTTTGCACTAATCCATATCAAAGCCTATTAAGCTAAATTCATCATGAAATTTCATAATATTAATAATATTTCATGAATTCATATTATTTCATAATACTAATAATATTTCATGAATTCATATTATTTCATAATACTAATAACATTTCATGATATTCATAATATTTCCTAATATTAATAATATTTCATGAATTCATATCATTTCATAATACTAATAATATTTCTGTAACGCCCCAAATTTTTGGGCTTGTTTTTCTTTTCTCAATGCAATTGTACGACTTTATTTGATAAGAAATAAAAGTCCCAATATGTGATTTCATAAAACCCCTATATGCGATTGCATAAATTTTAATTGATGATTTCATGTGATTGCATAAGAGTATGATTTCATGTGATTACATTATGATGTGATTATGCAAAATGCGAAGTATGTAATTTCATGATTGATTATAAGATTTGATTAAGAGGGATTATGAAATTACATAAGGAGTGAAATGTGATTCATGAATCACATATGTGATTCCATGAATTCGAATTCATGAAATCATATGGAATGGAATGGGCTTAGTGGGCTTATGCTTGATTAAAACCAAGAGGAGCAAAAATGTGCTCTCACCAAGGATTGAACCTTGGTACTCTTGGCAAGCAAAGCCTTGAGGAGTAGACTTGGTGACCATCTCACCAGGGGAGAAGATGTTGAGAAGGAAGTAGGGAAATCCTTGTTAAGGGTTAGGGAAGGTGAAGAGGTGGAAGAAAACTCTTGGTGAAACACCCCTTGGTGAAAGGGTGCTTAGTGAAGAGGCACCATGCCTCTTCACTAAGTATAAAAGGGGGAGGAGAGTGTGAGAGCACAATCACTCATTCCCTCCTCTTGCTATTGCCGAGAGCCCCCTTCCACTCCTCCCTCCAAACACTAATCTTCCTCCCCTCCCCCAAGTGGCCGAAAGCCACCTTCTTCTCCCCTTCTCCACCGAAGCCAAGCAACACTCTCCCCTTGTGGTTGCCGAAACCCAAGGTTAGGGTTGACATTCCCTAAACTCCCTTGAGTACCTCTTGCAAGACAAGGAGCATTCAAGGATCTCAAGGGCAAGGACCAAGGGCACCATCCCTCCAAGTTAAGGGTACCATCCCTCCAAGTTAAGGGTACCATCCCTCCAAGTTAAGGGTATACCCTAAGGATTTAGCGAAAAAGGTAAGTGCCCCTCGCCTGTAGCATAATTGTTTGCGAATAAGTTGCATGATGTCCTCTAAAGTTTCGGCCACTACCCTAACCAAGGGTTAGGGTGTGTCATATGCTACTACATGTTTGATTAAATGCTACATAATGTATGGAATGTTGTATGATAAATTCTTGATGACATGTATGTTTCGGCCAACCCTAAACTAGGGTTAGGTCTTGGACAAAACCCCATGCTATGATTGTTTCCATGATGCTTGATATGATTATGAGGAAATACAACTCAATGCAAGAGGTCCAACCTCTTTACAACATTCGGCCAACCCAAGAATAGGGTTAGGTCCTAAACCTATTTACATGCCATGCTACCCTAATGAATGCTTATGATATTGCATGCTTTGAATGACATGAACCATGCTTGTATGATCTAGGAAAGTGAAGAATGCATGATGATGATTTTCGGCCAAGGGAACCCTTGGACCTTATTTATGTTCACTTTTCATGAAAGCATGTTATACTATGATATGAATGAAATGCATGAATGAATACCTATGTAATGCATAAATAGTTATCATGGATTATGAGTTTATGTATGATGAAGGCTAAGGCCTAAAGTAATGCTCCCTTGAAAGGAAGGGACTAAGAGCATGCTTAAAAGGGAAATGTACATGATAACTATGTTACTTTATGATTGGCTTGTACCACAAACTCTTAAATGAGTTCATGATGGGTCCTAGGCTGAAGGACTTTTTGAGAAGGCCTAGAGACCCCCAGGCTGAAGGATTTTCAAGAAGGCCTAATAAGGAACCCTTCTAGGTCAAGGCTAGCTACCTTGTGCCTAAATAGGGTTCATGTGCACAAAACTAAGGGTACAAGCCGGGGCCCCCAAAAGATGACTATGTTATATTCAAGTACTATGTATATGTTTTCAAAAGGAAATCTTTTCATAAAATTACTATGCTCACTATGTCTACCATGCTTAATGATCCCATGTCTTAACACGTTATGTTTACCATGCTTAATGACTTCTATGCTTAACATGTTATGCTTCTATGCTATACTTGATATGCTTACGAATTGACGACGTTTTGTGAGTAGGACAAGGCCTTACTAAGCATTGCTTATAGTTTTAGTGTTCTTATGCTACAGGACACTAACTAAGGAAGCTGCAGGAAGAAGAGCAAGGGAAATGTGATAGTGACGGTGGATTAAAGATCTTGCTCGCTCTATGTTTTGTTTTCAATTTTGAAACCTAAGGATGTTATACACCTTCTTCTGCACACTACTCTAAGATTGCTCTTATGTTTGGCATTACTCTACTTCATGATAAGTTTTTGCTATACTTGTGAACATATGATGTCTTCATCTTGATTGTATGGATACACCACTCTATTCGATTATGCTAAAGTAGTTGATATGATACTTCCCTCATAACATACTATCTTGTTTATGCTCATGATCCACTAAAACTCTATCATACTTGCCATGCCTAGTTATGCTTAGATCACTTATGATATTCGGCCATCACTTGCTGGTTTGAGTCCTCTCATGTTCAACACCCTTATGCTCCCCATGTTGCATGCCACGATCATGTTAAAACCTTCCATATGTTTAGATCCTTACTTGTCAATATTGTATCATGCGCATGGACACCACATACTTTATGCATTTCATGAAACTTGCTCCTAAATGCTATAATGCCCATACATGTTTCGGCCTACTCACGTATAAAATTTGTTTTTAAACCCTAGGCTTCATGCTCTCACGTACAAGCATGATCTACATGCTTTCAAGTCTTATGCTTCCGCTCTTGTATGATCGCATGCATCTAAAGCTTAGATGGAAATGAATACATGAAGTAGTCATGTTAACATTACGTGAATGATGTTATGCTTCCGCTATATGATGCATAAAGTAGTATAAATATAAGCATTAGTAAAGATGTTATGAATGTTAAAGTAACGCCACAAATCCTTAGAGGATTTAGGGCGGGACTTTACAATTTCATGATATTCATAATATTTCATAATATTAATAATATTTCATGAATTCATATCATTTCATAATACTAATAATATTTCATGATATTTCATAACATTCTATATAGGAAATCAAGCATAGATTCCCTATAAATTTTCCTGAATTCATAACATTATTTACATAATATTTTTATAATAATTTTCCATGAATCCAAAATATTATTCACATAATATTTCATAATGAATTCACAATATTATTCACATAATATTTCATAATGAATTCACAATATTCTTCATGGTGAAATTTTGGGGTGTTACAGTAGGCGCGAGGGAGAGGTGTGGCGTCGGGTTTGGCTGCGGCGAAGCCTGCGAGGAGGAAATGGTTAATCGGCTGATTAACCTAGGTTTAGCCCTTATATATATATATATATATACACCTCCAATAAATCAGATTACCAAATTATATTCTATTATTTATACAATTTATCCTCATAAATTCCACCAAGGATCCAGAAAAATTTCTAAAAATTTTCCGTCATATTTTCCAAGGTTATTTCTGGATTTAAACTTTAGAATTTCTTGCCGTATTTTACATTCTCCCCCACTAATAAAAATTTGGTCCTCCAAATTTCGCTGTTAGACCAACCATGTACCAATTTTTCATATACGCTATAAATACTTAGGGAAGACCATCACTACCATCTCAACGGGTGTGATCCTAAAGCCCAATAAATTGTTGACGGGTTTAATCCCAAGCTCCCGACTCGGCAATCGGAGGTACCATGATGAGCCCATAACCAGTCAACGAATCCCTCCCATGGTCAACCACGACCATGAGTGCGGATCAAACGAGTTACCTACCATACTAACTCTAAGCTAGTAAATACATAATCGTCTAGTGTAGGAACCGATCTATAAATCTACTAAATTGGAACCTATCTCATTCCTCATATGGCATACACTAGTAGCTAAACATGTTTGTACTCATCATGAGTAATCACTTCGTCTGATACCCTAAGGTTACACTACTACAAGCATATGGAGTTATCAATCAAGAGGTTATCATCCGATAATCAGATACACCCGATCAATCATTCAATCATCTTAACCCATCCAGAGCACTCAATCATAAGATCACGAGTACCATGTCTATACTCCGATCCTCAAACGTAAAATGTAAAATCCATGAATATCACCCAAGTATCCACAAATCGACAACATCCGCCCAAACATCACAAGTCATATTTCTGTATAAATATCCTCTAATAGACCATCGGAAGATCACCTATAATTTAAAGATTGTGTCAATATGTTGTACCATATGCTGCTATCAATAACAGACTTCCTAAATAATCAACCATCAGAAGATCATTTATCCACCCAATGATCTATCAAAAAGCTACAAATCCAGTAGATTTCATTTACACTAATAGAATCTTTAAAATACAGCATATCATAGAGATTCGTCAATCTCAATCACCCCCTCAACTCCAACGAAAAAGTCCACAGTGATAACAACCTTATCGTCTCGTGAACTAATAGGTCCACGATGAAGGTATAATAACCGAAAACCAGTGGGCATTCTTGACCAGCTGATTAATGCCCAATATCTCACCGAAAGGTAAGGATACAACTATCTCCACATCCTCCGTACCCTAGCGGGTCGTACATCCCGATGCACCATCAAGATTATCCAACCATATACACCCAATCTATGAGTCAAAATCCCTCATAGAATAGTGTAGCGACTAGCGAGTCACATCGACCGTCGACTTGTAATCCAATACAATTCATGGTCAAAACCCTCTAAGGTCCTATTCCATAACAAGGAGATAGAGACATGCTATCTCTCAGGAGTATCTCAACATACTCATAAAGCAATTCCTTTATTTCCCAACGGGTCGTCCTCGATATCAACTAACCAAAGGTGGTCTAGTTTTATAAGTGAATTGCCTCCACGCAAATCATAAGTCCATATATACCTGCTTGGTTATTCAGACCAAGTAAAAGTAGTCACTCATAAATGTCAAGCAACTAGCTCCATACTTTTCTATATTAGCCCAAATCATCTATCAACATGTACCTTCTAGATCAACTACCAAGTACAAGTGATCCATGGTCAAAGTCCCCAAGGAACAGATTGTATCAATCCTCTACTAATCATAATAATATGTAGCCAATGCTACCCTACTACATCAATACAAATCATATACTCAAGACATGACATCTAGCTTATCTGTCCAGATATACGCCAAATAAGAAAAACTTTGTAGCTCCATGAGCTACTGTGAATTGATCCAATAACATGAGAGAATTTCTAACTATACATAAATATACAGGAATAACAACCTGGTCCAATGACATTAAAGAATTTCTAACCATACCTAAATATACAGGAATGGTAGCATGATCTAATAACACGAGATAATTTCTAAATCATACCTAGATACACAGGTATAGTAACATGATCCAATAACATGTGATACCTAAATAGGATAAGGGATCCAAAAGATCAGGAGAAATACCTGTCGCCTGAAGAAGTCCCATCGCGCCAAGTCCCAAACAACCACATCGAAAACTACTCCAAACAAATCCGAAAAGACTCGTAAAACCATTAGACACCGTAATCCACAAGTCCCGAAGGTATCCGAAAACCTCGCTCTGATACCAAAATAAATTGTCACGCCCCGAGACCCAGGAGCCGCTGTTCCTATATAAAATCGGACAGCACCTCCCCTGTCCGGCGGACAATTTACACATACACATAACCTATATAACATCACCACGCAGTTTAATTGGCCTCAGGCCTCAAAATATATGTAGACACTAAGAAAACCATAACAATAAACCATACCTGACTGCGGACCGGCCCGACTTATGACGAAATAACAAATACAACAACCCCTTAGGGCTCACGACACATACGACATATACATATCGCTAAAAGAAATATAAACCAATACACTACAAAGTACAAAACGAAACCATGTCGTCGCGATGGGTAGGGACTGGCTGCTGGGCTCTTCTGGCGACTCCAAGTATCTCAACCTGAAATAAAAACATATATGGCAACGGGGTGAGTCCATAACTCAGCGAATACCCAACAGATATGCGTAGAAAGTTATAATAACAATAGGAGTCTACGCTGATACAGTCTCATATGAATAATATGAAAGGGTATACTGAAGATACTGAAACAAGATACATACCAGAATCCATCTAACCTGAAAAGAGGGTAATCGATACCTATGAAGCACCAATAGACATATAATCTCAGATAACAAGTCTCCAGAATATGCATGTCAAACAAGTGCAGAAATCAAGTGCAGCAAACAATGCACGATGCAAAATATGCACATGGTGCAATGCCATGGTCACCTCCTAACTCCAGTCAAGCCACCGAGACAGGCGATACTGTGTCGGCCGAGTGGGTAGAGCTGTGACACTGTACGCACCCTGCTATCACTGCTCCTGAGTGACCGAGTGGACAGGATGCTGGCGGGGGACCGCCCCCCTACCTCATATATATATGAGGGAGCGTCGCTCTCATCTCCTCTGGTCTATGGGAAGAGAAGGGATCTCCGCCTGCTACCACGCTCCGACACCACTACCCCTGAACGGTCGAGCGGAGCAGTACAGAGCAAATGCACACACCAACGGTATCCACTAACCCATGAGTGGCCGTGTGTGCATATCATGTACCGGAAGACGATAGGCTCAACCACAAGGGAGTCGCTGATCGCCGGCATGCAACAATGCAAGGATGGTGTATGATAGATACACATACCTCCCTCCCCAAGTCCTCAGTATACTAAGTCTCAGTCTGCAATCCTATAACAGGAAATACAGGTAACCTACAAGGTATACTGGCCGAAAACTACAGATCCCTCAAGGTCAAAGGAGGAGATACATCACGATCTCTAAGCATACATATAGATATGACACTACCTGATACTGTATGGAACTAACAGCATAATAACTCAGGGATAAACCACAGGTATCCAGGACAGCATAATAAACAGGGATAGATAACATGTATCCAGACAGCATAATAAACAGGGATAACGTATAATCTTACTGCTATCTATAACAGTCTATGCATAAACAAATGACAATATCATAAGAGATAAGTCAAAGGGTACCCGCCTCAAAGTAGAAGTCCGTATCAAATGAGAGCCTCCCGTCCAAGAAGTCCAGCGCAAATCGATCAGTGTCCTGTATTAAAGGACGTATTAGGTAGCTATTTACGTGGAGCCAACCACTAATCAACTATTAACCCATTCAGGTAGCTATCCTAATGATCTTAATCATTTAACTAAACTTAATTAAGTGATTAATCCTTAGTTACCCAATCGTATCCAGTTCAGCTTAATTATCCTATTACAAGAGGTCAACCTAATTCTCACAACTTTAACCAAAACAATTCCTTTACAAGGGTAGCCATGGGTCAATTTGACCTAAACTCAACCAATCGCCCAAAAACACCATTCGATCTTAAACAAAATTCATCAAACCAACTGTCAATTATCCAAGGGGTATACTAAAATAATTATGATCAAATCCCGGTGAATAACACCACAATTAGACAATCCTCATATGTCCAACCTTATAGACATTACTAAAGTTAATCAGACAACTAAACCTTAGCCTAAATCGATCCTTATAAATGAACCAAGACACCAAACAGATTACTAATCCAACTACTTCACAGAGATGCACACACGGCAATTCCAAAAACACATTGAACAATATATTTGACAAACTCTAAACTTACCGTAAAGCTCAATCCATACTTTAATCTCCATCTTGAAGCTTACGACCAAAGAAGCAAGACCAAACCTCCAGCCACCTCCAAGAAGCTCACGGCACAGTATCAAACCCTTCAACCACAGATCAAAATCCTTAACGAAGGAGAACACATGATAGAAACTAGTTTAGAATAGATTCAAAACATCCAAAACCTTACCTATGATGCTCGGCGTGGAACCTCTGCACAGACCAGGCACGATCGGGATTCCAGGCTTCAAACAATGGCACGGTGCCGATGGATCGAGACTTGGCTCGACGATGGTGACAATGAAAGGAAGGAGAAGAGGTCGACGTCAACCATGGCTAGGGCACGCAGAGGGGAGGAAGAAAAACAAAGGAAGGGGCGGCTTGGCTTCGGCGGCGGCTAGGGCACGAGGGGAGGAGATTAGGCGCGAGGGAGAGGTGTGGCGTCGGGTTTGGCTGCGGCGAAGCCTGCGAGGAGGAAGTGGTTAATCGGCTGATTAACCTAGGTTTAGCCCTTATTTATATATATATATATATATATATATAATATATATATATATATATATACACCAAATTATATTCGATTATTTATACAATTTATCATCATAAATTCCACCAAGGATCCAGAAAAATTTCTAAAAATTTTCCGTCATATTTTCCAAGGTTATTTCTGGATTTAAACTTTAGAATTTCTTGCCGTATTTTACATTTACTTTTTCTATTTATATCCTTATTTTAATTATTTATAATTGTTTTGAAAAAAATAATTTTGATTTTGAATATCAGAGCGTTTGATATTCTCGGATTTCAGACCTAGGTTGGGCTTGATATTCTCGGATTTCAGGCCTAATGTGGTCTGATATTGATTCCATTTTAAAAATATATAATCATCATTTATTATTTATTTATAGGATAATCTTTTAATTTTTTCTTAATCTTTTCACAATCGCAACCAAATATAATAAAAGGTTCGGGATAAATCGAGTTATACAAGGTAGGAAAAGATATATAGGGTGAGAAAAGATGAGAATATCTGTATTCGAATTTTAATTTATTATTTTAAAATCAAATTATGAAAAGATGGTTTGGATATCTCGAAAAATGAACTACGAAAAGGAGTTATTGGCGAGAGGAGTATAAGAGAAATGAGTTGATTTTACAAGTGCCCTTTGGTAAAAAATAAACCATAGAATATTTTTTAATAAATATAAATTCTCACATACGCCTTTTAATAAAATATCATTTTTTAACATAAAATATAAATTTATATTGTCTTGCAACCCAATTAATCAATATCATAATCATATGAAAAGTCATTTCAGTATATCACCATAAATATATATTAGTAATTACATACAAAGGTCACCATAAAAATGTCATTCAATATAGGGCACAAGCAATGATGATATTATACAATGGTTACAATTCCTATAATAGGTCACAAATGAATTGTGTCTCATTGTGTCATGTCCCCAGGCCCAAACTTACTCGAAAATCGAATAACATCTCCCCTGTATGCTGGATAATATGAGACTAATAGTACATCCATCCCAACATATAAATAAGCATTGTCACACTCGGTTGACAATCTCACAACCATAATCATAAGAAATAAAAGAAAACCCCCATGCAATTAAATAATATGCAAGCATAAGTAATAGACTCCATAAAATAAAAATATCAATCGAAAGTCCAAGACATAACTAAATGCCAATCTACTAAATAACAAAGAATATCACATCCCCCAAGGAAATAGGAATAAAAGAACAAGTCCAAAACGAAAATAAAGAACCAACGAATTTAAGTACAAATCCACTAAAGACTCACAAGTCTAATGAATAAGGAAAATATGAAGTATGAAACAACTAAAAATACTCAAGACCGGGGACTGACAAATAGATCCTCTCCTGACGGTACGAGTCGCAGCTATCAACTACCTGAAACAAAAATAAGAGCAAGGGGTGGTGAGTCCGGACTCGAACTCTACGGGTATAGTAGACAAATAAATGCATGGTGTAAATAATATAAATCAAGCAGATAGAAACAAAGTAGACTGTCATGAAATTAGAACATAAACAACGCATAAACATACCAGACAATTCATATAACCTGTGAGTGCATGATCAGAAATCTGTATATTAAATCAATAAGCTGCTCGTACTACTGATCAGATCTAAATCAAATAATAAATGCAAATCAAATTCCTATATACATGTCAATCAAATGCAATAATCATAACTTCAACAAATACAAGATGCATCGTATGCAAATAATGCAAGGTCATGTGTCACCGTTACACACCAATCTAACAACCATCACATTACATTTGTGAGGCCGACTGAGCAGGAGCCGTGACAAGAATGTTGGGAGAATCACCTCAATCCCATGGAAGAATCATCTCAATTCCAAACCCCAAGAAAACGGTAAGCACAACCGCTCTATAACAAAACCCCAGGAAGAGTGTACCTCTACTCCAAGAACAAAGGAGTGTGACCTCTACTACATGATACTACAATATGATGCATGAAACCAATGTATACCACTCAATTAAGTCAACCATTTATACAATCAATAAGTGACAAGCAAAATAATTTTAAGGAAAATAATCATACCCAAATAATAAAATAACCATGCATGTAAAAGGTAAACGGAGATATAGAATCAAGTAAAAAGTACCCACCTCAAATGTAAAACGTGTCAAGTGAACCTTCCACAATCAACCATGCGAGTTCAAAATCAAGGTCCTGTATCGAGGACATAGTTTAGCTATTTATAAAAATTAAGTAACTAGCTAAACTATATATAGAAAAAATTATGAGAAATCCTAATTACACCATCCACTTAATTAAAATTCTAAAATTAACTGTAAATTTCTTTCTTAACCTAATTTATCAAAAAATTGGTTATAAGGTTCAATCACTTCGAATTTGAACAAAACCTAAACCATTAAAGCCAAAGAACAAGGCTTACCGAACCATTCCTACACTCCCTCTCAGTTAACCAACTATAATTTTCCTCTTCAGGTAACAAAAGCTTTCATCACAGAGACATATATCCAAACAATCCTCTCCTTTCCCTTGCACGTGTTGGAAAAATGAACTATGTTGATGGGCAGGGACACGATTTCTTCACCATCATAAATCCTGCTTTCAGTAATCATGCAAGGCACCCAAAAACCTAGTTCTTACTTAAATCCAACCAACAATCTTACACAATCGAATTCTACCAAAAATAAAACTCTCTGATGGATCAATTTGTGCAACCCAAATCACAAGGAGTTCAATAGCTGGTCTACAAAACCCATCAAACTAGCTCATGGCAGACACTCCCAAAATCCAAAAATCAGTTCACATGGAGAAGGAGAGCTCATGGAAGCCTAAGAAAAAAATTTCAAAGACTTTACAAAGACATCCTCTACAACCAAATTCCAATCCTACTGATCATATTATGCCACCTATCCTAAACCAAAACAAAACAAACTCCAAAACCTAGAATCCAAACCGAAGTAACATTCCAATTCAAAACTCAACGCTATCAAGACAAAACAACTCCCTAAAGAAAAACTAAGTCAAGGATCAATTGAGACAAACTTACTAAGGGATCTGATCGTCGGAGAAAAGAAGATGAAGGAGAAGCTTCGGCTGAGTCTTGTGTGGAGGAGGGAAATCCAGATGGGATGAGGCTAAGGCGAGGAGAGGATGAGGGTGTCGGGCAACTCTAAAAGAGGGAACCACCAGGGAATAGGGTTGTGGCGGAAGAGAGGGATTAGAGTTCACAGCGATGGTTCCAGCACTGAGGTGGTTGCGGCGTCTGACTTAAACCACAAGGGCTTGTGGCGCAGACAGGATCCTCTGTCCCGCCTGTCCCACACTCACCGGGGATGGTCGGCGAGTCGTCCGATCGATGATCAAACACTATTGATAATTTTTTATCGTCGTTCCGAATCAAACAATATCCCGGAATAACGGTGAATCAGTCGAAATTGCCGTATTACAATCTCTTTGGATTCGACAATGAATACGGCGAGATCGTAATTGCGATGATACTCGACAGGTTCACCGTACCCCCCAGGGTATAGTTTTGTTCGGGACGGCGGCCGGAGGCTGTCGGTAGTGTCCAATCGGCAATCGGACGACTCGGCGGCCATCGTCGTCGAGTGGGACAGAGGGACAGGGATCCTCTGTGGGATAGAGGATCTGGCCTCCTTGCGGCGATAGTGGGCAATTGGCGAGGAAGAGGTGTTTTCGGTATAAAAAGAGAAAATAAAAGATATTAAAAGAAGTGTTTGTATGTGGGGGGTGTTTTTACAGTTTGACCCTCCAAATTCAGCTAATCCAAATTATGCCCTTAATTTTAGTTTTTTAAGTATTTAGGCCCCCCATATTTCCAATATCTAACACATAGTCCTATGACACTTTTACTTTTGATTCGAACCAACTAATTTAATTAATATTAACAAGATCAAAATCGTCGACAATGTGAAAACGTAGAACAGGGGAAAGTTTCAAGAAGATCTGAGGAGATCTAACTCATAGCAGAAGGGATCAAGTCTTACCTCAAGAAAATCGGCCAACACGCACTCCAATCGCATCGGTGCAGAGGGGTGGTAAGCAAGGCACGAGATGCTCATTGTGTGCAAGGAATCGCCTGGTGCGAAAGCCTGTGATGATCGGAGGGGAAAGGGAAAGAGTGGTTGCCAATGTCTGGAACCGAGGAGAAGCTCTCGCTTGGGTGGTGAAGCGAGAAAGGGCGGCCGACGATGGAATCGATCGAGGTTAGGGGTAGTGGAACAAATGGGAAGGTGGAGAGAAGCATCGGCTAAGAAGGGAGAAAGGAGATGATATAAGGGTGGCAATCTCACAAAAAGCCCTTAGAGTTTAGCCCCTCCACAACTCACCCTTAATCTAACTCCTTTTGTCATTTAGCCCCCTAAGATTAAGTTTATTATCATTAGGCCCTCCAACTCTTCTTACTTTAACAGGCACGACCCGTTGGCACGACCGTGCCACGTGGATTGCACCGGAGTTGGCACAACCCGTGTGCAAAGCCACAAGTGTGTTGTGATTCTTCCTGGAGAAGGAGGCGTATGACTGTGCCATATGGCACGGCTATGCCTTACTGATCGTGACAAAAGCCACATGACCGTGCCATATGGTAAAGTCATGCTGTGCTATAGTCGGGGAGTGGCACGTGACCGTGTGACACACAACCAGTCCCACACGACCGTGTGGTTTCATACGACCCTAGCTTCTTCTTGCTCTGGCTTTGGCTTCGGCTTCCGTTTGCACTCCAAATCACATGCTGTCAATGAAAACAAGCAAGGAGTAGATCTTCGAACAAAAAGGAAGTACAGTAGCAAAGTTATACAAAATAGTGTGCAATAAATTAGGATATGTTTGTGAAATATAAGTAGATGTGCGTCAAACCATGTATAAAATCATATATAATATACACACATCACGTAGTCAACTAGACAGTTAACTAATAAAGGATCAGTTGACTGGTAGGAGCTATCAGCTGAATAATGCTAATGGAAAGAGTAGTTGAAGCCGAAAAGGTGTTCGATAATAATCAACTACATTAATCAATTAATGGGTATAAATTATTTGAATGATTAGTGGTAGATCAACTTCAACAAGTGAAGATGAAGAGATGCCGAAGGCCATAAAAGGGGTGCATGGTAGAGGATTGATGGTTGGCGAAATAGAGTTGTTAAAATTTATTAGGAGCCACTTGCAATCCTTTAGCCTTCCTCTTATGTTTCTTGTAGGATCGAAAAGTGCGATAGAGGGGGAATGAATATTGCTCACTTTTTCTTTGTTCTTTTCTATCAAAGTTACTATGTACGGCTGAATAAAGGAACTAAAAGAAAGACAATAAGAAATAACACAAAGGAATTTACTTGGTTGACACCCCTAGAGGTGCTACATCCAAGGCCTGTGTACTCCATGTGAGTCCACTATCTTTTTCTCATTTTCAGTGGTAGAGAAATCACTTAGAAGATATGTAATACAATCATAGGTATAGAAAGTGAGATGCGCATAATATAAAATATATAAACAAACTTGTGTCAATCATATTTGGAAGCCCTGAATGATGCACACTCCTCCTACCGTTTCACCGATCACACAAGCAAAATTTCTGAGAGTTTTTTTGAGGAACAAAATGAAGAGTATCGAGTATTGAATTGATGATTTGAGTCTCTACTCTGAGTTGTTTCTATAGGACTTTATCGGTTGAGTCAATCTCCTTTTCAATCGACTAATCCATATATGATCACACAAATCCAACACTTGATTTTATCGTTTATCGGTCAACTGACCCTCTTCATTGGTCAACCAGACCTCAGTGGTGTCAAGGCTCACATCCAAGTTCATGATCTGATCGGATCAAATCCTTGTGAAGTCAACTTGATACGTCGACCATGTTAGTGATATGAGAGAAGTGTCCAAAGGCAATCGCCTTATGATTGTAATCATTTATTTTAATAAATGAATATTCACTATTTGAGTATACATGTTTGTGTATTTGATTGAGATCTTAAACTCATTTACTGAATGTCTGCAATACAATTCATAGAATGAGAGAATTTGTGATGAATTCACAACTAGTGATTATCTCTACATGTGCAATTGTGAAGTATTGAAATTGTCCCTAGTCGATGAATTGATAAATACGGACACTATCAATTCTGTTGAGACTAGCATGGGTTATTCTCTAATCAACTGATTCTCACTGGCTGGTGACATTGAGATGTCCAGAGATAAACATGAATGCTAGTTAAGGGAATTAGTTCATTGGAGTGACTGGCTATAAAACTTCATATGGTAGTCTACATATAGATATGTCAGTGAAGTTCTTACTGTAGCATAAGTGCGATGTTCCTTTGACTTGCGGTGTTCAAGTCATCTTGGTCATGGAGACTTATACTTTGACATCTTAAGGAAGCATCTCCAAGGAGGTGTGGACCCAGGATGATTGGGTATAAGCCGAAGTGCCCGAAGATGTTTGAACAACCTACAAAGGATTCACCACTCCTTGCGAGGAGATGTATACCTGAGGCTTATCGTCGGATTGTTACTCGAAGCCTCTGGCTAGAGCATGACATGTTCAGAGTATGAATCTCTTAAATACATGAGAGTAATTAGAATCCATAGGACGAGAAAACATTACTTAGGCTAGGTGTGACGTAGTTAGCCTAGTGGGGACTAACACACATAGACCATGTCCTGAACCAAGTGGGTATAAGATGGTGAAGGGAATGGGACACGATTCATTATAACTGCTGAAGGGGTTCAGAATTATTTCTGAGGTCAACCGTTGATCTTTCGATTAATTGGGGATCATGATGTACTACTAGGTGTCACTCATGATCGTTCTATAATTAATTGATTAATTATAGGCGGCCAACATAAATCGAAAGCCTATTTAGTCACACGCACTACGAGTAATCTGAGGGATTTAAAAAGAGTTGAAAATTGGATTTTCCAATCAAGAGAGATTAAGTTTGGTTGAGCCAAACGATAAGACGAATCTGAATTTTTCAGAGACGCATCGGAAGCATAACATGGCTAAGTCTTTTGAAGACTTAATAGATGAATTAAATAAGTTTAATTCATTGGAGCTTGGCTTGGATGGGCCGGCCAAAGAGGGCCTCCATCCTCTTTGCTTGGCCGGCCACAACAAAGGGAGAGAACCAAGATTTTGGTTCAATTTATAAAATAAACCAAGTGTGGTTTGTTTTATAAAATTATGGATGATATAAATTTTTATATAATAAACCAAGGTTTGGTTTATTTTTCATGGAAATTAAAATGAACCATGGATTGGTTTATTTTATAAAATCAATCATGGGTTGATTTACCATGATAAGGAAATTTATTCCATAGGAGAGAAGAGACTTGATTGATTTTTTATCATGAATTAAAATATGATTTTAACCATGATATAAAATCAAACATGGCATGATGGAATAAGTTATTCCATATTTGAGAGGCTTGATGGTTGAGAGGCCACTATATAAAGGACCCAAGGCAAGGCTTTGGGGATAATCATAGAGATGAGGGCATAGGCTCTCTCCCTCTCTTTCTCTCCTTCTCTTCTCCCCTTCTTGCCGTGCGCCAACCAGCCCCAAGAAGGAGCACCAGCCGACCATCCTTTTGTGGTTAGTCTTCCGACTTCTCTCTTGGTTTTTCTTGTCGCGTTCTCGAAGAATCTAGTAGTTCTCGAGAACACGAAACTCGTGGCTTTGGGAAGTCATCCCGAAGATACTCGGCGTGGACGCGAATAGAGGCGGAGCTTCCAAGGGATGCTTACGGTTGGATCTCATCCCTTCTTTCAAGTTACGCGAGGTAATACGTAAATTAGTTTATGTTTCTGCAAAATTTTAAATATATGATCATGTCTACACAAGATAAAATTGCATGCTTAGATGTGTGGTTAAATAATTAGAGAAATTATTTATGCTAAACCTTCCGCTACACGTAATTAATTTTAAAATTATGAACCCGTATCCATGTCAACATGCACCCAGTCCCAACAGTGGTATCAGAGCCGAGATTTGTGTTCGACATAATCATATAATTGTTTTGCGGAAAGCTTTATCATGATCTCAATTTTGGAAAATTTTCAATTATGGAAACTTTTCAATTATGGTAAATTTTCGATTTAGGAATTTCAAAGTTTGGAAATCTTGAAATTTCGCAAAATTTTGAAATATCTCTATTTCTGAAATTTTATGATAATTGTGAAAACTTTCCATTTTTGGAAACATTCCAATTTTGGAAATTTTCCAATTTTGGAAAAACGTAAGTTTTCTTTGTACCAGAAACTTACAATTATTCTTAAAACCTTTTATTTTTGGAATCTTTCCATTTATGGAAAGCTCGCAATTTTGGACACTTTCTTTCAAGAATGTCTAGACAAATTATGGGGATATTAATTGACATTTAAATTTATAATTGGAAATTAAATTATTTACGAAATTCTTTATTTTGGATTGAGCCTCGGGGAGCCGTCCAATTTAAAGTTAGTTGTTATAATTAAATTTCCTAAATTGAATTTAAATTGTCAAATTCTTATTTTGGATTGAGCTTCGGGGAGCTGTTCAAATTAAGTTATTGATATTAATTTTCCATAAATAAAATATGTGATCAAATCTTGGAAATTTTTGAGGTGATTCTCAAACGATAATTTCCTTATTTGATTTATGAGGTGATGCTCTTACATATTATTGTCTCCAAAATTAATTAGGAAAATTGTTTCCTATAGAGTATATTTCCTTAAATAAGATTTTCATGAAAATAATATGTGGTTGAATTATGGAAATCTGTCTCTTAATTTAATAAGATTTGATTTAGAGAAATCAAAGTCTTAAATATATTATTTCCGAAATTGATTATGATAATTCAGGAAATTGTTTCCCAAAACAATTCCTTGAAT
Organism: Boesenbergia rotunda; assembly: GCA_024364735.1. NCBI lineage: Eukaryota > Viridiplantae > Streptophyta > Magnoliopsida > Zingiberales > Zingiberaceae > Boesenbergia > Boesenbergia rotunda. The sequence goes on along the minus strand of JAGFNQ010001997.1, from coordinate 405,787 downwards.
AAAGTATGAAATTAGAATTAGGAAATCCGGTTCCTAATTCAATTAATGAGACTTGATAAATTAAGTCACATACATACTTTATTAAGGAAATCGTTAGAACATGACATAATTATATGTCATGAATGTACATAAAAGAAAAGGATGAGACCCAAAACCCCTTACAAAATACTAAGGCCAATACCTTCCATTAATATGGTTAGAACCAGAGTTTTGTTTCTCGTTTGGGTTGATGGACACACCCATGCCCGGCTTGAACCTCAGCATGTTCAAACCATGGAATTAGTTTATGATTAATATAGTTGGAGTCAGAGGTCAATCCTTAGTTTTGGTTGTTGGACACATCCAAGCCTGACTAAACGGTTGAATGANAGGAATTGTTTTGGGAAACAATTTCCTAAATTGTCATAATCAATTTCGGAAATAATATGTTTAAGACTTTGATTTCTCTAAATCAAATCTTATTAAATTAAGAGACAGATTCCCTTAATTCAACCACATATTATTTTCATGAAAATCTTATTTAAGGAAATATACTCTATAGGAAACAATTTTCCTAATTAATTTTGGAGACAATAATATGTAAGAGCATCACCTCTTAAATCAAATAAGGAAATTATCGTTTGAGAATCACCTCAAAAATTTCCAAGATTTGATCACATATTTTATTTATGGAAAATTAATATCAATAAATAACTTAATTTGGACGGCTCCCCGAGGCTCAATCCAAAATAAGAATTTATTGATAATATAATTTGGACGGCTCCCCGAGGCTCAATCCAAATTAAACATTTGACAATTTAAATTCAATTTAGGAAATTTAATTATAACAACTAACTTTAAATTGGACGGCTCCCCGAGGCTCAATCCAAAATAAAGAATTTTGTAAATAATTTAATTTCCAATTATGAATTTAAATGCCAATTAATATTCCATAATTTGTCTAGACTTTCTCGAAAGAAAGTGCCCAAAATTGCGAGCTTTCCATAAATGGAAAGTTTCCAAAAATAAAATTTTCAGAATAATTGTAAGTTTCTGGTACAAAGAAAACTTACGTATTTCCAAAATTAGAAAATTTCAAAAATAGGAAATTTCCAAAATTGGAAAGTTTCCAAAAATGGAAAGCTTTCACAATTATCATAAAATTTCAGAAATAGGGATATTTCAAAAGTTTGCGATATTTCATGAGGATTTCCAAACTTTGAAATTCCTAAATCTAAAATTTTCCATAATAGGAAAGTTTCCAAAATTGAGATCATGACAAAGTTTTTCTCAAAACAATTATATGATTATGTCGAACACTAACCGGCTCTGATACCACTGTTGGGACCGGGTGCATGTTGACATGGATGCGAGTTCGTAATTTTAAAATTAATTACGTGCAGCGGAAGGTTTAGCATAAATAATTTCTCAAATTATTTAACCACACATCTAAGCATGCAACCTTATGTTGTGTAGACATGATCATATATTTAAAATTTTGCAGAAACGTAAACTAATTTACTTGTTACCACGCGTAACTCAAAGAAAGGGACGAGATCCAACCGTAAGCGTCCCTTGGAAGCTCCGCCTCTATTCGCGTCCACGCCGAGTTTTCTTCGGGATGACTTCGCAAAGCCACGAGTTTCGTGCCGACAAGAACTACTAGATACTCCAAAGGCACGACAAGAACACCAAGAGAGAGATGGGAAGACTAACCACCAAACGAAGAACGGAATCAAGATTCCGGGAGGAAGGAAGGAGTTGCGCCCGCTTCTTCTTCTTCGGCAGCTGCTTGGTGGTGGCTGAAGCTCACGGCAAAAGGGGTTCTCCTTTTAGGGCCGGCGGCACTAGAGGAGGGAGAGGGAGAGAAGGAGAGAGACAGGGCTTATTTCTAGATCTCTTAGATTAAAAACCAAGCCTTGCCTTAGTTCCTTTATATAGTAGTCTCTCAACCGCCAAGTCTCCTTTTTATGGAATAAATTTTCATAAGAAATTTATCATATAAATTTTTCTATGATTTATTCCATCATGCCATGTTTTTATCATAATTTAATTTATAATAAAAACAACCATGTCTCCCTTTTCTTATGGAATAAATTTTCACAAGAAATTTATTATATAAATTTTTCTTATCATGGAAAAATCAATTCATAATTGATTTTATAAAATAAAATAAACTATTTAAAGTTTATTTTAATTTCCATGAAAATAATAAACCAAACCTCGGTTTATAAAATTTATATTATCCATAATTTTATAAAACAAACCACACTTGGTTTATTTTATAACTTGAACCAAACAATTTGGTTCTCCCTTTTAATGTGGTCGGCCAAACAAAGAGGGTAGGGACCCTCGTTGGCCGGCCAAACCCAAGCCATGATCATATGAATTAAACTCATTTAATTCATCCAATAAGCATTCAAAAGACTTAGCCATTTTATGCTTCCGATGCGTCTCTGAAAAATTCAGATTTGACTTATCTCTCATGATCGGAAAATCCAATTTTCAACTCGTTTTAAATCCCTCGGATTACTCGTAGTGCGTGAGACTAAATAGGCTTTCGATTTATGTTGGTCGTCTATAATTAACCAATTATAGAACGATCATGAGTGGCACCTAGTAGTACATCATGATCCCCAATTAATCGAAAGATCAACGGTTGACCTCAGAAATAATTCTGAAATCCTTCAGCAGCTATAATGAATCGTGCCCCATTCCCTTCACCATCTTATACCCACTTGGTTCAGGACATGGTCTATGTGTGTCAGTCCCCACTAGGCTGACTACGTCACACCTAGCCCAAGTAACGTTTCCTCGTCCTATGGATTCTAATTACTCTCATGTATTTAAGAGATTCATACTCTGAATATGTCATGCTCTGGCCAAAGGCTTCGAGTAACAATCCGACGATAGGCCTCGGATATACATCTCCTCGCAAGGAGTGGTGAATCCTTTGTAGGCTGTTCAAACATCTTCGGGCACTTCGGCTTATACCCAATCATCCTGGGTCCACACCTCCTTGGAGATGCTTGCTTAAAATGTCAAAGTATAAGTCTCCATGACCAAGATGACTTGAACACCGCAAGTCAAAGGAACATCACACTTAAGCTGCAGTAAGAACTTCACTGACATGTCTACATGTAGACTACCATATGAAGTTTTACAGCTAGTCACTCCAATGAACTAGTTCCCTTAACTAGCATTCATGTTTATCTCCGGACATCCCAATGTCACCAGCCAGTGAGAATCAGCTGATTAGAGGATAACCCATGCTAGTCTCAACAGAATTGACAGTGTCCGTATCTATCAATTCATCGACTAGGGACAATTTCAATACTTCACAATTGCACATGTAGAGATAATCACTAGTTGTGAATTCATCACAAATTCTCTCATGCTGTGAATTGTATTGCGGACATTCAGTAAATGAGTTTAAGATCTCAATCAAATACACAGATATGTATACTCAAATAGTTAATATTCATTTATTAAAATAAATGATTACAATCATAAGGCGATTGCGTTAGGACACTTCTCTCATATTACTAACAGTAGGCACACCCGACAAAGAGGAAGCATCCTTTTCTTGTGGAACCCCTAGAGAGGGGACGGGGGGCTCTCCGTGAGAGACTAGGCGTGGGGCCGAGACATCAATGCTATGGGGGACCTCTGGCACCGCGGGGCCCGCTGATAGCTTTCCCTCCCTTTCTACACCCTCAAAGGGGATTCCTGCGGGAATCGAAGATACTATCCCAGGGATCAAGGCTTGTTCATGGGCCTGGTCTCACTTCAGAAATTTATTCTTCTCAAAAGAAAGCATGATGTCGCCTGTAGGGCAAAAGACATGAGGGCATCAGCAAGTATCAATTGAGCAGTATACTGAGAGCAAAACTACTCACGCAGATTGGAACCGAGGGGGGGTCCTCTTCGGACTAATCTCTGCCCGATAAAGGAGCTCCTCGCATTGCACCAACTGTAGCCCATGGAATTCCATCCCGGCCATGATACCCTTAGCCCGTTGATATCCCTCATCCTGTTGGAAATCACCCAGGTCAAGGGTAGGAGGCAAGCTATCCAGCCAATGAATATCGCTGAAAGGACGCTCGGGAAGCCGGATGTAGAAAAATCTCTCTTTCCACCCTTTGTGAGAAGAAGGAAGGCCTCCTTAAAATCTATGACCACCCCGAGCGGTAAAAACAAAGGCCCCGTGAGTGCCAACAGGGGCAAAGAAGAAATGGAAGAATCGGGAGGTTAGAGGAATGCCAAAAAGTTTGAAGAGAACCAGAGCTCCGCTCATCTGGGCAAAAGCGTTCAGAGCTAGTGGGTGAAGGGGGATGTGGAAATAATGTGCAACATTCATGAAATAGGAGGGGATAGGGAAGCGTAACCCTAATTCCATTTGTCCGAGGAAGAAGGTGTAAAAACCCTCATCGAGGGTTACCGACCGCTGATCTGCGGTGAGGATCCTCACCTCGCAATCTGTTGGAACGCCATATTTTTGACAAGCGGCCTGAAGGGAGTCCGACCTCACCTTGGAGGAGATAGTTTCATACCACTCAGAATGAAACCCCAATTCTTCCAAGGAGCATTCATCTGAGCCGGAAGACTTCTTCATCTTCCCCATGGTGGTCTAGGAGGAAGAAGGAAGGCCGCAGAGAACAATGAAGAGGACGCTTTCGCCGAGAAGGCGCCGACGAAGAGGGCAAGTAAGGAAATTCGAGACAGCGAATAGGGTAAGGCGGTCGCAGGGTGCCGTTACACCCACTTTTATAGGAAAGTGACACCTCCCCCGAGGCAATTGGAGGCCAGCATGGTAAGGATATTCTCAAGCCGTCCCAAGGATCGGCTAGTGATCAATTGTCAGAGCTTCGTATAACCCGCAGTGCACCGCAAAGCAAGGAAAAAAGACACATGACCCAAAGCGAGGATCTTTTGCCCAAGCTGGTGCGAGTGGTTATCTCTGTTGGTGCAAGTTGCATCAATGATGTTCCTCTTGAAGTGTTTTAATGTTTGACAATTCACTTAAGTCAGTGATAATATTGAACAGACAAAGGGGAGCAAAAGAGAAATAACCTTAGCTAAAGAAAAGTCCTAGTTAAACTAGGCATCGAAACCCTAAGTCCCAGCGAAGGGCTGCTGGGCACCTAGCGAAGGGTTGCTAGGTATCAAAACCTTAAGACCTAGCGAAGGGCTGCTAGGCACCTAGCGAAGGGCTGCTAGGAATCATAACCCTAAGACCTAGCGAAGGGCTGTTAGGCACCTAGTGAAGGACTACTAGGCATAGAAGACCTAGCGAAGGACTGCTAGGCACCTAGCGAAGGGCTGCTAGGCATAGAAGACCTAGCGAAGGATTGCTAGGCACCAGGCGAAGGACCGCTTGGTAACAAAGACCTAGCGAAGGGTTGCTAGGCACCTGGTGAAGGACTGCTAGGAAATGAAGACTTGGTCCGAGGGACTAAGTAACTTAGCTGAGCGATGACTAAGGACAGGAGTAGAGACAGGTCAGGGTTTGGGCGTCTCAAGGTCCGGAGGTATCGAAAGCTAAGCAAAAGTCCACCCGAAGGGCTGGGTGGCAACCGTCTCCTGAAAGGAGTAGGTGAAGGGCGAGTTCTCGGGGATAGGAACTCGTGCCGGTTCGACCTAGGGTTTCGTGCAAATCTGAAGTTCGAACCAAGTCCTTAAGCTTAATATTATATGCATATATGCTCTGTGTTTGTGTATCTTGCAGGTAACAAGAACCGGAGATAAAGCAAGTAGAAGAAGCAGCCTTGCAGTGTTAATGCAGGGCGCCCTCATGCACCAGGGTGCCCTGGTCAACATGGTTTCGTTGCTGCGAGTACGAAGCAGTGGATAAGCGCTGACTGGGTTCAAGATGGGCGCTCGGAAGATCCGGGGCGCCCTGCTCAAAGCTGTTATCAGCTGCGGCGAGGTAGACGCAGGGATAAAGTTTGACCGAGTCTTCCGGGGCGCCCCCAGCGTCCAGGGCGCCCCCAGGAGGCCTATATAAGGGGCTTCGACCCCTCTGCTTCAAATACAACTGCTAAGTACTGTTCTGATCATTCTGACCTACGACAACGCGCTAAAGACGAGGCTATACGACTGGGAGGCTCCAGGAGGAGGTGCGCGGCACTTCGGAGGTCCAGATCAGCTAACGCTTCGACATAAATAGTATTGGTTTGATTTACATTCTGCAATTAATTTTATCTATCTTTCTATTTGTAAATCAACTGTAAGACGGGTTTTCTCCGCCTCTGGAAATTCCGGAAAGGAGACCAATAGTGGACTCACGCCGAGTACATAGGCCTTGGATTTACTGACCCAGGGGGGTCGGGAACCAAGTAAATAAATCCCACGTGTCATTGTGTATTGTTTTTATTTTATTCTTTATTTATCTTCCGCTGCTAACGCTTTGAGTTCAGAACGAACTATAGTATTACGATAGTTTCACGAAGGTTTTTCGCGATCGATATTCACCCCCCCCCCTCTATCAACGGCACCGGTCCTACAATCTCCTCTAGGATCGTACCTAGATCTGGCTAGGGACTCCCACCGAATCTTTACAGCGGGCGTGTTGCACCTCTTCGACATTGACGTGCTTGACTAAGCGCCCCAATAAGTCGTCGAAGCTAGTTGGTGGCTTCTTCACCAGCAACCAAAAGAAATTGCTTTCAAAGAGTCCTTACGTGAAGGCACTGATGAGGATCTCCGAAGTAGTGGTTGGCACGTCTTGAGCCACTCGATTGAACTGCTGGATATAGTCCTTTAGCGGTTCTTTGGCCTTCAGTTTGAGGGCGAAGAGGTGCAACGCCGTCTTTTGGTATCGTTGGCTACTGGCGAAGTGGTGTAAGAAGACGGTTCTAAACTCCAGGAAAGAGTTTATTGAATTTTGGGGCAGCCTTTGGAACCATCTCTGGGCGGCCCCTGATAGGGTATTCTAGAACACCCAGCACTTCACACCATCTGTGTATTGGTGTAAGAGAGCCGCATTCTCAAATTTGCAAATGTGGCCCTCCGGATCCGCTTCCTATCGTAGTCAAAAATTCTTGGACCATGAAATTTCTTATGCATGGAATCCTCTATGATGTCCGAAGAAAAAGGGGTAGAGGGGACATCAAGAGGGCTTTGGAGGCCTCGATCTTCCCCGGCCCCTCCTCCTGCCATAAAACGTTGGAGGCGACAGAATGTGCCCTCTCCATATCTTCCAGGGAATCTCGCCGGGGCCCTGGAGATGTCATTGCCAGTCCCGCCAGTGGCGAGAAGGATCTTCGATTTCGATAATGCGAGGCAGACATTCTTGGAATTTCATCTTGCACCGAAGCCACTCGTCACGAGGCGGCTTGCTCGATTTGATGTTGTTCCAACGCTCCTTTGATGGCGTTGGCCACTAAATAATCCAACTCCTCCCACGTCAGAATGATGGGTTGTCCCTTTGGATCAACCATCATAGTGTTCCTTCTGGTTCTTTGAAGTTTTCCACAAACGATGTCAAACTTGTTCCAGAAGCGAATGACGGTGACGGGGAGAAGATGTTCACGCCCTGCGAGATTAACATGAGCGTTAAAGGGGACGCACCGGAAAATTTTTTGGTGGAGCCCACTCCAGCGCTCAAGTTAGCGATTTTATCTCTTTTTTGAAGGACAACGAGGAATCAAAGTTTCTCTTAGTTCGGAAAGCCTACCCCTTACCTAGAAGCCGAGGCATCTTATATACCTGAAGTCTTGGTCACACGTGTCCCCACATTCTTCTCCACGTTCCTTAATCATCGGTGGCTTGATAGATATCTTATCTTTTGGTAACGGTCGCTGCGATCATTAAGGCCTTAATTGTCGTGCATTGCGGACAAAAATTATCCGATGATTTTCCTATTCTAGAAAGAGGACGACTACTTGAAGTCGGACTTTCTGACTTCTATGTTGATTTTTGGGCTCCACTCTCTCGAGTCAGTCTTGGAGTCTCATCTCCCGAGCTGATCTCAGGGCCTTCATACATTTTCCCGAGGTAGTCTCGGGAGTCCGATTCTCGGTCTGACCTCAGGGGCTTTCTTTTACTCTCCCGAGGTAGTCTCGGGAGCCTGATTGTCGGTCTGACCTCGGGGCTCTGATCCATTTTCCCAAGATAGTCTTGGTCTGAACTCGGAGCTCTGATTCGGCGAACCCTGCCACGTAGCTTCTCCGTGCTACGTGTCCATCCCGGGATGTTCATCCCTATCAATCCCCATGCAAAGTCAACATTGATTGAGTCTTTTCGATTTCAACTGAGATTTTTCCCTTTTCATTTCATTGGGATTGGCCAACCTTTAAAGGGTACAATCTATTCCTGTTCTCTGATTCCGATCGTTTAAATCCATATTCAAACTATGGTGTTGGTTTTGTGCTCAGTGCTCGCTGAATTTGTGCTGATCTGCCGAAATCGAAACTGTACAAATCTGGCCAGCGAGCTATGTAAGAGTATTTACTTATTCGATCTTTGATGCTAGGTTTTTGGAACTGATGATGCTATGGAGTTGGATGTTCTGTTGACTAGGTTGGGGAAGTAGTCTACTTTTTGATTCACTACAAGGTTTTTCGGGTGGTTTTCGTCCAATAGGTGAGTATTTTCTATTGGATCTTGTAGTAGGATGTTGGGTTTGGTTTGAAGCAAATCAAATGATTGTTCTGTTCAGAACTAGATTTATCCATCACGAGCATTAGTTTCGAGAAGTTCCTACTTATGGATAGATTTGGGGTCGGTGACAAGAATTGATGTTGTGGATTGATTGTAGGTTCTGATGTGTATTTGATTGGTTTTGGTTTAGTTCGCTGCCTCGCATGCTTGCCCTATTTCAGTACTATCGAGAATTTGCAAGTTTTTGGAGCTTGCTAGAATTTTTGGATTAAGAGTGATTACACACTGTTTTGGGCTTATTGTGTGTTGTCGTATGGTAAAAAGGAAGTGGGTTAGTAGTTTATAGTAAGCTAATCCTTATTTGAGTGTTAATATAGTGTGAGGGTGTAGTTGATTTAGTAATGTGGCAGTGGCAGAGTATAATAATTTGAGTAGTGATCTCTTCCCTTGTCTCATGATAATTATTAGTAGAGTTAGCCCTGATATAATTAGGAAGTAACGAATCCTAATCACGACGTTTCAATTAACTAAGAGTTAACCATTTGATTGCGATTAATTGAATGGTTACAAGGATTAGGATTATTCCTAAAAGATTAAGATTAATCCTAGATGATTAAGATAGTTCATTTAGTAGAATATCATATATTTTTGTTATATAGCTAAATTTATGTCTTTTATCACAAGACCCTGATTGGGCACAGATTAGCTAGACAGGAGATTCTTTCTGATATTATACATGTTATATGAGGCGGGTACCTTCTGACTTATCTCTGTAGATATTTCAAATTTCTACGCATGGTTGCTTTTATGGATAGTAATAGGATGCACTTTTTCTTCTTTTTATTTATTCTGCTTGATACTTACTGTTTAACCCTTTGACATACTCAAATTATTTTCAATATAGTTTCCATGCTTGATACTCTGATTCTAGAGAGTATATACATTCATAGATACCCAACATATTTACATGCCTAGTAGATTATTTGTATGTCATGATTTATATTTTAGACATGTGCACGTCATTTTTACGTTTGCTTGATGGGTGTTAGTGTCATGCACCATCTTTGTATTATCGCATAATTGACGATCCTTGACTCCCTTATGGTTGAGACGGGTCATCATTCTTATCAGGATCTGCACACACTGCCACTCATGAGTTAGTGGTACTATTAGGAGGGTATGTGTAGTTGTCCTGTTAAGGCACCGTTCGGCCGTTCATGGGTAGTAATTCCCGTAACATCCTGTCCACTCGGTCACTTTGGAGCAGTGATGACAGAGTATATACAATTATCACAGCCCTACTGACTCGATCTCACCCATGACTGGTGACAGTGGCTGACTGGCATCAAGGGTGACCATATCATTGTATCATGTGTACGATTGCATGATTTGCATTTGTTTGTGTTTGCTGCATTTGTTTGAGCCATGATTATTGTATTTGGATGACATGCATATATAGAAAGTATTTTATTTGCTTATGGTTTAGTGACCATTCAGGTTCAGGGATTTATGACTTTCATACCCCGCGAGTGAGTTTGATATGGATATATACATGCATGTAGTGTACCGATCATGTATTCTGATTTTTTCTTTGAGACTGTATCTGTTTATTTCTGTGCTGCTATTTGTTGGGGCAATCTTTGTTAGGTCAGGGTTGATCTAGTTTAACTAGTCACAGGTAAGCTTGAGTTTCGATATCTAATAATGATGTTTGAAAATTGAGTGAGTCAAGTGGGTTAAGGTTAACTGGAGACATGACTAGGAAAAGTCCTAATGGGACTAGGCATACCTAGTGGGACTAGGTGAAGTCCAGGTAGATCGGAGAGATCACACGCTGGTATAGGAAAAGTCCTAGTGGGACTAGGTGAAGTCCAGGTGGATCGGGGAGATAGCACACTAACACGAAAAAAGTCCTAGCGGGACTAGGCACACCTAGTTGGACTAGGTGAAGTCTAGGTAGATCGGAAAGATCGCACACTGGCACGGGAAAATTCCTAGTGGGACTAGGCTCACCTAGTGGGATTAGGTGAAGTCCATATGGATTGGGGAGATTACACGCTGGCACTAGAAAAGTACTAGTGGGACTAAGCAGACCTAGTGGGACTAGGTGAAGTCCATGTGGATCGGGGAGATCACACATTGGCAAGGTGAAAGTCTACTGAGAGACTAGACCTAACTCGAAAGCTAGGCAAACCTGGTTGGGAGCTAGGTTAAGTCCTAGTTGGGAACTAGGCAAGGGAAAATCTAAGTCGGTTAAAGGTTTGATCGGGCACTTGGTGAGAAAATCCTAACAGGTCACGGTTGACCGGGATTTGGCAAGGGAACCCTAGACTTGTGCACACAAGTTAGGATTGGGGCCAATCGATTAAGTAATCGATTGGTGTTGATTTCTCGAAAATAGAAGCACTCTTAATTGATTGAGTAATCGATTAAAGAGGGAATGAATCGATTGGGTAATTGATTGGGAGAATTGGGTTACGAGAACAGAAACAAGCTTAATCGATTAGGCGATCGATTCAGCCTCTTCTTGATCGATTGGGAAATCGATTAAGGAGGGTGTTAATCGATTGATCAATCGATTACAGTGGAATTACACGAGAGCACAGAGAGGTGTTGAATCGATTCAGTAATCGATTAAGATCGACTAATCGATTAAGTTTCAAAAAATAGTCATCGACCGACTATGTCTGACATGTAATCGATTGGGTAATCAATTAGGGAACCCTAGGTCACGAGTATATAGGATTTTCATGCAGGTTGAAGCGGCATCCCTCCGTGCATCTCTTCCAGCTCTTCGACGATTCTTCTCCTCCTTCTTCGCCGGTTCTTAGCAAGTGTTGGTGTATTTCAAGAGACGTTTTCTAAGGAAGAAGAAGAAAATAAGACAAGCAAGGATCTAAGTGTGCAAACTTGTAAGATTTATTTTGTATTTGCTTGAGTTTTTTGTTATATCTTCTTGTAATCTTGTAAGAGATTTCTCCACTTCAAGAAGGAGATCTTTCGTAGTGTATGTGAGAGATGTTCGGGCAATCAGCGTAAGTATGATATGGAGGATCATGGGTTTTAATGTGTGTGTCAATATGGTTAAGTTAGAGATTCATTGTGATCTAATATGTCTATGTGAGTGTGCAGGTTTGCAGGATACACATAGGCTTGGCTGGATGTCTTCAGGTACGTGAAGGGTGGCATGGAGGCAAGTCGTGAGTTTGTGTGCGCATCCGAGGGACCATGGACAAGGCAGAGATGATGATCCGAGGGAAGCGGACTTCGAGGCATATGTGAAGGATGGCATGGAGGCAAGCCGAGGGCTTGTGTGAGCATCTGAGGGACGAGGGCCAAAGTCGAAGAGGGCTTGAAGGCAACAGATCAAGGATGCTGGAGCAGGAGCGATGAGCCGAGGGATGCGGACTTCGAGGTATACGTGAAGGATGGCATGGAGGCAAGCTGAGGGCTTGTGTGCGCATCTGAGGGATGAGAGCCGAAGACGAAGAGTGTGCGAAGGCAACAGATCGAGGCTGCGGGATGAAGAGTCAGCTGAGTCGTGAGGGTACGAGTGCTGAGTGAAATGTACTCGGGAAATCCTAGGGTTCGAGTGCTGAGAGAAATATACTCGGGGAAGGGAAACCTTAGGTTTGGGAGTGGACCAGTCGACTGGTGTTTTGGCAGTCGACTGGTAAAGACCACAGAAAGATCAGTCGACTGGTAATGGACCAGTCGACTGATGACACTTGGAAATTCGAACGTTAAGTTGGAACGGTCGAATTTGAGTGGGACCAGTCGACTGGTAATGGATCAGTCGACTGGTAGGCGTCATCTCAGCTTCGAGCTCTATTTAAGGGAGCTCGTTTAAGGCTATTTCTTCTCGGCAAAACTTGTATGGTCAAAGCTCGTTAGTAGCCTATATTGCTCAGGGATTGTTCAAGGTTTGTGGCGAGGTTTCTCCACCCACAAGGAGCGACAAGAGCTAGCCGGAGGTGCTCCAGGGAATCATCCACCGAAGGATTAGGGATCATCCACCTTACGGACAGCCGTGGAGTAGGAGTGTCATCTCCGAACCACGTAGATCGGTTTGTGTTAACATTGTTTTAGTTTTTATTTAGTATTTTCGCTTGCGCATGCTAACGTTGTAGGAAGAAAAAATGAGAAAAGCTACTCAACCCCCCTCTAGCTTCACGACACGATCATAACAAGTGGTATCAGAGTGAAGGTTTGCTCATCTACGAACTAACCGCCGAGAGAGCAAAAAGCTAGAGGAGATGACGATTGAAGAAAAGTTGGGTGATGACATCAACGTTACACCTCCCTATGATCGCGAGCATTTCGACTATTGGAGGATGCGGACGAAGACGTGGTTTGGCATGGATTGGAACTACATGATTGCGCTTGAAGAGCCATTTGAAGTTCCAAGAGATAAACATGGGAAAAAGCTCCGACCTAGATATTGGACCAAGGAGCAACATGTACAATTAAAGGTAAATGAGAAGGTAATTGGTATATTACTTAATATTTTGCCTAATAATATTTTGAGTGGTGTAGGTGAGTATAAGAATGCACATGAGCTATGGAATAAGATTGGAGTAATTCTTGAAAACCCTACACAAGCTCAAATAGTGGAAGAGCCAAAGGAAATAAGTTCAATGGTCCAAGAAGAGGAAAAAGAAAGAAATTCATTCATCTTATCAAGTGAAGTGGCACAAGAAAGTGAAAGGTCATCCACTTCATCAAGGGAAGAAGAAAAGGTCTCCACTTCAAGAATTGAGGGGAAGGAGAGACCCACTTCAATACCGGAGCAAGAAAAAGCTCCTATCTCCACCAAAGCAAGAACAAAAGATCACATCATTTGCTTTGGATGTAACAAGAAGGGACACTACAAGGATAAGTGTCCATTAGGTAAAAAGGAGGTAAACCCTAAACCCTGGTCGATTCATTTAAAATCTAACATGGGTTGTAGGGAAAAGAAGGAGCAAAAACATATTAGGTGCTACACGTGTGGGAAGCTATGCCATTATCACACCAAATGTCCAAGAAAAGGAGAGCTCAATAAATTAGAGCATTTGAAAAGATGGGAGAAAGAGGAAAGGAAGAGAAGCTCACATCAAGGAGGAACTCCAAGGGTAAGGGAGGTAATCCCTAACATTAAAAATAGTTCAAATTTCTCTATGCATGCTAATAATTATGAAAATTGCTTGCCAATCCATAATTTTGGTTTCAAATATCATGATTAAAATAGGGTTACTATTGCGTGTCAAAATTCTAAGGAATCCAAGTCTCATGATCAATCTAGAACTTTTAGACCTAAGGACCAAGGCATTAACCCTAAGAAAGGGAGACATATGCCTAGAAAAATGGGTAGATCTAGGGATGTCCAAAATGAGCGTGGTGATACTAAAGGTAAGAACCTAGAAAAGGAAAATCAAGCCTTGAGGGCAAGGCTTGATAAATTGGAGAAAACCCTAGAAAGATTCACTAGTGAATCTAAGGGTTTAGGCATGGTGTCAATAAGTCAAAATCATGACAATGGTAGACCAGATCTAGGATATAGACCTATTAGGTCAAAGGCTAGTGAAAAATCATATGGGAAGGTGTCATATGACTATAGCAAAGGAAAGGTCAAAAATGACAAGGAAAAGTCATTTGAAGGGGAGAAGAAAAAGTTCACCAAGGAGAAGGTGTGGAAAGTTAAGGAAGCAAGGGTTGTAAGTCAAGAAGCACCAGAGGTACACCGGTGTGGTCTTGCCATTGTGGATGAATCACCTAGGAAGGTGACTAAGAATAAGAGCTCAAGGGGGAGCTCTAGAAGTCAAAATGGGATCCATGGTCAATGGCTCTCAGAGGATTTCTCCTAGGAGACTAGATGGACTATAGAATGTGCCAAAGGGGTTGGAAGACTAGACTAGTGTTAGACTTAATCCTAGGGAATTAGCACATTAAAAGGAAGGTCTGTGGAGGAAAAGATGAAAATAGAACCATATTATGAGAAAATTGGTTTTCAATGTGCAAATGTCATATAAATCAATGTTGGGAATGTATTGTGGTTAAGTATGGGAAGATACACCAAGGAGAGGTCAAAACTAGGACTTTAAGCCAAGGATAAATCGAACAAATTAGATAGTTTTGAATTTCATGCCAATCTTGGGATCGGGAATAAATTTACTTGAAAATGTATTTTTCCCAAGTAGACATAGGTGTCACAAATCTCTCCACGAAATTTCAGATTTTTTGGAGATTTGTGGATTTAATTATGCATTTCTAAAATTAGACAAAAAGTTGGAATCATGGTACCAGTCGGCTGGTTCAGAACCAGTCGACTGGTCTAGTGTAAATCAGGAACTGGGAATTCGAAATTACCAGTCGACTGCCCCAAGGGCAATCGACTGATCTTTTTGATTACTTTCTCAGTCGACTGCCCCTGGGGCAGTCGACTGGTACGCGAGGTTTTAAAAGGAAACAGTCACGCAGGGTGGCCGAACCTAGGGTTTTCAGTGCCACCCCCTGCAAGTTCTTCTCTCCCTCGACCTCCCCAATTGTTCTGAGTCTTCCCCAAGCCCTAAATTTACCTTCCTAGCCTCCCTCTACCTCAGATCTAAGTCTAGGGTTGAAAGAACCTCTCTTCTCAAGTTAATCTTCATCAACCTTCACAATGCAACGTGCGGGAAAATGGTAATCACTTGTGTAGTTCATTTTTCACATGTAATTCATGATTTGGAACTAACTTGTCTCATTTTACATGTTTTTCTTTGTTTTCCTTTGTCATGGGGTAATTTTTTTGGTACATGCATGAATTGTGGAGTTGCACAAAAGAGAAGAATAGGAGAGGGGTCATCCCGACAGGGTCATGTCGATCCTGAGGCACCTCGGTTCCGTTCTGAGGAATGCCGACGGAGATTTGCCGATAATGAGTTTGTATTAATGAATTGTAGATATCTAAATAGGTCATACTTCCAAGAGAAAACCCCCCAGATTGCTGAAATGATCACATATTTTGGTCTAGAGCAGCTAGTATATTGTCAGCACCCTATTAACCTTGGACTTGTTCAAGGAGTTTTACGTCAATCTTACATGCGTGGGTCCCGATGATTGGACCTATGAGTCCATGGTGGCAGGTGTCACCATATCCTTTTCAGCTACAATCTTAGGTTCATTTTTAGGGTGTAGGGCTTCTAACAATGCATTTACATATTTTTCAAAAGTCATCGAGCCTTTCACCTTCCCCAATGCAACCATAGACCAAATCCATCTCCATTATTTTTCAAGACATTGATGTTTGACACAGCATATCTTTGAAGCTAAGCGCATGAGTCTGTTTAGCAACGTATTGTATAAAATTATCTTAGATTGCATATTACCTATTGTCACCAAGGGGAGATCGAAGATTCGGCTTCCTCACTTGGTAATCATGTATGCAATAGAAAGGAGACTAGATATCGACATCACCTTGCATGTCTTCACATCCATTGTCCATTTTTTTCATAGTGTCAATGCCAAGATCTACATGCCTTTCAGTCATGTTTTGATCGAATTCTTTATGTCTAGGGGCATTTGCACTACTAGAGGTGAGGTGCATCGACTGTCCAAGGACTACGACCAGATCGGCTCACTATAGCTGTCCTTGGCGGGAATTGAGTGCCGGCAGGGGATGATGGCCTGGAGATAGCGTTCTGATTCCTCCAGTTCTGATGAGGAGGCTGCTGCTGCTGGGGTTTCACTGGAGGAGTTCCCCTACTACAGGCAGCCATTCATGGACAAATGGAGGACTTCCACACATTTCAGCAGCACAAGGTTGGTATTGATGAGGCGATTCACAGCCTCACGGAGCAGTTCCAGGGGTTCCAGCAGCGGCAGGATGAGATGTATGCGATGATGCAGAGCTGGAACCTGATGTATCAGGCCCCCCTCCTCCTCTTCCTCCAGGCAACGACATGTAGTTTAGTTTGATTTGATGGTTCTAGTGTTGAGAGTGTATGGCTTGGGTTTATATTTTATCTCTCAAACACTTATTTTGGACATGTATTGGTTGAAAACCTCGGCGCATGGCCCTTGTAACTTCCTTTATGCATTGCTTTGAGTTTTGTATAAAACTATGAATTTATGTTTTTGTATTGCTTCTATGAATTTTCAATTCATAATTTGATGTTATTAATATGAAGTAATGCTATCTTGATATTGTGAAGTATAAGGGAAGGTTGATATACATGTCTATCTAGAGGTAAAGGATGGAATGAGGGGAGATTTTATTATGTGCCTTGTCTTGGGAATCTATATAAGGGAAAGGGGAGATTTGAAAATAATTCAATGGTTGAAATGGTATAGGATAGGCTTGGCAAACACATAGAATCAAATAAAAGATTGAGAGTTGATACAAAATGATACTTTTCAAAAGAGTTGGAGTTTGTACCAAAAGTCAAACATATTTGATATTTTTCACGAAACCATATTTTTCTAGGGTAGATTATATCCTAATAAATATGCTTGTAAAGTTTTACATTTTTTGAATTTTGTAGAATTTTCTAGGGGTTTCTGAAATTCGGTTGGAAATTTCAGAAATAGATTGTATCAGTCAACTACACTCAGGGCAGTCGACTAGTGCAGAGGCAGTCGACTATTATTTTTGTGGGATTGCGAATTCCATAGGCCAGTCGACTGATGCAGGGACAGTCGACTGGTATGGCTGTTGGTTGATTTCTGAGGGGTTTTTCAGAAATAAAATGAGTTCTTTTTGACACTAGGGTTAGGATTGCTTTGGACAATCTTTTTGATGGTGTCAAAGGGGGAGAACTTGTGGTTTTAAGTTAGGTTTAACTTAATTTGGGTGTCGTGAAAATTGGGAATTATGTGGAGGGAATAGGTTAAGGGGAAGGTTGCCTCTTGTTGTTTGCTATGCCTATAATTTTTAATTGTTGTTATTTTACATAACTTAAACATATTATCACACATCAAAAAGGGGGAGATTGTTGGGGCAATCAGCCCAAGTATGATCTGGAGGATCATGGGTTTTGATGTGTGTGTCAATATGGTTAAGTTAGGGTTTCATTGTGATCTAATATGTGTATGTGAGTGTGCAGGTTTGCAGGATACACATATGCTTGGTTGGATGTCTTCAGGTACGGTGAAGGGTGGCATGGAGGCAAGCCGTGGGCTTGTGTGCGCATCCGAGGGACCATGGACAAGGCAGGGACGATAAGCCAAGGGAAGCGGACATCGAAGTGTACGTGAAGGATGGCATGGAGGCAAGCCGAGGGCTTGTGTGCGCATCTGAGGGACGAGGGCCAAAGTCGAAGAGGGCTTGAAGGCAACAAATCAAGGCTGCTGGAGCAAGAGCGATGAGCCGAGGGACGCGGACTTCGAGGCATGCGTGAAGGATGACATGGAGGCAAGCCGAGGGCTTGTGTGCGCATCAGAGTGACAGGAGCCGAAGACGAAGAGGGCACAAAGGCAACAAATTGAGGCTGCGGGATGAAGAGTCAGCGGAGTCGTGAGGGTACGAGTGCTGAGTGAACTGTACTCGGGAAATCCTAGGGTTCGAGTGCTGAGAGAAATGCACTCGGTAAAGGGGAACCGTAGGTTTGGGAGTGGACCAGTCGACCGGTGTTTTGGCAGTCGACTGGTAAAGACCACAGAAAGATCAGTCAACTGGTAATGGACCAGTCAACTGATGGCACTTGGAAATTCGAACGTTAATCTGTAAACGGTCGAATTTGAGTGGGACCAGTCGATTGGTAATGGATCAGTCGACTAGTAGGCGTGTTCTTAGCTTCGAACTCTATTTAAGAGAGCTCATTTAAGGCTGTTTCTTCTCCGCGAAACTTGCTTGGTCAAAGCTCGTTAGTAGCCTATATTGCTCAGGGATTGTTTAAGGTTTGTGGCGAGGTTTCTCTACCCACAAGGAGCGACAAGAGCTAGCCGGAGGTGCTCCGGAGAATCATCCACCGAAGGATTAGGGATCATCCACCTTACGGATAGCCATGGAGTAGGAATGTCATCTCCAAATCACGTAGATCGGTTTGTGTTAGCATTGTTTTAGTTTTTATTTAGTATTTCGGCTTGCGCATGCTAACATTGTAGGTAGCAAAATCGAGAAAAGCTATTCACCCCCCCCCCTTCTAGCTTCACGGTGTTGGTGCTTGGAGGACTATAGTGTTGGTTCAGGAAGCACCATATCAAACCTTGTTTTGATATTGGCAAAGGATTCAAAGTTAAGTTTGTTTGTGATCTAACAATATTCACTGAGTGTGCAAGATACAAAGCCCTAGCGAAGGACTGCTAGGTACCTGGCGAAGGACTGTCAGGATACAAAGCCCTAGCGAAGGACTGCTAGGCAACTGGCGAAGGAATGCCAGTATCCAAGCCCTAGCGAAGGACTGCTAGGCAACTGGCGAAGGACTGCCAGTATCCAAGCCCTAGCGAAGGATTGCTAGGCGTCAGGCGAAGGACAGCTTGGGACTGAAGCCCTAGCGAAGGAATGTTAGGCACCGGGCGAAGGACAGCTCGGAATCCAAGACCTGGCGAAGGACCGCGAGGCAAAAGTCCAACCAAAGGAACGGTTGGCATCAGGTACATTCTCCCGAGAGGAGTAGGTGAGGACGCGTTCCCCGTCGAGGGAACAGTAGGCGTCGGTTCGACCTAGGGTTCGATTTTGGAAGCCCAAAGTCAGAACCAAGATAGCTAAGGCTGTATAAACTAACCACTTAATGTTTTGTTGTGTTTTGGACTAACCCTGGATGCAGGACCAAAGGAACGAGTGTCTGCAGCTCAGAGATCCTCAAAAGAGTGAGGCAACAGCTGACCAGGGCACCCGGAGTGTCCCGGGCGCCCCCAAGGTGAACACAAAACACACAAGTAAAAAGCACGCTTCGACAGTACATCCTGCGGGCGCCCCGTGCTCCCGGGTGCCCCCGCTGCTCCCGGGCTCCCCCAGCGTCCCGGGCGCCCCCAACAGCAAGTATCGAAGCGCAAGCCAGCGAAGCAAGGGATAAAGTCTGACCCGGTCAACCCGGGCACCCCGAGCGCTCCGGGCGCCCCGGTCAAAGCGGATCCCGAAGATAAAGGGATCAGACGCTGACCGAGGAATTGGCGGATCAAATGTCACGTGGGGGGCGCCCCCGACGTCCCGGGCGCCGCCAGGCCCTATATAAAGGGCCCTCGACCCCAAGATTCGAACAACAATTTTTTCTAACGCTTCTACGCTCTTCTGCTCCTGCGCTCTGCTCCGGAAACCTCCCGACACGAGATTCAAGTGCCGACGACGTCCTCCCGCTCCAAAAAATACCATCTACTCTGGACGTCGGTAACGAAGAGCTATTTTAGTTTACTGTACTAAATTCTGTAAAATCTTTTGTAAACCATTTTTGCGACATATAGAATTGCCCGCAGAAAACGGTCAACGACCGTGGGCCTTGGAGTAGGAGTCGCCCTAGGCTCCGAACCAAGTAAAAACTGACTGTGTCTGTGTGTTTTCTTAATTTCCGCTGCGTACTTGCTCTAAATTTTCCGAAAAATGATTTCCGATATTCACCCCCCCCCCTCTATCGGTTCTCTCGATCCAATATATAGAGGGGGGGGGTGAATGTAGCCAGACATAGCTTTTTCTTGCTTTTAGAAAACTTTCTCAAGTTCTTCTGCACTTAGGGTTAGCGGCAGCGGAAACACAAAAAATAGAGAAATGTAGAAAAACAAAGACAAACTGAAATAACAAACGAGATCACTAACAAGGAGGATTTACAAAGTTCGGGGATAAATTGCCCCTACTCCTTGGCGTGCCCGTGAGGTGGGTGATCCCTTGATCGTACGCAGATCAAGCCCTAGAAAATCCGGATATCCAATGGAACCTCCTTCTCGGTGGAGAAACCTCTCCACAGCAAGTCTCAACAGAGATATGAAATGAATGCACAAAGACAATTAACACACATACAGAGCACAATAAACACAAACGGAAACACTTCACCAAGCTCACTCAGCACAACTCTCACACAAGAGCTCCCAGCTCTTCGTGTCGCCTTACTGATAGACTCACCAAGATCTCCTCTGCTTCAAGGTGCTCAAGTTGCAGAAGCTTCAAAGGATGCTCAAGAGTATGCTTCAAGGTTCACAGTGATTGTCAAAGGATGATCAAGTGTTGCTGCAACAGAGAACTCCACTTTCTCTTCATCGCCAGCCAATACTTTACCCAGCTGCCTAACGCCAGGTCACAGACGCTCCTCTGCAGCTCCCAGCTGCTCATCTGCAACTGCCCAGCTACCCTGACCTCTCCTGGACTCCCTGAGCTCTCCTCAGCCGAGCCCCAGTAAGCCCCAGGTCAGCTTCCAGCCGTTGCAGCGCCCATTGTATTCTGCAATGGAAAACTGGTCAAATTGTCGTAGTGAAAGGCTCGGTTGACCCTCCTTGATTAATCCCTGAGTTACCTACACACTTAGCAGATGTTTAGCACTGAAAATCAACAGAGGATCAAATATCAGAACATATCAGTAGTGATCAGAAGTGAAACAGAACGCAATCAGAACTCTGACAGCGTTTTTGAATTAAAGCTGTCAGCTACTGATCGGTCACCAGACCGATCAGAGAGGGCCCTGATCGGTCACCTGACCGATCAGGATAGGCCCAGACCGATCAGGCTCCAACCTGATCGGTCCATGATGAGAAACCAGGAATCGCGAACTCCTTGTGATTGATCACCCTGACCAATCACAGATCGTGGATCGGTCACTCGACTGATCCACAGCAGTGCTGGGATTCCCAGCCTTCGCAGGCCAACTCTCACTGATCGGTCACCCGATCGATCAGGTTGTGGCCTGATCGGTCCCCAGACCGATCAGGGCACTCCCTGACCGATCAGGCTCCAGCCTGATCGGCCATAATGAGGAACCCGTGATATTTGATCGATCAGCCTGACCGATCATGGTTCCTCTCTGATCGTTCCCCAGAACGATCAGGACCCGAACAGAAGCCAAACAAATTTTATCTATTCTCTCCCTGATCGGTCCCCAGACCGATCAACCCTCTCTGGATCAGTCACCAGACCGATCTGCAATAGGAGTTCATGCCAATCTCCCTGATCGGTCACCAGATCGATCCAGAGGCTTCCAATCCAACCCTAAGTCAATAGAACGGGCTCTGATAAGCACCTTGTGGTGGATCGCCTTGAAATTCAGATGTAGGGAAGGATATTGACGCCACACTCAAGAAAGATGAGAGGGTGAGTGATAAGTCATGGGGGTTTCGATCGCCACAAGTTGCCTTGATAGGATCACGATTAGTTCTTTGCCTAAGAACCAAAGGAAGCTCTCACAATAGAGAAAACTCTGATTTCATTCAAACTTAACATGCCTTGGCCATACAAGAGTTCTCCTATATATAGACTTAGTGTAGGTTGAAACATTAACCTCTACCACACTTCCCACTAAGCACTAATTATGCACCATTATCATGCATGCATGCATGCATGATATTTATTTCCCACAATTCCCTAATACTAGCTTAGGAACTCCCAAAAGCATTAAAAACCCACCAAAAGACATCAAAAAATAACTTTAGAAAATTCCCCCCAAAAATACCCACGAAAATTGGACACTTGTAGCCCTTGAATGCATCTTGGATCATGTGGTTTTGGGCCTTCAAGTTTTGTCTTCATGTGGGCTCAATTTCACTTTCAATTTGAAGGAATGTGATCCATTTAGTTGTTGCCTCCATTGTGCATTGATCCTTCTTCTCCTTGAGCTCCATTATTAAGCCTTCCAAAGCTTGCTTCATTCTCTTAGTCTTGGATCTTGTCATGGGTCCTCCAATTCCTTTCAATGCCTCTTCCTCTATGGCTTTGTCTTGTAAGCTTGTATCCCCTCCTTGGTCCACATCATTCCCTCCTTCTTTAGGTGAATTTGTCCTCGAATTTAGATCTTCATCACCTACATCAAATGGACGCAAATCAGCCACATTAAATGTTGCACTAACACCATACTTACTGGGCAAGTCAATTTTGTAAGCATTGTCATTAATTCTTTCCAACACTTGGAATGGTCCATCTCCTCTTGGTTGAAGCTTTGATTTCCTTTGGGCAGGGAACCTTTCCTTTCTCATATGAACCCACACCCAATCACCGGGTTCAAGGACAACTCTTTTTCTCCCTTTATTGGCTCTCTTCGCATATTGCTCCATTTTCTTCTCAATTTGAGCTTTAACTTGCTCATGAAGCTTTTTCACATATTCTGCCTTTGCTTGACCATCCTTGTGAACTAAAGAAGAAGTGTTAGGTAAAGGAAGCAAATCAAGAGGTGTTAGCGGATTGAACCCATAAACAATCTCAAAAGGGGAAAATTGAGTAGTAGAATGGACAGCCCTATTATAAGCAAATTCAACATGAGGTAAACATTCTTCCCAAGACTTAATGTTCTTCTTAATAATTGCTCTAAGAAGAGTAGAAAGAGTCCTATTTACCACCTCAGTTTGGCCGTCAGTTTGAGGGTGACATGTAGTGTAGAAAAGAAGCTTTGTTCCTAGTTTGTTCCATAAGGTCCTCCAAAAATGACTTAAGAATTTGGTGTCACGATCTGAAACAATGCTCCTAGGCATGTCATGAAGTCTTACAACCTCTTTGAAAAACAAATCTGCCACATGAGTTGCATCATCCACTTTGTGGCAAGGTATGAAGTGTGCCATCTTAGAAAATCTATCAACTACCACAAAAATGGAGTCCTTACCTTTTTGAGTGCGTGGTAGCCCTACAACAAAATCCATAAACAAGTCAATCCAAGGGGAATCAGGAATAGGCAAAGGAGTGTAAAGTCCATGAGGTGATACCTTAGATTTTGCTTTTCTGCACACAATGCACTTTTCACAAAATTTTTGCACATCATGCCTTAAGTGTGGCCAATGAAAATGTTCATGCAACATTTCTAAGGTCTTTTGAACCCCAAAGTGTCCCATTAGACCCCCCTCATGTGCTTCCCTAACTAGCAATTCACGCATGGATCCTCTAGGCACACAAAGTCTATTGTTTTTAAACAAGTAATTATCATGCCTAACAAACCATTTTGTGATTTCTTTTCACACGCAGCATATAATTCAGAGAAGTCACTATCATGTTCATACAACTCTTTGATATGTTCAAAGCCAAGTAATTTAGTTTCAAGTGTAACAAGCAAATTATACCTTCGTGAAAGTGCATCTGCTACAACATTTACCTTGCCTTGCTTATGCTTAATCACATACGGAAATTGTTCAAGAAATTCAACCCATTTGGCATGCCTTTTGTTGAGCTTCCCCTACCCTTTCAAATACTTCAAAGATTCATGATCACTATGAATAACAAATTCTTTAGGCAAAAGATAGTGCTGCCATGTTTGCAAAGCTCTAACAAGTGCATACAATTCTATATCATAAGTGGAATAGTTGAGAGTGGCGCCACCTATCTTCTCACTAAAATATGCAATGGGATGTCCATTTTGAAGTAAAACAGCCCCAATACCCACATGAGATGCATCACATTCAATTTCAAATGATTTGGAAAAATCAGGCAAAGCAAGAATGGGTGCATGTGTGAGTTTGTCCTTAAGTGCTTGAAATGCATTTTCTTGATTCTCTCCCCACTTAAAACTCATATTTTTCTTGACAATTTCATTTAGGGGTGCTGCCAGTGTGCTAAAATCCTTCACAAACCTTCTATAGAAACTTGCCAACCCATGGAAGCTCCTAACCTCACTCACAGTTTTGGGGGTTGGCCAATCTCTAATGGCCTTAACCTTCTCTTCATCAACCTGCACTCCTTTAGAACTTATGACAAATCCAAGAAAAACCACATGATCAGTGCAAAAAGAACACTTTTCTAAGTTAGCATACAGTCTCTCCTTTCTAAGGACATGCAAGACAGATTTGAGATGTGCTACATGCTCAACCAAACTCTTGGAATATACCAAAATATCATCAAAGTATACTACCACAAATTTTCCTAGAAATTCTCGTAAAACATGGTTCATAAGCCTCATAAAAGTGCTTGGCGCATTAGTTAACCCAAAAGGCATTACCAACCATTCATACAATCCATATTTAGTTTTGAAAGCAGTTTTCTATTCATCCCCTTCCCTTATCCTAATTTGATGGTACCCACTTTTCAAATCAATCTTAGTAAAGAAGCAAGCACCATGCAATTCATCAAGTAAATCATCAAGTCTAGGGATAGGATGTCGATACCGAATTGTGATGTTGTTGATAGCTCTACAGTCCGTGCACATCCTCCATGATCCATCCTTTTTAGGTACCAAAATTACTGGTACAGCACAAGGACTTAAGCTCTCTCTCACCCATCCTTTTTGTAATAACTCCACTTGATTCTGTATCTCCTTTGTTTCTTGAGGGTTGCTCCTATAGGCAGGCCTATTGGGAAGAGAAGCACCAGGAATAAGGTCCATTTGGTGTTCTATTCCCCTCATTGGTGGCAAACCGTGAGGTACTTCCTGGGGAAACACATCCTCAAAGTCCTGCAAAATAGCAACAACATCACTGGGCAAGGAGTTAGTATTAGTTTCCAAGCAAGTTTCCTTGCACAAAAGAAGAAATATAGGTTGCCTTGTCAAATAAGCTCTCTTCACCTCACTTCCTCTTGCAAACAAATTTTCTATTCTTCTCTCTTTCTTTTCCTCGTTCTCTCTTTTCTTTTCCTCATTCTCTCTTTTCTTTTCTTTCCTCATTCTCTCTTTCTTTTCCTCATTCTCTCTTTTCTTTTCCTCATTCTCTCCTTTCTTTTTCTTAAGCTCTCGCTCTTCCTTTTTTCTTTTCTCTCGCATTTTTTTTTGATCCGCACAAACCTCCCTAGGTGATAATGGTACAAGTGTGACTTTGTGGGAATTGTGAAGAAATGAGAACTTGTTGGAGAATCCATCATGGTGAGCTCGCCTATCAAACTGCCAAGGTCTTCCAAGAAGAATGTGGCTTGCCTCCATAGGTACAATATCACATAGAACTTGATCTTCATATTTTCCAATGGAGAAATTAATCATCACTTGTTGATTCACCACCAATTCACCACTATTACTTAGCCATTGGAGTTTATATGGTTTTGCATGCGGTGTAGTCTTGAGGTTGAGTTTGGTAACCAACCTAGTGCTTGCCACATTGGTGCAACTTCCACCATCAATGATCATAGAGCATGTTTTACCTTGAATAAGGCAACGAGTATGAAAAATATTCTCTCTTTGGTCCTCCTCATGCTCCTTGGCTTGACTTCCTAATAACCTTCTAACCACCAAGAGATCGCCATCTTGCGCATAGGCTGCTCCATCATGTGCCTCATTGCTTGAAGAAGAAGAATGAGAAGAAGTTTCTTCACTAGAGATGCTCCCATTATCCCTAACCACCATAGTCTTCTTATTCGGGCATTCGGATGCGATATGTCCTTTTCCCAAACACTTGAAGCACTTGATATCCCTGCTCTTAGAAGTAGAAGAAGTAGTAGTAGGAAAAGGCTTCTTAGCGCTTGTTACCTCCTTTGAATTAGAAGAGGAACCCTCCTTCTTTGGCTTGTCCTTCCAATTTGAAGAGTAGTTTGAAGAAGATGGTCTTTTCATAACGCCCTTTCTCTTTAATTGTTGCTCCACTTTCATTGCTTGATGAACTAAGTCTTCAAGCTCCACATAATGTTGTAGCTCTACAATGTCTCCAATATCTCGGTTTAGGCCATGGAGAAATCGAGACATAGTTGCTTCTCTTTCCTCCTCAATATTGGCCCTAATCAAAGCCACCTCCATCTCCTTGTAATACTCATCCACACTCCTACTCCCTTGGATGAGTCTTTGCAATTTGTTGTGCAACTCCCTATGGTAGTGGGAAGGCACAAATCTCCTTCTCATCAAAGTCTTCATTTCACCCCAAGTGTTGATAGGGTGCTCTCCATACCTTCTTCTCTCCTTTTGCATTTGATCCCACCAAATTAAAGCATAATCGGTGAACTCAAGGGCAGCCACCTTCACTTTCTTTGCATCAGGGTAATTGTGGCATGAGAAGATTTGCTCTATTTTCATTTTCCACTCAAGATATGTGTCGGGGTCATTCCTCCCGTGGAAGGAAGGTACCTTGACTTTCACCCCTCTTAGATCGTCTTCATGTTGATGGTTTCTACCTCCTCTTTCGTGTCTTCGTCCCCCTTCACGCCTCCTTCTTTCTCTTGGAGAACTATAGAATAGGTCACTTTCCGGATGAGATTCTTCATGATTAGAATTTCCCCCATGGTTGGAAACTCTTCCTCCTTCAAGTCGGTCCATCCTTTCATGTAAGCCTTCAAGTTGTCTTTGAAGCATTCTCTCAAAGTGTTGAGTAAGCGCCTCCATTTGAAGCCTATTAGGATCTTGCCTAGGGGAGTTTTCCCCACTCATGCTTGCAACAAAAAAAAGATGACAAGGAAAATTACACAAGAAATGTTAGAAAGACCTCACCACTCGCCTCACGTGGTTGCACTCAAATTTATCTACTCAGCTTCCTTTATAAGCCCTTAAGAAAAGAACCTTATCAACGATTTTCTCAAGACAACAAGTAGACACTCAAGTGAGCAAGAAACCAACAAGAGAATATGAGTAGAACAAGAGAAATAAACGGTTAGAACAAGAAATTCAGCAACTATCAAGAGCAATGAGAGAAATATTGGGTCCTTTCAATTCGCCGATCTTCCTTCTTTTTTTTTTTTGTTTTTTTTTTCGAATTTCCTTTTTGTCCTTTTTTTTTTCTTCAGTCAAAAACACAATGACTCAAGTAACACCTTTTTTTTTCAACTCTTTTTTTTTTTTTGAGTTTAGGACCCAAATAGAGAAGCGATAAATAGAGTTGGAGAATGAAAACACCAATGGAATACTATGGATGAGAGATTAACAAAGATGAACAAGAACACAAATGAAGAAGAACAAAACGTAAACTTGAAAATCAAGGAGCCAAGGCTCTGATACCAAATGATAAGCACCTTGTGGTGGATCGCCTTGAAATTCAGATGTAGGGAAGGATATTGATGCCACACTCAAGAAAGATGAGAGGGTGAGTGATAAGTCATGGGGGTTTCGATCGCCACAAGTTACCTTGATAAGATCACGATTAGTTCTTTGCCTAAGAACCAAAGGAAGCTCTCACAATAGAGAAAACTCTGATTTCATTCAAACTTAACATGCCTTGGCCATACAAGAGTTCTCCTATATATAGACTTAGTGGAGGTTGAAACATTAACCTCTACCACACTTCCCACTAAGCACTAATTATGCACCATTATCATGCATGCATGCATGCATGATATTTATTTCCCACAATTCCCTAATACTAGCTTAGGAACTCCCAAAAGCATTAAAAACCCACCAAAAGACATCAAAAAATAACTTTAGAAAATTCCCCCCAAAAATACCCACGAAAATTGGACACTTGTAGCCCTTGAATGCATCTTGGATCATGTGGTTTTGGGCCTTCAAGTTTTGTCTTCATGTGGGCTCAATTTCACTTTCAATTTGAAGGAATGTGATCCATTTAGTTGTTGCCTCCATTGTGCATTGATCCTTCTTCTCCTTGAGCTCCATTATTAAGCCTTCCAAAGCTTGCTTCATTCTCTTAGTCTTGGATCTTGTCATGGGTCCTCCAATTCCTTTCAATGCCTCTTCCTCTATGGCTTTGTCTTGTAAGCTTGTATCCCCTCCTTGGTCCACATCAGGCTCCCTAACTTTCTCTGACTCGTGCTCAGTCCCCCGGACCAAGACTCCGTGCCCGGCTTCACTCATCGGGACTTCACCTAGTCCCACTAGGTGTGCCTAGTCCCACTAGGTCCTTTCCACTTCACCTAGTCCCACTAGGTGTGCCTAGTCCCACTAGGTCTTTTCCACTTCACCTAGTTCCAGTAGGTGTTCCTAGTCCCACTAGGTCTTTTCCACTTCACCTAGTCCCACTAGGTGTGCCTAGTCACACTAGGTCTTTTCCACTTCACCTAGTCCCACTAGGTGTGCCTAGTCCCACTAGGTCTTTTCCACTTTACCTAGTCCCACTAGGTGTGCCTTGTAACGCCCCAAAATTCCCATTTTTAGTTCTTAAAGTCCTTAGAATTATTTAAAAATGGTTTAGAAATATTCTAGATATTTTTAGGGATTTTTAGAATATTTTTATGGAATTTTCCGAGTTCGTTTAGTATTTTGAAAAGGAAAAAAAAAAGAAAGGGAGAAAAAAATCGTTAAGGGCAGCAGGGGGTTCGAACCCGCGACTAGCACGAAACCAGGCAAGCGCGCGACCAGCCAGGCTAGGGTATCAAGCACAGCAAAGGGTGGAGAGACATATATTTAAGTTGTGGTTAGGTCAATCCGCCCCATGAATATAAATAGATAAGTTAAGAGAGGAAATTGGATTTTTTGGTTTTCTCTCTTCCTCACCCTAGCCGCGCGACCCTTCCCCTCTCCTCTCTTGGGCGAAACAACACCAAGGCCAAGAGGGCCGGCCAAAGCTCTCCTCCAAGAGATATTCCTATATTCGGGATCCCCGCGACAACGCGTAGGCGCGAAGAATTCTCCGAGATCTCAAGTTTCTCCCGAGCTCTAGACGTCAATCTTGGTTGTAAGTCCAAGATATCAATGTAAGTACTGCTCACATGCAGTAAGAGGCGGTTTTTCCGCAAGAATTTCCCTTAAAAGTTTTTAAAAGAGATATTTCCTTTTTGTTTGAGTTTCTGCATGTGATCTTAGTTCATTATATGCTTATATATGTTGATTAAGTACCCTATGTGAGTTTAGGGTCCAAGAAAAGCTATGAGAAAAGAAAAGAAAAGATAAAGATAAGAAAAGAAAAGGCCAAGGCCTTACGAAATCCCCAAAAGTCAAGACTTAGGGATTTTAGCACGCAAGGTGCTCGAGAAAATGCCAAGGCATTTACAGATAAGAAAGAAAAGAAAGAAAAGCTATTTTATTTTCTAAGGCCAGTACCCGGCGTCCAAGGGCGTCGTTAAAGAAATCCAGGTGTCCAATTCCAAGGTCTTGGCCCTGGTATACCAAGGTCTGCTCTATTAGGATTGGTGGCTCGCTACCCCAACCTTTTAGGGAACGCGCATCAGATGGTACTTACGTCTTCAGTGGATCCAAGTGATTATTATTTTCAAGTATATGCTTTAGCAAACTTTTCTAAAGTTTAAAGAGTTTTCAAAAAGTTAAAGAATAGCTAAAGTTTCAAGTTGAGCCAAGAAAAGCAAGTTGAGATTTATTAATGCTTGAGTATGCATGTTTTGAGTTATACATGTTTAGTTTAGTTTTCTTTTAAGCATATAAGTATCTCATGTGATTTCATATTGTTTAAGAAGCATGTTTGCACATTCGAGATTTTGTGAGCTAGATAGTACTTACTAAGCTTTTTGCTTACTAGTTGCATTTTCCTCTTACTGCAGATAAAGGTAAAGGCAAGCAATTCTGAATGAAGGCCACGAGGCGGTGCTGAGTAAAGTGTGTGTGGTGGCTGATTTTGGAGAGATCTTTGAGACGAGACAATTTAGTTATTTGAATTACAATGTTAAGTTTATTCAAATTCCAAGTTATCGCTTTATGGAGTTTAGCGAACGTTTAAGCTTTGGATAGTTTTACATACTCAATTTCTTAGAGTAAAGATTCCATGTCATTTCATTTAGCATACATATCCTTATGATTGCATTGGATGAGTAGAAGTGTGAGTAGTTGGAAATATTGATACTTTGTTAGAAATATAGATGCATGTGCCAAGATAGTATTAATTTCTCTTTGAATCAAGTTTTATTGCTTAAATATGTTTAGAAGAGTTGCATTCACATTTCACAATGCTTTAGCAAGGTTATAGAACATGTATTTGGTGTCATGAATGCATAGGAGTCAAGATTGGTACACACTCTATTGTTAAAGTTCATATAACCTTGAATAGCTTATTTTTTTCCGCAAAAGTCCTAATTACAAGTTTATGGATTCATTTTGATTGGCTAAATTGATTGGAAAACTGGCCTAGAGTATAGAAATGGTGTCATGATTCTATTTGGCTCGAAAGTATAGGTTTGGTGGAATTTTGAAGCAAGTGCCGAAACCTGAAAATTCAGATTTCAGGCTATCAGTCGACTGATACAGTATCAGTCGACTGATACCCGAAAACTGAGTTGGGCGAGGCAGGCTTCAATAAGTATCATTTTACGAGTTTTTGAGAAAGAAAGTGTGACATGGTATCATGCACGACTACTTAAGTTAGAATATCATTCTTGGATGAATTTAAAAAGAAAAAAAAAGATTTCCGCATTTCTTTTAGTCGTGCATTAGAGTCGAGAAGTAGACAGAAGTAACGATCCGTCTAAGGCAGGAGAAGGCGGGTCGCTACATGCCTAGTCCCACTAGGTCTTTTCCACAGCCAGCGTGCGATCTCCCGATCCACCTGGACTTCATCCGAATTCATTCAACCAAACTTAAATCTTTGTCAACACCAAAACAACAATCGGGCCAGACTACATCAACAATCTCCCCCTTTTTATTGTTTGACAACCCCAATTTAAGTTTAGGTATTAGATCAATTGAGGTTAATTCAATTTTCGTAAGGGAATCAAAGTCCTCCCCCTACAATAACAACCCCTAAACTTAATCAACCATTCTCTCCCCCTTTATCAAACATCGAAAAAGGGTATGGTTATTAAGTTTAAACATACCTCCCCCTTAAATAAGGGTCTCTCTCCAAACCCAAAATAATCAAAGATAAATTTGTTAAATTCCATATGAAAACATACACAGAATTATATCATGGTCAAACATATATATGTTTCATATGACAAATAAGGAATGCAGTTGTATCCGACACATAATCCTGATTGGTCTCCGTGAACGATCAGGTTCGTTGATTATTCGATACAAAAATATTTCTTATTAGTCTGGGAAATGATCATATTTCA
This sequence comes from Boesenbergia rotunda, assembly GCA_024364735.1. Classification (NCBI taxonomy): domain Eukaryota; kingdom Viridiplantae; phylum Streptophyta; class Magnoliopsida; order Zingiberales; family Zingiberaceae; genus Boesenbergia; species Boesenbergia rotunda. The sequence continues at coordinate 374,331 of JAGFNQ010001997.1, read as the reverse complement.
GAAAAATTTCTGAACCTCTGATACGTTCCTGATCAGACTGCATTAACAATTTGCATTCCACAACAGAGGTGTAGACTCCATACGATATTTCAGAAAAATTTCTGAAACATGATCAAGGAACAAGAGTTATGATTCAAACAACCCTTTCTTATGAATTTTGAAAATTCCAACATGGGTTTGTATTGAATCAGTATTAGGTTTTGTTCCAAGTATCTTAACCATCATCCTAATACTTAGTTCTATCGATAATTCATAAAATTTTATGAAGGGGGATCGATCGGATGATCGGACTGAGGACTTTTCTGGGAGTTCTCTGATCAACATTAATCTGATCGGTCACCAGACCGATCAGAAGGACCCCTGATCGGTCACCTGACCAATCAGGTTGTGCCCTGATCGTTCGGTGAAACGATCTGATTTGATACAGATAGTTTTCTGAAACTGATAAGTTTCATAAACAAGTTTCTTTCAACTTTCGAACACTCTAACCCCTAATACAATCAGAGTTAATCCCTTTTTGATCCTAAAAGAGTTCCATTAAACAAAATTCATTTCCCTTAATCAAAATAAATAACATGATTTGGGTCCCTTAATTAAACTTTATTTCATATCAAGACTCAAGAATTTCTATGGATTAAAAAGATACCAAAAATAGGTTTGTGTCAATTTCAATGAATGATCAATTATGTTTCAAGTATGTTCTTAGAATGATCAGGTGTGAATCAAAATGTTCCAAGTATGATCATGTTTATTCCAAACAATCTTAATAATCCAAGTTACTCTTAGGTCCTGAACAACTAAGTATTAGGCATATGATAACCCAAACTTGATAATCCACTTAGTATTAGGCATATGAAAAATATCAGGTTTGAATAACTAAGTCATAGAACTTAAGTTCATGTTCTTTGTCTAATGATGTATGGTGAAATTTTCATAGTGATCTTTGAATCAATACTAATTAATGTGTCCATACTTGTTCTTTGGCATGCATTCATGTTCTATGACACATACAAGAAAATAGACTCCTTAGACTTGAGATAAGGCATTTCATAAACCATAAATTGCAGTAAAACATGAATTGCAACAATAAAACCAATTTTCCTAAGCAATCCATGGCAAGAGCAAGTTATGTGTTAATCTAAATCATCCATGTAATAATTTTTGTTGATCTATTTTGAAACTAGTTTGACCTTGTGCATGGATACACTATCAATTGTTGCATGAAAGATTTTCTTACTGCCTAAGTGAAATTCCATAAATCTCTACATTCATGAGTATAACCTTATAATTGTGTTTGGAGTACCAAATATCAACAACCCATGTTGATAGATACTCCCCCTCAAATAATGCTATACAATTGTAAATATGGAGGTTTTAGATATCCAAATTTTGGGGCCTAATGCATTAACAATGAAAGACTTAGGCACCCATGCCTTAGTCATTTTCTTTTTGACCTTTTGAACCCTAGAATTATTTGACGATCCAAAATGTGTTCTAGACATTAGTGACATGATACTAGGTTCTTTAGGTTGGTAACCTAAACCAACCTTATTGTAAACCGCTTTTTGTGAATTTAGAATCATATTTAATGTTTTAGAGCTTGTTGAAAACTTCTCAAGAATATTCTTGAGATTTTCAATTTCGCTCTTCAAGCCCTTATTTTCAACCTCAAGATTTTTAACATGCATGTCATCAATTACCTCATCCTTAGAGGTTTTCAATTCCTCTACTTCCAATCTTAATTATTTAACCTTATTCTTAGATTTTTTGAGTAGACTAGTTAAGCATGCTATTGTTCTATAACACTTGTCTAACTCAGGAGAGATTACCTCTTCATCATCCGAAGATGATGAAGGCGCGGTTGAGGAGCTCCTTGATTCGTTATCACTTTCTTCTCTCGAGTCCTCTAGTGTCATGTGACAGTAAGTCTTCTCCTGTTTTTCCTTCTTCTTCTTCTTCTTGTCACCTGCCACTAAAGCCAACCCTTTCTCCTTTTGGCTTTGGTTAGAGATCTCATGTAGTTCCATTTCCCAAAATAGATCTTCTAACTTAACAAAAGAAAGTTCCTTGGATACCTTATAGGCATCCACTATGGATGACCACAAAGTATTCCTAGGGAAGGCTTTGAGAATATACCTCACTAAGTCTCAGTTTTCTACCTTCTCACTGATGGAGTGGAGACCGTTGAGTATCTCTTTAAACCGACCATGAAGTATACTTACAGTTTCATCCTCTTCCATGGACAGATTTTGGAGTTGGCTGAGAAGAAGGTCCTTCTTGGTTGTCCGGGTGTCTTGAGTTCCTTCATGGAGCTCAATGATTTTGTTCCAAAGGTCTTTAGCAGAGGTGAAGGGCCCAACATTGATTAGCTGCTCTTTGTTCATCCCACATTGTAGGGTGACAACAGCTTTAGCATTGGCTTCCCCGTTTTTGATTTGCTCAGCCGACCACCTTGAAAACTCAAGATCTTTTCCCTGATGATCATTTGGAGGGGAGAAACCTTCCTTGACTGAGAACCACATGCTCATGTTTGTCTTCAAGTAAAATTCAATTCTTGACCTCCAATATGAAAAATCAGCCCCGTCCAAGAATGGAGGTCGGTTTGTGCTGAACCCTTCTCCTCCCATGGCCATCGTTGTTGACTCTCGGATGTTAAGCCATTTGAACAGAGCCCCAAGCTCTGATACCACTTGTTGGTGCTTGGATAGCTATAGAGGGGGTGAATGTAGCCAGACACAGCTTTTTCTTGCTCTTTGAAAACTTTCTCAAGTTCTTCTGCACTTAGGGTTAGCGGCAGCGGAAACACAGAAAACAGATAAATGCAGAAAAACAAAGACAAACTGAAATAACAAACGAGATCGCTAACAAGGAGGATTTACAAGGTTCGGGGATAACTTGCCCCTATTCCTTGGCGTGCCCGTGAGGTGGGCGATCCCTTGATCGTCCGCAGATCAAGCCCCGGAAAATTTGGATATCCAATGGAACCTCCTTCTCGATGGAGAAACCTCTCCACAGCAAGTCTCAACAGAGATATGAAATTAAAGAACAGAGACAATTAACACACTTACAGAGCACAATGAACACAAACGGAAACACTTCACCAAGCTCACTCAGCACAACTCTCACGCAAGAGCTCCCAACTCTTCGAGTCTGCTTCCTGATGGACTCGCCAAGTTCTCCTCTGCTTCAAGGTGCTCAAGTTGCAGAAGCTTCAAAGGATGCTCAAGAGTATGCTTCAAGGTTCACAGTGATTGCCAAAGGATGATCAAGTGTTGCTGCAACGGAGAACTCCACTTTCTCTTCATCGCCAGCCAATACTTAACCCAGCTGCCCAACGCCAGGTCACAGACGCTCCTCTGCAGCTCCCAGCTGCTCATCTACAATTGCCCAGCTACCCTGACCTCTCCTGGACTCCCTGAGCTCTCCTCAGCCAAGCCCCAGGTTAGCTTCCAGCCGTTGCAGCGCCTGTTGTAACCTACAATGGAAAACTGGCCAAACTGTCGTAGTCAAAGGCTCGGTTGACCCTCCTTGATTAATCCCTGAGTTACCTGCACACTTAGCAGATGTTTAGCATAGCAAATCAATAGAGGATCAAATATTAGAACATATCAGTAGTGATCAGAAGAGAAACATAACGCAATCAGAACTCTGACAGCGTTTTTGAATTAAAGCTGTCAGCTACTGATCGGTCACCAGACCGATCAGAGTGGGCCCTGATCGGTCACCTGACCGATCAGGATAGGCCCAGACCGATCAGGCTCCAGCCTGATCGGTCCACGGTGAGAAACCATGAATCGCGAACTCCTTGTGATTGATCACCCTGACCGATCACAGATCGTGGATCGGTCACCGGACCGATCCACAGCAGTGCTGGGATTCCTAGCCTTCGCATGCCAACTCTCACTGATCGGTCACCCGACCGATCAGGTTGTGGCCTGATCGGTCCCCAGACCGATCAGGGCACTCCCTAACTGATCAGGCTCCAGCCTGATCGGTCATAATGAGTAACCCGCGATATTTGATTGATCAGCCTTACCGATCATGGTTCCTCTCTGATCGTTCCCCAGAACTATCAGCACCCGAACAGAAGCCAAACAAAGTTTCTCTGTTCTCTCCCTGATCGGTCCCCAGACCGATCAGCCCTCTCTGGATCGGTCAACAGACCGATCCACAATAGGAGTTCATGCCAATCTCCTTGATCAGTCACCAGACCGATCCAGAGGCTTCCAATCCAACCCTAAGTCAAGAGAACGGGCTCCCTAGCCTTCTTTGACTCGTGCTCAGTCCCCCAGACCAAGACTCTGTGCCCGACTTCACTCACCGGGACTTCACCTAGTCCCACTAGGTTTTTTCCACTTCACCTAGTCCCACTAGGTGCGCCTAGTCCCACTAGGTCTTTTCCACTTCACCTAGTCCCACTAGGTGTGCCTAGTCCCACTAGGTGTGCATAGTCCCACTAGGTCTTTTCCACTTCACCTAGTTCCACTATGTGTGCCTAGTCCCACTAGGTGTGCCTAGTCCCACTACGTGTGCCTAGTCCCACTACGTCTATTCCAATGCCAGCGTACGAACTCCCGATCCACCTGGACTTCATCCGAATTCATTCAACCAAACTTAAATCATTGTCAACACCAAAACAACAATCAGGCTAGACTGCATCAACACACGGCGCGATCCTAACAAGAGTGAGGAAGAGCAGATCCTTAGATTAGTCTCCTCATGGAGGTGGATACCAAGTAAATCGAGGTGTTAGCATTGCTCAAGTCTTCTGCAGTGACAAATCGTCATCGAACAAAGATCCGAGCTAATCACCCCCTTCTAGCTCGCCTACCAGTCTTAACAAGTGGTATAAGAGCATGGTTTCTCTTCTTTGGACTCATCGCCAAGAGAGCATGAATTAAAGGAGGAAGAAGGAATTTGAAGAAACCTTAATTTTAAGATGTCATCATCAAGGGGGTTCAACTTCAAAAATGAAATTTGGCTACAACATCCGAGCACATCCAACGCACGACAAAGCCAATTTTAATCTTTTGGAAGACAAAGATTGAAAATTTTTTCATGATGGAGATAGAGCAATAGTTTGTTCTAATGGAGGGCTTTGAAGCTCCAAAAATCACCAAAGAAAAGCTCCTCAAGAAAACCAAATGAAATGATGTGCAAATCAAGATATGCGAGGCAAATGACAAGGTGACCAAATTGTTAGTCAATCTATTGCCAAACACCATCTTGGACAAAATAGGAGAATTTCAAGATGTCAAAGAGCTTTGGAGCAAATTGGCAAAGCTTCATGAAGATCTCTCAACTTTGTCAAATCAAGACAAATCCGAAGAGGGAGATTCATCGAAGGAAGAAGATTTGGAAGTTGAGAGATGTTCAACATCCGAAGATAAAGCTCAAGAAGCCTCCATTTCAAAGATTGAGAGGGAGAAAAATTCACCATTGTAAAATACGGTAAAAAATAATAATAATAATAAATAAATGTATAGAATATATATATATATATATATATATATATATATATATATATATATATATATATATATATATATATATATATATATATATATATATATATATATATATATATATATATATAATCACCATAAATAGGAGTTAAAATTGGAAACAATCAGAGGAAAATTTTTCTAAATTTTTAGAAATAATTACGGATTTAATTGGGAACAAATAAATTAGTTACGAATTAATTGAGGAAAAGAATAATTTTTCCTAATTAATCTATATATATATATATATATATATATATATCTTTCCTATATATAATATCCTCCTTGTGTTTTTTTTTGTTTCCCCGTGCCCTAGCCCTCACCACCGCAACTCCCGATTCCTTCTCTTCTGCACGTTGGTGTCGTCGATCTTTTTCCAGCCGGTCGCTGATCTCTTTTGCCGGAGTTGAGCTAGCCCTCCTTGAGCCGGCGTCACCCTTGTCTCCACCTTTCAGCCACACCGCCTTCCTTGCGCAAGCAAGACGACGGCGACGCCTCTCCCTCATGCGGCCCTTTTTGATTTTCCTCCTTTTCTCCCTAGTCTCGTCGGCAGCGTCCCACAACCTCCTGAGCCGACGCTTCGAGTTTCCTCTCTGGTCACGACTCGTCACTTCCTTGTGTCAACCGGATATATAAGTGGTCACGACTCGGTTCAAATAGTTTTGGTTGTGTGGGAGCCATGTATCATTATTTGTTAGCTTGGACTTTGGTTAACCGCTAGATTAGAAGGTTAGGATTGGGTCAAAGTTGTTCCTTGGGTTAAAGTGGGTGTTTGACTTATTCGTCTAGTTTGATTAGTTTGGTTAAGAAGGAATTTCTTGTTGTCCTAGATTTAATTTAACGGGCGTTGTAAATAAGATTTATCCTAATTTGTAATTATGTATAGTTTAGTTAATTAATTAATTGTATAAGTGATAAACCATGTCATTGATACATGACGTTGATTCAGACTCGTTTCGGGTGATCGTGAGTTTTACTTGGATACGTTCTACATTTTAAGGTGGGTACTTCTCCCTTGATTCTTGTAGTTTCGTTTACCTTAAATGCATGGTTATTTGATTATCTAAGTAGGTTGCTTTACCTTAAATCTATTTTCCTTGTTTTCCTGCTTGACACTTATTCTTGCTTGACCTTTGAGTAGTAATTTAAATTGTTTAGTTATACAGTCTCATCTTTTGGCTTCTGATCTAAAGAGTACCGCGTGTACGCGTGTACTGTAGAATAATCATTTGACCTATCTAGGATTTGGTCGACATTAGATAACCCTAACCAGTAAATTAGTGCATGTTTATTTACCTTGGTATCGATGGTGTTCTTCGTATATTTATTTACTTTGGTGTTATTTGTATTTTTCGTATCGTATTGATTCCATGTTTTAGATCAGATTGAGGTTATGTATATTAGTGACATGCATCATGACATTCAAGCCGACGACCATGGGCTCCCTTGTAGTTGAGACGGGTCGTCGGGTATATTTTCCTGTTGTGCCACACTCAGTTAGAGTTGTGTGCAAACAGTTGATACTCCATAGGTGTTAGGAGTCCCCACAGGTGCTTCGGGGTTTTTCATATCAAGGCCACAGTTATTGTGGTGTGTTTGCATAGCCACAAGTGTTGAGCGCTTGTATCTTGTCCACTCAACCTACCCAATATAGCGGTGGTTGGTGTGTGTATAGTGCAGGTCATGACATTATGTGCATATTGTGCATTGTGCATTTGCTTATGTTTGTTATATTTGTTTGAGCTATGATTGTTGCATTTGATTGACATGCATATACGGTTATGATTTGCATTTTATTATATGATCTGGATATGTTCAGCAGTATTAGCTGTTTATGGAGGTGTTAGAGGAGATTTCTGATTTTGCCCCTATTTGTTACATGGTTTTCAGGTATGTTTTACTTGTATAGATGCATTTTGTTTATGCTCTTTATTCTGGAGACTGTATACCCTTTGTTGTCTTTATGCTTGTTTTACCCTTTTATATACCATGCATTTATCTGTTCTTATACCCGCAGAGTTCCATCCGGAACTCACCACCCCTTGTTCTTCTTTTTGTTTCAGGTAGTCGATAGCTGTGTCTCGTGCCGCCAGGAGAGGATCCAACTGCCAGTCTCCCAGTTTGAGTATTATTATTGGTTTTCGTACTTTTGTGATAGTTTTATAGTATTAGTGTCGATTTTGGTTTTATTATCGTTTGGATGGTATATGGGTTTTCTTTCGAACATGTATTTATTTATTTTCACTGGATTTGGGTTTGTTGCGCTTAGCTATAGAGATTATATTTATTGTGTTTATTGTTTGTCAATTATATTATTTAACTGCGTGGTTGTGTTGGAGTAAATGCCAGCCGAGTGTGGCTGAGCTATATTGTTATGGTTGATATGATGTATGTATGAGTTTCAGATTGTCCGTCATGCAGGGGAGGTATTGCCCGATTTTTGAGCGAGCACGGGCCTCTGGGGGCGTGACAATTGACATTGGAATATGGAAAAGCTTCATCATCATCATCCAAGGTCAATGAAGAGGAAGAAAGTGTCACTCCTACAAGCAAAGGTATAGAAATTTTAATTTATAAAAATTAAAATCATATCATTTGTTTTGAGTGTAGGGAAAAAGAAACTACAGAGTAAGTATCCCAAATTGGTCAAAAAGAAAGTGCAAGTGGCACCCAAGACCAAGGAGAAGTTAAAGGAGGTCGGCCCCATGGTACGGAAGGATAAAAAGCACATTGTGTGCTTCTCATGAAAACAAAAGGGATATTATCGGAAGCAATGTCCAAAGGGGAAAGATCCGACCAAGACAAAAAGAAGGAGCTTAAATCAAGGGTGAGCCTACAAGAACATGACTAAGGTATCATTAGGTAATGGTACTTATTTAAATCATGATAATATGCATGCTAGAAATAATTATTATCATTTCAATGCTATTTATTATGAAAATAGGAGGTATGAAAAATCTAAGGAAAAATATAGAATATTCCATGCTAGGACTATGACACCTAAGGATAAGGAAAATTTTAGATCATTTAATGGTAGACTTATCCCAAACAAGGCCAAAAGGAAAAAATCACCAAGGCAATATTAGAAAAACAAGGCTAAAAAGAAAAATCACCAAGGCAATATTAGAAAACCAAGCCTTGAGGATGTAATGATCGAAAATCAAGTTTAGAGGTCAAAACTTAATAAATTAAAAAAACCTCTTAAGAAAATAGAAAATCTATTTAAGGCATCAAAGATTCAAAACCTAGGTTTATGTAATTAAGGATCCTCTAGGGGCAAGGAAGGTTTGGGGTACAAACCTAAAGCCAAGGATGATGGACCATCATATCATAGAGTTCCATATAGGTATGGAACTAAATCTAGGTCTAGGAGTCAAGTAAAGGTCACAAGGGAAGTCATCCCTAGAGTTGACCAAAATAAGACCAACATGAATAAGGCTTCGGAGAAGCCTAGAAAAGTCATTAGGAAGGCATCAAGGAAAGTTATCCCTAATGAATACCTAGAACACCCAAGGAGCACTAATATATATTGGGTTCCTAAGAGTGTGTTTATCACACCCTAGATAGGTCTAGGGAGTGTCAACTCAAATTGGAAGGATAATTAACTCAACCTTGATGAAGTTGACACTTTGAGACATGTTCATGAAACTATTACCCTTGAAAATGAAGAAGTTAATTGTTTACTCTTGAAGAGTAAAATTGTGTTAAACTATGATTTTGAAGATTAGACTTGATAAAGTTGACACAACTAGGTTAGAATCCAATGATATGCCAAGTTGGGGAGTTTTAACATTATCTTGGAAAATTACGGGCAAAATTATGATTATCAATGGCTTAGCGATGAGTTATTGATACTTACATAGAAAATTTAGATATTTTTTTATGCTGATATGTAATGATTTGTGTGTCCTATCACATGTCATGACATCATATTCCATCATTCATACTTTATTATAAAAATATCATATGTCATGTCATACATGCATTATTTAACTATAATCAATGTTTTATTCTGAAAATATCCATGTGATGCATGCCATAGTCATTATCATGCATTGTTCAATTTATATTGAAATTAAAAACATTGACATTAATTGATATCATAGGTGGATGATCAAAGGATATAATGTCCAGGTAGAAATGCATGAACCCTTAGTTGAGGGAGAACATGATTTTCACATCTCACAAGACCATAAGTTGACTTGAATGTGTTTTGAAACACATTAGAAACAAGTGAGATGTTAGGTTGATGAATAAAAACTCAAGGTGTTGATAAAGTGCATTTATTTGAGTTTTTAAAATTCATCCAAAATAAGAACTTAAGTGAACTCCAATCATTGGGAAAGCTAATGTACAAGTCATGTGTATTTAGCTCAAAGAACATGGTCGGAAATCATTTTTTAAAACTATTTCAAAATTATTTTTGAAAACCTTGGTGAAGACTATCTTTTGATAGCACTCATCATTGATGAATAGAATACAAAATAGAGTGAAACATTGAAGTATTTCAATGATTTTTAATTTTGTATCAATCTTTGAGAATGGGTCGTATTTTCATAGAAAACTATTTTTCCATGATAGTATATGTCTTAAATAATGTCTACACAAAATTTCATAAATTTTAGAATTCTATAGAATTATTTAGGAGTTTCTGAATTTCAGTCTGAAATTGTTTTTAGAAATCAGAAACTCCCAATCGATTAGGTAATCGATTAAGATATACATCAATCGAATGGTCAACGATTGGTGAACATTTTCCGCGAGTACAGAAGCTCCCGTAATCGATCTATTGATCGATTAAGGATAGTCGTAATCGATCAGGTGATCGATTAAGACACAATTTAATCGATTGGGACCCAACACCGATCGATTGGTACGATTAAAACTGTCTGATTTCAGTCCTTTAATCAAATTTTGAGTAACCTAACAATCTCTAACCCTTTAGAATACTTTTATAAGTATATTTGGGTGAATTTCATGATGAAATTAAAATGAGAGATAGTTTTGGTGAAAAATATAGGGTTAAGGAGAGGTTTTGGTTCAAATTTTGAATTTCAAAACCTTATAACCTCAAGTTGAGATTTCCTAAAGTTTTAGGAACTCAAAAATATTGTTGGTGCAATGATAAAGGTTTAGAGCATGTCTTGAAGGGGAGGTCTTCCTTAAAATCATGTGTTTTAATTTTTTTTAGGTTAAGTGAGAAGATGAAGATTGGGAATCTTCATCGTGATGAATGCTCCAGGTTGAACATGTGTACCAATGAACGGTATGGGACTTTCATTGGATGTCTTTGACCATATTAATTCTCAGGGAGAGTTTTTGATGTATGTCAAAGGTGGAGAAATGGTAAGGCTAATATGGATTAGTCTCACTCAAACATATTGTCAAACATCAAAAGGGGGAGATTATTGGTGCAATCTTCATTAGGCCAGGGTTGACCTAGTTTGACTAGGCTCAGGTGAGCTTGAGTTTCGATGTCTGACAATGATATTTGAAGATTATGTGTCAAGTGGGTCATGGTTAACTGGAGACTTGACTGGGAAAAGTCTTAGTGAGACTAGGCATACCTAGTGGGACTAGGTGAAGTCTAGGTGGATTTAGGAGATCGCACGCCGACACAGGAAAAGTCCTAGTGTGATTAGGCATACCTAGTGGGACTAAGTGAAGTCCAGGTAGACCGGGAAAATCGCACGTTGGCACAGAAAAATACCTAGCGAGACTGGGCACACCTAGTGGGACTAGGTGAAGTCCAAGTGAATCGGGGAGATTGTACGCTGGCATGGGAAAAATCCTAGTGGGACTAGGTGAAGTCCATGTGGATCGGGGAGATCGCACATTGGCAAGGTGGAAATCTACCGAGAGACTAGACCTAACTCGAGGGTTAGACAAACCTGGTTGGGAACTAGATTAAGTGCTAGTTGGGAACTAGGCAAGGGAAAATCCAAATCGGTCAAAGGCTTGACCGGACACTTAGTGAAGAAATCCTAACAGGTCAAGGTTGACTGGGTTTAGGTAAGGGAACCCTAGACTTATGCACACAAGTTAGGGTTGAGGCCAATCGATTAAGTAATCGATTGATGTTGATTTCTCGCAAACAGAAGCACTCTTAATCGATTGGGTGATTGACGGACCCAAAATAGACTGTCACGAATGTGGGTCTCAAATTTAGAATTTATAAATAAATGCTGGAAACCCTTTTTGCAATCAAAATATAAAAACATAGTAAAGGGGACACAGGTCGTATTTTTCCTAGGGACTAGTTGATGTTGTGTGATTCGAGCTTATATTTATGTGTCGTTTGTGAATTTTGGGTTTCAAATCAAAATTGGGTTTTGGGTTGCAATTGGAAATAAAAACTCAAGGAAAAGGCAAGGACTCGGCTATGGAACTTAACCCAAGTGATTCCAACAATGAACTCAAATAATTTGCAAGCTTAAATGCACTTAGCCTAATTCAGAAAACCAATCTGATATGAAATCAAACCAATTTCGATTGATGCTAATGCAAAAAACTTCTTCAAGGATTATTACTCAAAACAAACCAAATGGAAATCAATCTTCAACCAAATTGATACAAAACCAGTGCCAATGCTTTACTTGATACAAAGTGCAAGCCATTTACACACTGAGATTACCGAAAAGAACTTGCAATTCGAGAATGCACTGAATGCAGAAGAATCTGGTTCCGAACTCAAACGTACACTACAAAATGTGTTTATCTTCAGAACTCAGGCCCAAGCAACCGGGTTGCAAACAACAACAGAGTTTTAGAGAACATTGAATGCAGAAATGAAAGCTGCTAATTTCAGAACTGATGCAATGCAAAACTTCAAAACAAAACCAACTAAGACTCAAGCTAAAGTCAATCAGTTTGCTGGGTTTCAGTTGATACATAATTCAGCAGATATGAAATTGAATTGCCACAATAGAAACTGAACTGATCACTCAACACAGCTGATGGAGAAATGAAAGCGCAGAACTGCACAAAAATAGGATAATGCAGGGCTGAAAATTCGAATGAAAACTCATGCAGGACTTTAAACCTAATTGCATAAATGACCTCTGAACTTAGTACAAACTCAATGCAAGCAACTGACTTCAAATGAAGTCAAACTGGTACACAATTCAGCAACTACAAATTAAGAGTTGCAGAAATGAAATGATACACAGCCACTGAAAAACAAGGGATTGGAAGAATTGATATGCATGGGCTGACCTGAAAGTTCAGAAATAGAACTGAATGGAAAACAAACTCAACTTTAATGTATCATCATACTAGATGCGATCTTCAAATGCAAGGAATAAACGAAATACTATTCGAATTGGAAAGAAACTGTAAAAATTAGAAACTAAAGCTGAAATTGCAAAAACAATATTGATATGAACTGTCAACTTGATACGCAAGGATTTAAGCCAAAAACAACTGAAATTTAAAACAATTATCCACTAGAAAAGCTTCCTAAACTACTCAACATGAAGGACATAAACCTAATTAAGCAGAAACAAGTAGGAAACGAAATCTAAGAGTTGAAACAGAAAATTCAGTAATGGACACGAACTGCAGAAATAAAGTTACAACTAAGAAAACTGAAATTAGCTACGGAAAACTAATCCTCAATTCTTCCTGAGCTCAAGACCACCTTGTTCGTCACGCAAGGGCAAGCCAAGAACCCCTTCGGCTCCGCAAATCACTGGAAACAGCGCTGCGATTCAAATCCAGCTCACTCTGCACTTGGCTGGGGAAACTCAATACAATCTCCTCGATTTCCATGGCTGGGAGTGCGATGATGATTTGAGAATCATCTGAGCTCGCCTGAGAACCCCTACAGTCGGCTCAGATGGTCGGACGTGGCTCGCGGATGAGATTCAAAGGATTGGATTGCAGACTGCCAAAACCTTCAAACAGCCCTGTTCCGCCGCAATTTGAGCTGAAATCTCCAACAGAACTATCCTCCAATGATTCAGATGTTGATCCAAGGTCGAAGTTGAGGAGGTCGCGCCCCTTGGATTGAAGAAAACAGTTGAAAAACGAAGAAGAAACGAAGCAGAAGAACAGTGCGGCGGAGACGCGACGAAGGCTGAAGGCTGTGGAGTTTCTGATTAAATACATAGAGATGGACGGTCTAGATTGATTTGGATGAATCCAACGGCTGATCTTGCTCTGATCTGACCCAAACTTTCCAGATGTTGATCAATGGTCAGGATCTACCTCGTGGTAGCTCGGATCCTCCAGATTTGCAACGGATGGTCCAGATCAACCTAATCTTTGAATGGACGATCTAGAGCCCTCCGAGCTTGATCCAACGGTTGATTGAGCTCTGATTGGGATGAAATCTTCAGATCTTGATCAGAGTGCTTGATCAACCCTAACCCTAGGTCGGATTGCTTCAGATGGTCCCGGATGGCTCAGATCTAGCCGCTTTTGAATCGGACGACCCAGATTAATCCGAAACTTGATAACTCGATCTGGGTCCTCTTCCGACTCAAGTTTGACCCAGTATGCCCTAGGTCCATGAACCTTTCATGCCTACAAAAATAGATCAAAAATTTAGTGGCCAAATAATCCAAATATCTGTAAATTTGTAATTAAGTCCAAAATAAGAGGAAGTTCTAAAACCTAGGGTAAATTCACAATTAAGCAAGCAAAATATGGGTCAAAAATGAATTTTAGCAATTAAAATAATCAACAAAATAGTATTTATCAACTCCCCCACACTTAAGCTTGAGCGTCTCGCGAAACCACTAAGTATATATCCCTTAGGTTTTCTAAAGCATAATTAGAAGCAAATGAAAAGAAATTACCTAAGGTTGTCAATTCTCAAAAATCTAAGCTCTATGGATTGGTATCTTGTCCTTAAGTCAACAACTTAGCCCTTTTCATCCATCATGAGTCATTGAGATGAATTTAACTCACTAGCCTTTCAAGGGAAAATTTGGTGGCTCTCTCCTTAAATTCTAAGTTGATGATGAAAGTGGAGCTCACTCAAACACACATGCTTCTTGCACTACCATAGGCTTGCTTATTGTCTAATCTCCACCATTATTCATGATTAGGATTCACATCTACAAAAACAAGTGAAAACATAAAAAATGGTAAGAAATAGAGTAAAAGTCAAGGAAATAGAAAATTTGATGGAGTGGAGGACTTGGTTGCTCAAGAATATTTCAAATGTGCTTTGCCCTTCTTTACAGGCCTCTAGTGATATCAAAAGTGTGATGGAGTGAAACTTGGATAATGCTTTCCATTTGGATGAAGAAAACTCCCTTTGTTCTCAATGTGTCACTTCTTGTCTATTGCGTGCCAACTTGTTTCCTTCTCTTTTCTCATCATTTTTTTTTCTTCCTTTCTCATTCTGTTTCAAGTTCAGCATCCACGATATAATTTCAGATCTTGCAAAACTTCTGATTTATCCAACAATTAACATCAAGAGTGCTTGCATCAAATGATAGTGGAAGCCTTAAGTGCTTCACTTTGGAATTCGGCACTGAATTTTTCCTTCTTCTTCTGTTCTGATTTCATCCAATTTTCTTCACTTGAAATCTGCTTCCAACTAGATTTTCCAGTTCTGTCCTGACCTAGAAATCTTCCAATAGAGAGGCTGCTGCAATTTAGAACCACTGCAAACAAGAGCTTTTACCTGAAACTTGGCATATCCTTCACTTTTGGCATAGATTTCTGCCTTGAATTCAGATCTGTCCCGGCCTAGAAATTCAACAACAGCTCCCAACAGATTTTCAGCACCTTGCAGCTTACCTTGCCTTCAGTTTTTATCATTTCAACAGCTCATGTCAAGCCTCGGCAGCAACCTCTTCCATGCAATTCAGATTTCTCCAATTGTTAGCAAATTTTGCATTTAGTTTAGATTTCTGCACAGCTGAATTCCAGATTTTCTCACAATGTTTCTGATTTTTTTCACAGCTACGTTTTAGACTTCTTGGTAGCTGGTAAAAGTCTACTTCTCAATTTTCCACAGCTATACTTGCAGTTAAGCCCAGAATTTCCTGTTTTTCAGCTTCAAATGCAGTTCAGTTACAGCTTCTGCACAGCCGCAGTTTCGTATTTAGCTCAGCTTCTTCTCAGCTTTTTCTCAGTTTCAATTCAGACTTAAAGCTTCGGTTCAGACTGTGTTCAGCTTCCCTTTAAACTCTGGCAAAATGTTACTGACCTTTCTAACAAGGTGCAGCTGCAAGCAAGTTCAATTCTGCCCATAGCTGCATTTTCACCTTACTGCTCCTGCTGAATTCCTGAAACATGTCGAGTGGTTTGTTCTTAATCCTTGTCAACAGTCCTTGCATTTCAACTCAGTTTTGATTCCAATTAGTTCAGCTTCAATTTCAGATTGTGTTCTGCACAAACTATTTTTGGCACAGAATTTTTTCTGCATTGGATCATATTTTTCCAGCTGTGTTTAGCTTCTGATCAGCCTCAATTTAGCTCCAATGTTGATACACTGCATTGCATTTACATTCGATAATTTTCAGAAACCTCCTTGCAGCAGTGAAATCCAACTGATGCGCAGCTAAAAGAAGCTAACTTCCGAAATGATAAGTGGCAGGGGACACCATTGCAATCTACTGCTATTGAATTAATATGCTCTTCTTGGAATTCCAATTCTTGTTACTCTACTTGGCCTCTTCCTTCCACTTTGGCTCAGATTTCTGATTTTTGCTTCCATAACTCCTACTTCCGCATTCTTGATCCAACCATGCTTCACAAAAATCTCTTTGGCACAATTTTTTTTTCCTTCTCTTCATTTGCGTGCCAAACTTTTGTTTTCCATTGTAGATTTTTTTTCCTTTTTGCACGCTACTTGGATCTTCAAAATGTAGTAAAGAATCTAAATCTCAAATTGCTCCCACCTCTCTTGCTCATTCTTGACACCAAACTCAACTCACTTGGCAAAAAAAAAAATTTTTTTCAAAATGAAGTGCATCCTTGATAAAAATTGCTTCTAAATCACTAATCACTCCCCCACACTTAAATCTTTGTCTGTCTCGGGCAAAGTAGCATCAAGAAAACATCCCAAGCAAACAAATCCATAGAAAAATTGGGGTTAAGATTAGGAATAAGGAAAGACAAATAGAATAGACATAATTTTTGCCAAAATTGATGTGGAAAGGTAAACAAAGTGATTAGTCTCTATAGATGTGATCCAATCATTGAAATATGATTTTGAAAGAACCTAAGCAAGTTCTAGAGTATAATAACATATGTGTATCACAAATATAAGGCTAATTCTCACTAGGCAAAAATAATTCATCTCAAGTCCTCAATTAAGAATCTAAAGCAAAATAGTACTCAAGCATCCAAGATTTCATCCATTAGCTCAAACCCTAAGTTTTAACAAACCAAATTTAATTTATTTTCAAAAGACTGTAAAATGCTATGGAGATAACCTAAAGGGATACTTTTATTCCTAGTCATGCAAGGGAAAGTACTAAAAGAAAAGACATGGTATTTACAATGACTCCTAATCATTCTACTCTACTTACGCATTTATTAGCAAGGACTCAATTTAAAAGAAAATTCTAGAAGTCATAAAAGTGAAACATGTAATAAAAGAAAATACAAGAAAGAACAATCTCCCCTTATTTCTGGTGGGTGGAGTCTATCCAGAAGTAGCCTCCATCGTGGTAGTGGAGGAACGTGTGTGGCTGAGAGAATTAGGACTCCCCCACACTTGAACTTTGCAGAAAAATACTCCGGTGGCCGAAGGCGATTTAGGTACAGTATCCATGTAAGAGGTGGAGTGCTTTGAATTAAAGTACAATCAACTCCTCCTTCTTGATGCCTTTTGGAAGTCCTTCCAGGAGGTTGAAGTCTGTTCAGATGGAGCATCCACTCCTGAAGTCTTCTAGACCCTGCAAAACAATGTAATACCTCTCTCAAGCGTGCAGGGTCAGAAAGAAATAAAATAATATCAGTCTCTGCATGAAATGTATCCAAAACTGCATCATATCCAATTATATCAATTCTTGGTGCCTCAACAAATGTTTCACAATTATTTTCTACAAAAAATGCATCCAGGAACTCATCACAAATAAGGAAATCAATTTTTGGCACTTCAATAAAAATTTCACAATTATTTCCTACCAAGGATGTATCAAGCAATGTATCACAGCCAATAAAATCAATTCTAGGTACCTCAATAAATTTTTCACAATTATTTTCAGCATATGATATATTAAAAGACTCATCACAACAATTAACAACACTAGGCACTTCTAAAAATTTTTCACATTCAGCATTTTCATTATATGTATGACCACATGCTTCAAATTCAGCAACTTTAACACTAGGTACCTCTAGGGATTTTTCACAAGTAGTTTCTACACAAGGTATATCAATAAATTCATCAGAATCAATAAAGTCAGTACTAGGCACCTCGCTGAATTTTTCTGAACAAAGAGGAGAAATACTTACCTGAGCGTGCTGGAGAATACCTGGAGGTTCTACAAGAGTAGATGTATCCATGGCCTCCTCCTGGTCAAGTACATGCTCCTCATCAGCCTCAAGCTCTGGTGGACACTCAACTGGACTAGGTGATCCTTGGGTTCTTGCTTCCACCATGCAAGTCCCTACACTTTCTGGTTCATCTTCTGAATCTTCTAATGTACCAGTAAATTGTGGTGGTCCCTGGGGCTTAGTGTAATCCCCTACACCTATGGAATTATCTCCTATGCATGCTTCTCCTGTAATATCTGCAACAACAACATTAGAAAAATTAGGACCATTAATAATACTATCATCAGAAAATAAAAGATGAGAATGATCCTGTGGAGCTTCAGTTTCTTCTTCTTGAGCTGAAAAATTTGGAAATTGATTTTGAGTAGGAATCTCTGGAGGAATGCATGCTGCAGGTGCCCTGATTTTAATGATTTCTTCTTCTTCTTCCACCAAAATTCTAAGATCACTTGAAGAAGGACTTGGCCATGCACTAGGGTCACCTTGAACTGATATAAAACCAAATCCGGGGAATTGTTCTGATTCTTGGGCTTGCCTTTGTTTCAATTGATCTTGCATGTTTTGAAGCCTTTGTTGTTGTTCTTGAAAAATTTGCTGTTGTTGTAGAATTTGTTGACACATCTCCATCATCCTCTGTTGTTGAGCCTCACTCCAATCAGGATTCTCAAAGCCTCCTTGGTTAGTATGGAATTCTTATTGGACTTGAAAGGTAGGCTGTGAAGTCTGAAATGGAGACTGTGGGGGCTGAGCAAATGGTTGAACAGGCTGATTAAACTACTGAAAATTTGGTTCACAAGTTGGTGGAGATGGCTAAAAATTATAGCCCTGAAAATCTTGGATCTGAGGTTGAAATTGTGGTGGTGAACTCTGAAATTCTGTGGGCTGAAAATTTTGATTTGGCTGCTGAAAATTCTGGTTGCAAGGGTGAAATTGCTGTGGAAATTGACATGGTTGCTGGAAATTCGAATTAACTTGGTACCCTTGTTGAATTCCTTGAAAAGATGATTGATCTTGTTGATAAGGTTGCTGAAATTGGGGTTGGAATTGCTGAAATTGGGGCTGAAAACTCTGGAAAAGTGGCTGCTCATTCGGAATTTGTTGGAAATTTGGTTGACTTGGCTGAAAATCTTGCTGAAATTGTTGAAATTGCAGTTGAGATTGCTGTGGTGGTTGCTGGAATTGTTGTAAAGGTGGCTGAAAAAATTGATTTGGTTGCTGAAAATTCAAATAGGATTGTTGGAATTCTTGATTTGGCTGCTGAAATTGTTGGAAAGGCTGAAATTCTGAAAAGGGCTGAGGTGGCTGAAATTGGGGTTGAGGTTGCTGAAATTTTGGCTGAATCGGCCTCTGGTAAGTCGATGACTGAGCTTTATGTTTTTGTTGGTATTCCAACACCTTACACCAACATTTCAACTCCACCAATGCCTCTTTTATCTCTTTACAGAACTCTGGTGACCACATTTTGATCTTGCAGCCCTGTCACAAAACAAGAAAAAAATTGGCAGCAACCGTATAAAAAAGTTAAAGCACAAGAAAATAGAACACAATGATATGTCCAAAAGCATACAAGTAAAAATCAAACAAATCAACTAGTTGCTTCCCCGGCAACGGCGCCAAAAATTTGACGGACCCAAAATAGACTGTCACGAATGTGGGTCTCAATTTAGAATTTATAAATAAATGATGGAAACCCTTTTTGCAATCAAAATATGAAAACGTAGTAAAGGGGCCACAGGTTGTATTTTTCCTAGGGACTAGTTGATGTTGTGTGATTCGAGCTTGTATTTATGTGTTGTTTGTGAATTTTGGGTTTCAAATCAAAATTGGGTTTTGGGTTGCAATTGGAAATAAAAACTCAAGGAAAAGGCAAGGACTCGGCTATGGAACTTAACCCAAGTGATTCCAACAATGAACTCAAATAATTTGGAAGCTTAAATGCACTTAGCCTAATTCAGAAAACCAATCTGATATGAAATCAAACCAATTTCGATTGATGCTAATGCAAAGAACTTCTTCAAGGATTATTACTCAAAACAAACCAAATGGAAATCAATCTTCAACGAAATTGATACAAAACCAGTGCCAATGCTTTACTTGATACAAAGTGCAAGCCATTTACACACTGAGATTACCGAAAAGAACTTGCAATTCGAGAATGCACTGAATGCAGAAGAATCTGGTTCCGAACTCAAACGTACACTACAAAATGTGTTTATCTTCAAAACTCAGACCCAAGCAATCGGGTTGCAAACAACAGCAGAGTTTCAGAGAACATTGAATGCAGAAATGAAAGCTGCTAATTTCAGAACTGATGCAATGCAAAACTTCAAAACAAAACCGACTAAGACTCAAGCTAAAGTCAATCAGTTTGCTGGGTTTCAGTTGATACATAATTCAGCAGATATGAAATTGAATTGCCGCAATAGAAACTGAACTGATCACTCAACACAGCTGATGGAGAAATGAAAGCGCAGAACTGCACAAAAATAGGATAATGCAGGGCTGAAAATTCGAATGAAAACTCATGCAGGACTTTAAACCTAATTGCATAAATGACCTCTGAACTTAGTACAAACTCAATGCAAGCAACTGACTTCAAATGAAGTCAAACTGGTAAACAATTCAGCAACTACAAATTAAGAGTTGCAGAAATGAAATGATACACAGCCACTGAAAAACAAGGGATTGGAAGAATTGATACGCATGGGCTGACCTGAAAGTTCAGAAATAGAACTGAATGGAAAACAAACTCAACTTTAATGTATCATCATACTAGATGCGATCTTCAAATGCAAGGAATAAATGAAATATTATTTGAATTGGAAAGAAACTGTAAAAATCAGAAACTAAAGCTGAAATTGCAAAAACAGGATTGATATGAACTGTCAACTTGATACGCAAGGATTTAAGCCAAAAACAACTGAAATTTAAAACAATTATCCACTAGAAAAGCTTCCTAAACTACTCAACTTGAAGGACATAAACCTAATTAAGCAGAAACAAGTAGGAAACGAAATCTAAGAGCTGAAACAGAAAATTCAGTAATGGACACGAACTGCAGAAATAAAGTTACAGCTAAGAAAACTGAAATTAGCTACGGAAAACTAATCCTCAATTCTTCCTGAGCTCAAGACCACCTTGTTCCTCACGCAAGGGCAAGCCAAGAACCCCTTCGGCTCTGCAAATAACTGGAAACAGCGCTGCGATTCAAATCCAGCTCACTCTGCACTTGGCTGGGGAAACTCAATCCAATCTCCTCGATTTCCATGGCTGGGAGTGCGATGATGATTTGAGAATCATCTGAGCTCGCCTGAGAACCCCTACAGTCGGCTCAGATGGTCGGACGTGGCTCGCGGATGAGATTCAAAGAATTGGATTGCAGACTGTCGAAACCTTCAATCTCCCCTGTTCCGGCGCAATTTGAGCTGAAATCTCCAACAGAACTATCCTCCAATGATTCAGATGTTGATCCAATGTCGAAGTTGAGGAGGTCGCGCCCCTTGGATTGATGAAAACAGTTGAAAAACGAAGAAGAAACGAAGCAGAAGAACAGTGCGGCGGAGACGCGACGAAGGCTGAAGGCTGTGGAGTTTCTAATTAAATACATAGAGATGGACGGTCCAGATTGATTTGGATGAATCCAACGGCTGATCTTGCTCTGATCTGACCCAAACTTTCCAGATGTTGATCAATGGTCAGGATCTACCTCGTGGTAGCTCGGATCCTCCAGATTTGCAACAGATGGTCCAGATCAACCTAATCTTTGAATGGACGATCTAGAGCCCTCCAAGCTTGATCCAATGGTTGATTGAGCTCTGATTGGGATGAAACCATCAGATCTTGATCAGAGTGCTTGATCAACCCTAACCCTAGCTCGGATTGCTTCAGATGGTCCCGGATGGCTCAGATCTAGCCGCTTTTGAATCGGACGGACCAGATTAATCCGAAACTTGATAACTCGATCTGGGTCCTCTTCCGACTCAAGTTTGACCCAGTATGCCCTAGGTCCATGAACCTTTCATGCCTACAAAAATAGATCAAAAATTTAGTGGCCAAATAATCCAAATATGTATAAATTTGTAATCAAGTCCAAAATAAGAGGAAGTTCTAAAACTTAGGGTAAATTCACAATTAAGCAAGCAAAACATGGGTCAAATATGGATTTTAGCAATTAAAATAATCAACAAAATGGTACTTATCAATGATCGATTAAAGAGGGAATGAATTTTCAAAAAATAATTTGCAATAAATTATTTTTACATGAAAAATTAGTCAATTTTTTATCCAAGTTAGAATTTTGATAGACTCATCTCTAGAAAAATTATCAAAGTAAAATTAATTTTCTAACTTCTAAGAAGATAATTTTTTATTTCGAGATTAATAATTTTGAAAAAATAATTTTAAAATTTGATTTCGACTTCAACTAAATTTGATTTTTTTTTCAACACTTAAAATATAATCCATAGATCTTGAAAAATCAGATTTGATGAAATTAATTTTTTAAGTATTTTAAAATTTAACAATACATTTTCGATAAAAAATCATAATAAATCTGTTTAACTATTAAAAATTTTAAACGAATTTTTATGGATAGCTCATAGCAGACTCTATATCAAAAAATATTAAATTAATTTTTTTACAATAGTTATATTTTCGAGAAAAAAATTCAACAAGATTACTAATAAAGCATTAATTTCCAAAAACAAATAATTACTAATTGGCAAATATGTAACGAATGAAATCTAACAATTTAATATATATTTTGGGACTCAATATAAATTCTTTTCAACAGGATTAATCAAAAATTTAGGTGGAATATAATTTTTGAAAATTTTCACAATTTGGCCCCTGTGAAAACGTAAATACCAATGATCCCGGCCTTGCCTACGAGTAGGGGCATAGGTCGGGCCCACTGGCCAGCATGGCGCCATGAAGGACTGACCGACAGGGCAACCGCCAGAGCGGCAGGCAGGTCCCCGCTCCCGTAAGCCCCTCCAAAGGGGAGAGGGGAGATCGGATCTATCAGACCATCGACGAAGGGTGGTCGAGCCACCTTTTAGCCGGCTGACCTATCAAATGCCTAGTTCCACATACTAGCTTACCCCGACCTGGAACTGGGTTTGGCACCACCAGCAGGTAGATATCCGCACTCCCCCCTCCGGGGCCATCACTCAGACCGAAGGTCCGACTCAGGTCAGATTCGTCTCATGATAACCCCCGACTCAGGGCGTACCCTGCGCCCCCCCCCCCTCTCTAACCAGCCGGACGCGTGGCGGCCCACGCTCCCTGGTCTTTACCCGACTCGGTCCCAGGCAGGCGGACCTGCCAGTCGGCACTCGGGGTACGGGCTGTCCCGCTTACGTCCCCGCACATCCTTACATCCAGGGTACGACCCTGTTAACGGGGTTCTTCACGCCTTACCTACCTCTGACATCCTCTCGCGGTCAGTCCGCGCATCCAGTACCCTCGTATTGAGCACCAGGTACTCACGTACCATCAGGGCACCCCGCGCCATGCCGCGCCGTTCCTCGATGCTCCCAATGAGCTGACAGCCACCACACCCTTGTCCCATCAGTGCGTACAAGGATGGTCAGCTCCCCCGGTCATATAAGCTTGGCACTCCCCCTACCACAGGTACGCGCGCGTGAGTTCTCGCGTCCCTTGCCTCATTTTCGATTCAGTTTCCCTTTATATGCTTGCGGAGACTGACTTGACCGTCGGAGTGCTTGACCGGGGATTTCCCCGGCGGGTCCGCTGACGGCCTTCGTTTTGCAGGGACGTGGCAGGGCGCAGTCGACGACCGACTACCTCACCGCCTTGTGGCACCTGGGAGGCCCGCCTGGCCTGTGGGACCGTCACCCCACTTCGCGACAGGATCAAATTTGGCGCTAGAAGAAGGGACACAAGTAGCCTGATTGGAAGTGGAAATGGGGGATCTATATGGGTTTCGACGGTTAGCATTCCCTGGGAAAGCGAGCCCTTCTTCATCTGCTTTCAGAAGAGTCGTTAGTGCACCGGAGGCCTTGGAGCGGATCCCTTCGGGGCAGTACCTGATCTGTCCTTTTTTCTAGTAGGGCGGATAAGGGAAAGTATGTATGCTATATTTTCGGTACATCTAATGTCTGGCCTTCTGGATGTACCTCGTATATTCTATGCATCTCTATGGTCCGACCTTCTGAATATGGCTTATCCGCGCCCAACATAGTTGGAAATCTGAATATATTTTATACACTCGCAGCATGTTTGGAAATTGGGATCTTCTGGATTATATCTCATCCATTTGGTGCGCCCTTCAGGAATGGGTTTTCGGCAAAACAACCGTTGCAGCATTACCCTGGGCGAGACTCTCAAGTGGCGCGTGGCGGCCAATGCTCCCTGGGATGCCCTCGATGTGGAAGCCTCGGCGATGCTCTCAGGCGGCGCGTGGTGGCCCACGCTCCCTGGCATGCCCTCGACCGGAAAGCCTCGGTGTGGCTCTCAGGCGACGCGTGGCGGCCCACGCTCCCTGGGATGCCCTCGACCGGGAAGCCTCGGCGAGGCTCTCAGGCAGCGTGTGGCGGCCCACGCTCCCTGGGATGTCCTCGACCGGGAAGTCTCAGCGAGGCTCTCAGGCGGCGCGTGGCGGCCCACACTCCCTGGGAGGCCCTCGACCAGGAAGCCTCGGCGAGGCTCTCAGGCAGCGCGTGGCAGCCCACGCTCCCTGGGATGCCCTCGACCGGGAAGCCTCGGCGAGGCTCTCAGGCGGCGCGTGGCGGCCCACGCTCCCTGGGATGCCCTCGACCGGGAAGCCTCGGCGAGGCTCTCAGGCGGCGCGTGGTGGCCCACGCTCCCTAGGATGCCCTCGACCGGGAAGCCTCGGCGAGGCTCTTAGGCGGGGCGTGGCGGCCCACGCTCCCTAGGAGGCCCTCGACCGGGAAGCCTCGGCGAGGCTCTCAGGCGGCACGTGGCGGCACACCCTCCCTGGGATGCCCTCGACTGGGAAGCCTCGGCGAGGCTCTCAGGCGGCGCGTCGCGGCCCACGCTCCCTAGGATGCCCTCGACCGGGAAGCCTCAGCGAGTCTCTCAGGCGGCGCGTGGCGGCCCTCGCTCCCTGGGATGCCCTCGACCGGGAAGCCTCGGCGAGGCTCTCAGACAGAGCGTGGCGGCCCACACTCCCTGTGATGACCTCGACCGGGAAGCCTCGGCGAGGCTCTCAGGCGGGGTGTGGCGGCCCACGCTCCCTGGGATGCCCTCGACCGGGAAGCCTCGGCGAGGCTCTCAGGCGGCGCATTGCGGCCCACGCTCCCTGGGATGACCTCGACCGGAAAGCCTCGGTGAGGCTCTCAGGCGGCGCATGGCGGCCCACGCTTCCTGGGATGCCCTCGACCGGGAAGCCTCGGCGAGGCTCTCAGGCGGCACATGGCGGCCCACGCTCCCTAGGATGCCCTCGACCGGGAAGCCTCACCGAGGCTCTCAGGCGGCGCGTGACGGCCCACGCTCCCTGGGATGACCTCGACCGGGAAGCCTCGGCGAGGCTCTCAGGCGACACGTGGTGGCCCACGCTCCCTGGGATGCCCTCGACCGGGAAGCCTCGGCTCTACGGAAGCCCTTCCCTCGGATCGGCTCTCAAGCAGGCGCATGACGGTCCACGCCGCTCGAAAGGTCACCCGACCGAGCGGCTTTCTTCTTGCTCTACGCAAGCCCTTCCCTTGGATCGGCTCTCGGGCAGGCGCATGGCGGTCCACGCCTCACGAAAGGAGACCCGACCAAGAGGCTTTCCTATTGCTCTACATAAGCCCCTCCCTTCGATCGGTTCCCGGTCGGACACGCGGCGGCGCAAGTTCCTCGCCCCTTAATCAGCTACTGGTTCGACCCTCAAGGGAGAGGCGTGACCCCCGCCCGACACATCGCCCTAAGCTACAATCCTGTAACTAAGTGCACCTCATCAGGTCCTCGAATAATCTGAAGGGCCCGCTCGAGCCCGAGAGGCCCGCTAGGCTCGCCTAAGGCAGGGGCGCTAAGGGAACACCGCCTGTGTATAAAAGCCCGAATCGTCAAGGTGCTAGCATGTGTCACCTCCCGTGCAAAAGGAGAGCAACCGACCCCACCATCATTCTAGTAACCACTATGCCAAAGTACAAACACGAGAAAAAGAAGGCGATAAAAGGGGGAAGAGCAACATCCATGACGGACCATTTGGCCCTTGCCTACATCAGGTAGAAAAACGGGGCAGGCCTACAACTAGAGAATGGACATCGAAGGTTGCGGCAAGACTCCACCTGGCGCCTCGTCGCGCCCATCACGAGTCGCCTACGCCTTGGCCTTCCGAGCCTCGTAGCGTTAGCGCCTCCACAAAAGGTCGCTTTGACAGACCGCCAGTTCTTCCTCTTTGGCCTTCAAGGCGGTAAGCAGCATAGCAGCCGATTGGTTGGCCTCCAGAAGACCTGCCTGGGCCTTGGCCAACTCAGAGCCTGCCCGAAGTTCGCGAGTTCGGGCTTGGTGCTCGCTCCGCTCCAAATAAGCTAGTTGTTGATGCAATTGAGCCTCAGAGGCTTGAGCTGCGCTCAGCTCTCTCAAAAGATTTTGAAGCTGCGCCTCGGCATGGGCAGCCTGTCCCCGCAGGGTCGCGTTCTCAGAGCACAGTGCATTCCAGGCTTCATCACTTGGCGGGGGCCAGGCACAATGAAGTTGAGTTTCTAGCGCCTCCCGACGGGACTCTAACTGACGGAGGGATCGGTTCTGGGTGGCGAAGAAAACACCCATATCATACAGGGCCCCGGTCAACTGCAAAAGGGGGCAAGGGTTAATTAGAAAAGGCCAAGTGAGTGGATGGGCATCAGAGAAACATACCCGACATGCGTCCGTAACTAAGCCATCAATGCGGGTGATAGGGTCTTGATGATCAAAGACCAAAGACCTTGGTACACGTAGTCGCTCAAGGGGGCATGTAGGTGAACCACTCTAGCAGAGCCTAGTGGTTCTGGATCTGAGAAATCAAAAGCAGCAGAACGATCCACTCGCGAAGGAAGAACAAGATGTATCGGGTGAATATCCGGAGTCCGGTCAGGAACGGAAGAGGAAGGGGCAAGGGACACCCCTACAGTCGAGCTAGCGGAGACAAGGGGGCAGAGGGGAGATCAAGCCCTGGGACTAAGGAAACAGGAGTGCATGGTACTAAAGAAGAAGGAGCCCCTGGCAGAGGAGCAGGGGGAGGATAGTCTTCCGGCTCGCTAGGAAAGGCGAGTGGGGGTGAAGGAGGCGTAGGTAGGGTGTCCCCGGCATCAAGGGGTGCCGGGACAACCGGCACCATCGCCAGCAGAGCAGGCAGGCTCGCCGCAACAGAAGGAGAGAGAATCTCCCGAGGAAAGGCAGGCGCAGCGCCAGGAGGAGAAGAGCAGTCATGAGAAGGGTCTGGGAGACGATTGGGCCCGCGGGCGAAAGGATCTGAGGGCAAAACCTCAATATCAGAATTTGGCGCCTCCTCCCCTAGCACCTCGCCCTTATCTGCGGAGGAGGCGGCGATAGGGTTTGACGTCGGAGAAGGAGACGTTGGGGTAACCGACGGAACAGTATTGGAGAAGACAGGGGGGGCTCCGAAAGCAAGGCGGCCATCGCCGCCCTATATCTAGCCGACCTCTCTTTTGCCTCCGTCCTGATAAAGCCGTGCAACATCCTAGAGAGAGCGCTAAGACACCAGGGGAAACGGGGGAGGAAAAAGAGGAATACGAGGAAGAGACATAAGCAGTAGTCGCTGGAGCCTCTATAGGGAGCGGCCATTAATCGCAGCCGTTGGTAGAAGGGTCGTGGGTGACAGCCAATCCTTCGGCAGGGCAAAGAGGCAGGGGCAAGAAATGCGAAGAGACACCGAGGGATCAGTCCGCAGCCCAAGACAGAAAGGCGATAGGATAACTCCTAAGAGGCCCATAATCGGAGGACACGGGGCCCTAAATTAACTGGGAGCCCGAAAGATAAGTAGGATGATGGTTAATTTGGCGACTCGAGCAAGAAGGAAATGGGGGTAACTAAAACTACCACGGGCAAGCTCCTGCTACCACCTTGGCTCGAGTCCCGAGCGGACGCGTGGCGACCCACACTCCCCGGGTCCCACTCGGCCAAGAAGCCAAGACTGCCACGAGGCAGGCTCCCGCTACCATCTTGGCTCAAGCCCTGAGCAGACGCGTGGCGGCCCACGCTCCCCGGGTCCCACTCGGCCAAGAAGCCAAAACTGCCACGAGGCAAGCTCCCGCTACCATCTTGGCTCAAGCCCCAAGCGGATGCGTGGCGGCCCATGCTCCCCAGGTCCCACTTGGCCAAGAGGCCAGAACTACCACTGGCAAGCCCCCGCTAAGACCTTGGCTCGAGCCCCGAGCGGACGCGTGGCGACCCACGCTCCTCGGGCTCCGATCGGCAAAGGGGCCAAAATTTCCGCAAGCTACTTGTCCCTAGGCCTCTTCACCAGAGGCCTTGATCGAGGGATCGAGTTCTCATGCTAAGACACGAGCCTGGATCCTAAGCATACTTCATCATGACCAAAAGGAAACACAACCCAAATAAGCAAAAAAGAAAGCGCCACATTTGAGGGCTCAGGCGCTTTACAAAGTCCAGGGTAGGGAGCCCCTCGCGCATAAAGAAACGAAAAATCCAGAAACACTCACTTCACTCGAAGAGTTAGTCGGTCATGGAAGGCAGGTCCTCGCATAAGTCCGAGAGCGAAACTGCGTCGGGAGGCATATCAGGAGATAGATACCAGCCAAGCCTGAGTTGCCTGACCACGTTAAGGCCATATTGCATCATCACATCCATAAACCATCGGGAAATCTCGGTAGCATGGGTCGGATCATTCAGACACGCTAAGCGGTGGTCCTTTACTTGGCCCGCCTTAGCCTCTTTGTAGGCACGCAACTCCGCCAGCTCAGCCTGCAGGGCAGCCCGAGGCGCCTCCCGTTCACGGTGTTCCCCCAATTCTGCTTGATCCGCATCCCACGCCAGACGAAGGCCCCGCAAATCCTGAAGTTGGCTCCTGAGTGAATCCGTACTTTGCTTCTCAGTTGCTAGCCATGCCCGAAGGGGCGAAATCTCCTCATTAGCCCAGTGGAGGTGTGACGTGGCTCTCAGGAGGTCCGTCTCTAACTTGCCTTTACGCTTGCGATCATGGAGGTGGGCTTGCTCAACCTGGATCACCTGTTCTTGCGCGCGGACCACCTCGGCATCAACAGCAGCAATCTGAGCTTTGGCGATCTCCAGCTCCTCCTGGGACTGGCGTAACATGTCCTGGAGGCCGATAACTTCCGCCCTTAAGCCGTTCAGCGAATCGTCTCCCGAAAGAAGCTGGGTATGGCGGAGCCGAGCCTCAAGGTCTTCCGCATGCCTCTCAGCGTGACACCGGGCCTTGGCATGGTTCAACATGGCTACACTCATGCTATAGCTCTAGGCCCAAGACTGTAAGAAATTCGGGAATCTGTCAGCAAAAGAAGGAATGAGGCACGCCTCGGCCAGTGAATTTGTACCTGAGTAGCCAAGGCCATGAAGTCGTCCGCCCCGACGGCGGGGCTCACCGAACCACTCACCCGCAATCCGGCCATAAACCTCTCTGAAATCGAGCCATGCAGCTGGACGTCCCTAGACTGCATGGGGGCGGTGCCACTCGGCAGAGTCATGTTGAGGCGCCAGTCGGATAGAGAAGGCGACAGCAAATGAAGCTAGCCTTCACGGGTAGGCCCTTCCTGGCAAGGAGGGGAGGCCTCCCTTGAGGGCAACACCGTCAGCGCCATTGGTGGCACAACCGGAGGGGGTGGCGGTAGCACAGGAATGGCAGTAGCCTCCGCTTCACCCCTCCTTCTCTTGATGGGCCGACTGGAGGAGGCCCCTAAAAGGTCGGCTGGGACAGACACCGAGCCAGCGGCTTCGTGGCGCCGCAAGGAATGACGAAGAGGCCGGGTGTCCTCGGAGCTTGAATGAGAATCCTCCTTGTCCTCGGCAGAGGCGGCCGGAGAAGAAGAATTGAACGGAGGAGATTCTTGTTCGGCCAGCAAGGCGGAGCGCCACCCTTGCACGGCCCACCGCTCCGCAGCCTTCGCCCGCTCCTCCCTTATCACCGCGCGGAGACGCGCCTCCATTTCCTCACCGTGCCCCAACCCGAAACCCCCCTCGGGAGACGAGGGGTACATCATTTCAGCTGGACAATAAGCAGAAGTCAATAAGTGTCAAAGGATACGCAAAAAGGGAAAGGACCACTTACATAAGGAGGCTGGGCGGATGAAGGGAGCCGAACTGAGACCAAATGCAGATAAGACGCGCTCAGCCAGGAGTGGCCGGACTGGGTAATGCCTATCCTTGAATAAGGAAAGGGTGCCCTCGAAGGAAGGAAACTTTTGGGGATCCATGTGATGGGGGGCGCTTGAGGAAAGTCTCGCCGGAAGTTAAGTGGCCAGGTCGGAAAGGCCACAGGGCGGATGAAAAAGAATCTTTCCTTCCAACCCCTGCTGACAGCAGGAAGAGCAGAAAGGAAAGAAGTCCCAGGGCGAGCTTGGAAAACAAACTCGTCCCATTCCTGCTTCTTCAGATAGAAAAAATGGTGGAAAAGCTCGGCGTGGAAAGAACAGCGGTACAACAGGAAGAGGATGACAGACCCACAGAGGAGGCGGATGGAGTTGGGGTCAGTTGGGACAAGTTGATGCGGAGATAACGGCATACTAAGGCAATGAAGGGATGAAGGGGGAAGCACAGGCCCGCCTACAGGTGATCCCTCGAAATAGTAATATAGTGCCTCGGCGGGACAGCCGGCTGATCCGAAGGAGAAGGTAGTTGAATGTCATGATCGGGTGGAATGTGAAACTCCGCCCTAAGGGCTTCGAGGTCGCCACGGGAGAGAACAGACCTTGTCGTGACGTACCAGGGGTGGGGGTTGCGGGACGAGGAAGCCATGGGGACACGCCGAAGAGGTAGAGTTATGCCCGCAAGAAAGAGTAGTGAACGCCAAGAAGTAGCCGCAACCCTAGCCGGAGAAGAGAAGACAATGCGCCGGAGTGAAAGACGAGAAGACTTTACACGATTATGTAGGGAACGGGGCCACCTGGTGGTGGGCCACGACAGAGGCGGCGGGCAGCAACAGCCGCTTGAGCAGACCTAGTGGGGCCCAGGAACAAAACGCCTCGCACCCAACCTCGTTCCTCGGAGAACGGGAGAAAATACATCGGGGATAGGAGAAGGAAGGGGGACGAGACACGTAGAATCCTCCCGAGTGGTAAACAACAGTGGCAGGAAGTTCTCAGCCGCTTAGGGATACGGAACCGTCAGTAGTCAAAGGAAAGACGGGGTGGTCTCGTCATCCGGCCAGGATCCCTAGGCCTCGACAAGCCCACAAAGAAGCCCCCAGGCGAGATCAAGACCCCCCGGCGTGCCACGCGTCCGTGAACCGGAGATGGTCCAGTCAGTCGGACTCGCCGCCTCCTTCGACTAGACTTGAAGGGGGCGCTTATGATCCCGGCCTTGCCTACGGGTAGGGGCATAGGCCGGGCCCACTGGCCAGCCTGGCGCCATGAAGGAATGACCGACGGGGCAACCGCCAGAGCTGCAGGCAGGTCCCCGCTCCCGTAAGCCCTTCCAAAGGGGAGAGGGGAGATCGGATCTATCAGACCATCGACGAAGGGTGGTCGGGCCACATTTTAGCCGGCTGACCTAGCAAATGCCTAGTTCCCCATACTAGCTTACCCCGACCTGGAACCGGGTTTGGCACCACCAGCAGGTAGATATCCGCACTCCCTCCCTCCGGGGCCATCACTCAGACTGGAGGTCCGACTCGGGTTAGATTCGTCTCGTGATAACCCCCGACTCAGGGCGTACCCTGCGCTCCCTGGTCTTTACCCGACTCGGTCCCAAGCAGGCGGACCTGCCAGTCGGCACTCGGGGTACAGGCTATCCCGCTTACGTCCCCGCACATCCTTACATCCAGGGTACGACCCTGTTAACGGGGTTCCTCACGCCTTACCTACCTCTGACATCCTCTCGCGGTCAGTCCGCGCATCCAGTACCCTCGTACTACGCACCAGGTACTCACGTACCGTTAGAGCACCCCGCACCATGCCCCGCCGCTCCTCGGTGCTCCCTATGAGCTGACAGCCACCACACCCTTGTCCCATCAGTGCGAACATGGGTTGTCAGCTCCCCCGGTCATATAAGCTTGGCACTCCCCCTACCACAGGTACGCGCGCGTGAGTTCTCGCGTCCCTTGCCTCATTTTTGATTCAGTTTTGTTGGGGCAGAAAGCACCAAAGTCAAACCTGTGTTTTGATAATGGCAACAAGGTTCAAAAGTTAAGGTATAATGTTTATCTAACATGTTACCCAAGTGTGCAGGCAAAGCCCTAGCAAAGGACTGCTAGGCACCTGGCGAAGGAATGCCAGGATACAAAGCCCTAACGAAGGACTGCTAGGCACCTGGCGAAGGAATGCCAGGAGACAAAGCCCTAGCGATGGACTGCTAGGCACCTGGCGAAGGAATGCCAGGATACAAAGACCTAGCAAAGGACAGCTAGGCACCAGGCGAAGGACAGCTTGGCACTGAAGACCTGGCGAAGGACAGCTAGGCACCTGACGAAGGACTGCTGGGCAAAAGTCCAACCGGAGGAGCCGGTTGGCATCAGGTACATTCTCCCGAGAGGAGTAGGTGAGGACGCGTTCCCCGTCGAGGGAACAGTAGGCGTCGGTTTGACCTAGGGCTCCATTTTGGAAGGCCCAAAGTCAGAACCAAGACAGCTAAGGCTGTATAAAATTAATACTCTATTGCTTTCTACTTGTTTTGGACTAACCCTGGATGCAGGACTGAACGAATGAGTCATTGCAGCTCAGAACGCCTTAAAGGAGAAAGGCAGCAGCTGAGCAGGGCGCCCCCAGTGTTCCGGGCGCCCGCAAGGGCAACACAAAACAGACTAAGCAAAAGGAGAGCTTCGGCAGTTCATGGGAAGGGCGCCCCCGTGCTCCCGGGCGCCCGCTATGATCCCAGGCGCCCCCAGTGTCCCGGGCGCCCCCAAGTGAAGCTATCGAAGCAGAAGCCAGCGAAGCCAACGGATAAGAGTTGACCCAGCCAACCATGGCACCCCCAGCGTCCCGTGCGCCCCCGTCAAAGGTTGATCCCAAGTTTGAAGGGATCAGAGCTGACCGAGAGGAACTCGGATCAGCTGACACGTGGGGGGGCGCCCCCGACGTCCCGGGCGCCCCCAGGGGCTATAAATAGGCCCTCGACCCCAAGGCTTCGAACAACAATTCTAACAACGCTCCTACGCTCTTCTGCTTCTGCGCTCTGCTCCGGAAATCTCCCAACTCGAGATACAAGCGCCGACGACGTCCCTCCGCCCCAAAAATTCAATCTACACCGGACGTCAGTAACGAAGAGCTGTTTTTAAATTTACTATACTACTTTTGTAATATCTCTCTGTAAACTGTTTTGCGAACATATAGAATTGCCCATAGTAAACGGTCAATGACCGTGGGCCTTGGAGTAGGAGCCGACCGCGACTCCGAACCAAGTAAAAAACTTGTTGTTTGCGTGTGTTTTGTTTTAAATTTCCGCTGCGTAATTGCTCTAACTTTAATCTGAACGTTTTACGATATTCACCCCCCTCTATCGTTTCTCTCGATCCAACAAGTTTCCCTTCATATGCTTGCGGAGACTGACTTGACCGTCGGAGTGCCTGACCGGGGATTTCCCCGGCGGGTCCGCTGAGGGCCTTCGTTTTGTAGGGACGTGGCAGGGCGCGGTCGACGACCGACCACCTCACCGCCTCGCGGCACCTGGGAGGCCCGCCAGGCCCATGGGACCGCCACCCCACTTCGCGACAGGATCAACCAATTTAGTCTTCTAGTATATCTAATTTTAGAACTAGAAACTTTAAAGCAAGTATTATTTTTCAATATTTCAATTTCTTCCTTTAGCTTTTCATTTTTATGTTTTAATTTATTAATCATTTCAAGAGGGCATGAAGAAGATAGTTATTTTTTCAGTTCTAAATTTTTATTTTCTAATTTGCATATTGATTTCATTATTGCCTTAATACTTGAATAGAGTTCATCAGGAGGTAGGAAATATACGTTACTTACCATATCTTTTTTGAAGTTCGAAGCTCCCCTTTTGTCGCTGCTATCTACAATGTAGTTCCCCCTTCATCGATGCTTTCTTCTTCTTCGTGGGTGGTCATCAGCGCAAGTCCGGCGCATTCCATGAGATCGTACTCATCTGATGAAGATTCATCTCATGTGAATTTTAGATTCTTGTGTTTGACTTTGTTGGATTTGTTTACCTTTAACTTTGGGCAGTTCTCCTTAATGTGCCCTTCTTATTCACAATTGTAGCAACGGATCTTCCTTTGCTTTTGGGATTGTCTCTTACCATACACTTTATTAAGTCTTTTAGATTTAAAATACATGAAAGTTTTCTTACCATGTATACTGTATCTTCTTCATCTTCTGAAGATTCATTCTCGTGTTGGATCTTCCTCGTGCTTAGGGCTATATTTTTTATCTTTCTACCATTTCCTATGCACCGAGACTCGTGAAGTTCTAAAGTATAAAATAATTATTTTAGAGTACTTACCTCTAAATTCATGGAGATATAGTATGAACTTATGATTGACGTCCACTTTGGGATTCTTGGAAATGTGTTTAGGGTATACCTTTGTGAATCTCGGTTAGCCACCGTCTCTCCTTCTTCTATCCAGAGGTTGGTGAGTTGGTTCTGAGGATATCTCGTCGTGCCAGCTTCACTTCCGAGATTTCTTCATGTAACTCCAAGAATTTCTCCCAGAGTTCTTTTGTTGACTTGTAGGTTCTGACACGGTTGACTTCTTGTGCTGGTAGAACGGTAAGCAGATGACATTCTGCTTTCCCGTTTGCTACAAAGTTTGCTTGCTCCTTTTTCATCCAAAGGCTCTCATCTTTGTCTTTACCATCATCGCCTTGGGGAGTTACAAAATTATTTTTCATTATTAAAAGTAATTCAAAATCAGTTTTGAAAAATGCTTGCATTCGCTTTTTCCACATGGCGAATTTCCCCTCGAATTTTAGCGGGTAGATAATCGGTCCGTCCATTTTGTAAGTTGCTTCAGATGGCGGTTAGTCCTTCTGGAGCATCCTGTCTCTGGTACCACTTGTCGGTGATCGTGCGGTCGACAAGAGGGGGGGTGAATTGCCCCTGCAAAAAAAATCTATCTTTTGTTCTTGCTCAACAAAGATAACGATTAGTTCACAATAAAAATAATAACAAAAGAATGAACTAAACCAAAAAGGAAAGAGGCACATACAGTTATTTGGTTTGCAACCAGGAAGATTGTTAATCCAAGGCAAAAGTAAAGCTCAATTCTCCTGAATTACTCTTTGGAGCGGAGAAGCTTCTGACACACTTGTAGAACTCAGAAAGTAGGGAAAACTAAAAGGAATTAGTTTACAATTGATTGTCGTGTTGGAATTGAGCTCTAAGGGCCTATTTATAGCCTCGGTCAAATCTATCTGAATACTGACGTGGCCCTACTCAAGCGCCTGAGAGCTTCGGGGCGCCTGACATATGACATAAGGGATATCTCCTTCGCAACGTTCGCAAATAGCTAGCTGCGGATGAAACTTTGACATGTAGGGTGCCTGTATGCATGGGATGCCTGGGAATAGGGGCGCCCGAGAGCATTGGGGTGCGCTCATTCACGGGCGCCCGAGTGGCTTTGGGTCAGCCCAATGCTGACCAGTTTCAAGCGGAACTTCTAGGGTAATTTCGGGTTTTCTAGAGTCGAGCTCACCCAAACCCTCCTCCCGCCTTCTCCTCGAATGTGCTTCCGCCAACCTTCTCATCCCTCGGACATCGCGCGTGTCCTTCTCGCTCCATCGGCGTACTCTTTCGCAGACCTTCGCGTCCCACCGATGCATTGAACTCATCGGCTCCCTTCCCGTGTCATCCTTCTCGACCGCTGCATCTTCCGCTCCACTTCCTGCGATTTTAAGCTCCTACACACTTAGACATAGGGATCAAAACACCACAAGGCATATCTTGACTTGGTTGACCACATCAAAACTGACTAGGAGTAATTACAATATATAGTTGATAGGAAGTTACTAAATGATGATTTAGGACAATATTGGATAGTAAATCCAAGTAATTTGTTAAAAATATAGGGCAAATGTTTTTTTGTTTGTATTATTGCTCACCGTGCCAAGAAAACAATGTATTCGTTTTAGTTATCAGATAGCATCAGACACTTCATAAGTTCACTATGCAAAGAAATCAATATCTGATAGCATTGCCCTTCAATTCTAGAGTCTGATACTATTTCAATTTGTGATTGAGATCTGAAATGGCAACTCAATTCTTATCGCAGTTGTAAACACATCAATTTTTAAACTGGTAAACCATTGACGAAACGAAGTTTATAGGCAGGTAGATACATCAGTTGGTAAACAGATTCAGTTCTGAAACAGTGAGCATCACAAACTCAGTTCTACAATGAAACTGAACATCATAAACAGATTCACTTCTGACTGAATATCATAAACTCAGTTCTGAAATAGAGATAAACAGATTTAAAAACTAATCTAAGAAACACATTCAAAAAATCATGTTATCTGAGCTGAAAACAATCACTAGATTCAAGGGCAAAAACACCATAGCAAACACATCATTTTATCTGATAATTGAAAACTATCTATTAGAGCCTAGGTTGGCGATCTATGTTTAGGAGTTGATTGAGGTCTTGGATGGTCTATAGAGTTGATAGAGTCATCTCCAAACTTAGTCGAATATCTCTGAGTAAAATAGAAATCATAAATTTGTTTGTGTTATGTGACTACTTAGTATGATTGCTGCCTCACATTTTAGTTCATTGTAGATTATGGTGCCAGGACAAACTTCTATGTTCGAGGTCATGGCTGTAAACATACTCCTGCTGTTGGAGAGCTTAAGCGAGGTCGGACACACCCTTCCATACCAGAGAACATTCTTAATTGGGTGCAGAACGCCCAACTGAGCAGCAGGGCGAGTCGAGGACTAGCTTGATAATAGACTCTAGAAACGAGTCTGTCACACCTACTGAAAGTATTCAAATTGGCAAGGCTACAATAATACAACCTGCAAAATTAGTGAAAGATCAATGTGTTCCATTTCATGGAACTACTGATCTGTGGAAAGCTCATGATTAGATAGAACATTTAGAGAATACTTTTGATTATATAGCTTGTCGGGATATGGAGAAGGTACAATTGGCTACCTATTTCATCCACAGACGAGCAGTGGTTTGATGGCATGTGCCAAAGCAAAGTTTTAGAACTTGGTCGATCTGCTAGAAGCAATTCAAAGAGGCATTTGAAAGTAAGTGTTATCTAGAAGCTTTTAAATATGCGAGACATCAAGAATTTTTTCGTTATTCGCCAAGAAGATCAAATGTAATGGATTATTGTGCTGAATTTGACAAGTTGGAAGAATTTTGTTCATCATTAGTAGCAACTAATGCAGATCTTTAGAAACATTTCATTCAGGGACTTGCACCTTATATCCAGGTTAGAATGTCCGGATTGATTCGCACAAGTTTCTAGGAGACCTTAGGCAAAGCCATTTTGATTGAAGCAACACAACGAATATTAGATTAGGAAAAGGAACAACACCACAATAAATCACAATAAAAGCATTGAGGAAAAGAACAACAACATGATAGACGAAACTCTAAGAATAAGGATCAAGATGAAAGAAACACCACGTAGGGTTCCCCTTGATTTAAGAAGAAAGTGAGTAATAAGAACACACCATTTCAGGGATCCTCACACTCAGCTAACACTCACTAGAAGAGAAGATCAAATGACTCAGAGGCTGGAGGTCAGAGTCGATGTGTTTGTTGTGGATAGGATGGGCATCAAATTTCATAGTGTCACATAGATCAGGATATTTGTTTCTATTGCAAACTACCTAGACACCAAAGTAGAGGTTGTTGAGGATCTTAGGATGGCTAGAGGGGGGTGAATAGCCACTCACCCTCAATTCGACAATTCTCTTCCTACAATGTTAGTAGCACAAGCGGAAATACAATTTAACTAAACTAACATAAAGAGAGGCAAACTGTTTAATGCGGTTCAAAGATAAAGCTCTTACTCCACGATTTATCATAAGATGGACAATCCCAATCCGTCAATGGATGATTTACTGAAAAATCTCTGGCTAGCTCACATAACTCCTTGTGGGTGGAGAAACCTCACCACAACCTCAACCAAGACCTCTTGGCACCACAAGAATAATTAAGCACAAGATCACTACTAATTAGGGTTAACCACCACTAATTTTGTCAACCTTGCTCAAGTAAACCGAGTTCTCTTAAATAGAACTCGTTTCCTGATCTAGTGGTTACCAATCGACTGGTGTCAATACCAGTCGACTAACAGCTGTCGAATTCGAACATTATAGTCCAACGTTCGAATTCAACCGACACCAGTTGACTGTACAGAAAGATCAATCGACTAATCTTTCTGTTCCCTTAACCAGTCGACTGATCTCATATCAGTCGGCTGGTAATACCCCAAACCTAGGGTTTCAACCACGAGTACATTCACTCAGCACTCGTCCTTGCCTAACCAAACCTAGACCTAGCCTTCTAGCCTCCTCCATCAGCCTCACGTCTCTCAGATGCCTCTCCATCTTTCACGTCTTGCCTTCTGGAACTTCCTTCGGCCTCGGTCCTTGTTGTCGGGTCCACGGTCCCTCGTGACTAACTTGACTCTTCATTACAACTTTGACCTATTGCCTTCAAGCCTTCTTCACTTTGGCTCTCATCCCTCGGACGCATACAAGCCCGTGGCTCGTCCTCATGTCATCCTTCGCGAATGCATCGAAGTGTACTTCCCTCAGCTCATCGTTGTTGTCTTGTCCATGGTCCCTCGGATGCACCATCCTTCACTGGACCCGAAGCCATCAAGTTAAATCTATATGTATCCTGCAGAATCTGCATACTCAAATACACATATCAAATACAAGGGCAGACATAACATAAATCCTTTTCCCAAACATCAAAACACATGGTCACATGGACCATAGATTGCCTCAACAATCTCCCCCTTTTTGATGTTTGGCAATACATTCAAGTTAGTGAAAACATATAGCAAATACAAATGCTAATAAACTAGACTTATGTTGCCAAGGTTATGTTGGTGCAAATAGCACCCAAGTCGAACCTGTGTTTTGATAATGGCAAAAGGGTTCAAAAGTTAAGATGTAATGTTTATCTAACATGCTCATTAAGTGTGCAGGAAACAAAGTCCTAGCGAAGGACTGCTAGACACCTGACGAAGGACTGTCAGGATACAAAGCCCTAGCGAAGGACTGCTAGGCACCTGGCGAAGGACTGCCTGGATACAAAGCCCTAGCGAAGGAATGCTAGGCACCTGGCGAAGGAATGTCAGGATACAAAGCCCCAGCAAAGGACTACTAGGCACCAGGCGAAGGATTGCTTAGTACTGAAGACATGGCGAAGGACAGCTAGGCACCTGGCGAAGGACTGCTGGGCAAAAGTCCAACCGGAGGAGCCGGTTGGCATCAGGTAAATTGTCCTGAGAGGAGTAGGTGAGGACGCGTTCCCCGTCGAGGGAACAGTAGGCGTCGGTTCGACCTAGGGCTCCATTTTGGAGACCCAAAGTCAGAACCAAGACAGCTACGGTTGTAAGACTTACTAACATATTTGCTCTATCTTGTTTGGTACTAACCCTGGATGCAAGACCGAAGGAACGAGTGTCTGCAGCTCAGAAAGCCTCAAAGGAGTGAGGCAGCAGCTGGGTTGGGCGCCCGGAAGGACCCGGGCGCCCTAAGTACAAGCCAAATATGAGTTCAGCAAAAGTACGCTTCGGAAGCTCACTGGGCGGGGCGCCCCCATGCTCCCGGGCGCCCCAAGCTCAAGCCGACGAAGCGGATAGAGTCAAGCCAGCTAGAAGCCAGCGGATAGAGTCAACTAGGGCGCCCCCAGCGTCCCGGGCGCCCCCACAGTCAACTCTCAGCCCTATTCGAGTGGGATAAGGGCTGACCGAGACTTGCTCGGATCAGCTGACACGTGGGGGGGGGGGGGGCGCCCCCAACGTTTAGGGCGCCCCGGGAGGCTATAAAAAGCCCCTCAACCCCAAGGCTTCAAGAGTCACAACTCCCAACGCCAATACGCTCTCCTACTCAAGCGCTTTGCTCCGGAAACCTCCCAACTCGAGATACAAGCACCGACGACGTCCCTCTGCTCCGAGATACATTCCACACCGGGCGTCGGTAAAGAAGAGTTAATTTTTTTTATTGTACTTTCTCTGCACTACTACTGTACATCCTCATGTAATTATTTGCACGACTATAGTATTGCCTGCAGTAAACGGTCAACGACCGTGGGCCTTAGAGTAGGAGCCGACCACGACTCCGAACCAAGTAAAATCTTGGTGTTTGCGTGTTGTTTAATTTTAATTTTTCCGCTGCGTATACTCTTTTTCAATCCGAAACGACTAACGATATTCACCCCCCCTTATCGTTTTCTCTCGATCCAACAAGTGGTATCAGAGCGGGGAAGATCAAATTTGGTGCAACCACCAGTTTGAGAATTTTCGGGTTTTCTTCGAATTATTTCTTTTCTTCTTTTTTGAATTTTTATAGTTAATCGAGACCGGTGCAACACCCCTCGATATTTATTTTTCTTTATCCCGCACTACTAATCCAAGACCAAGTCTTGGGACAGAGTTTTTCATTCTTTTCTCTCTTTCAGATAAAATCCTTAATGGCCATGCAAGAAGGCTTCAGTACCGCAAGACCACCGCTCTTCAGTGGGGAGGACTTCTCCTACTGGAAGAGCAGAATGGAGGTCCACCTGAAAACTCAGGTGGACATGTGGATAATCATCCAGTTCGGACTGGAAATACCAAGGAATGTTGATGGAGTACAACAATCTTACTCTGAATGGGACGCTGCACTCAAAAAAAAAAATTGAAGCTGATACCAAAGAGACCCAAACACTCCAATGCGGCCTAACAAAAGAGGAGCTGAACCGGGTGGGTCCATTCAACAGCGCCAAAGAACTTCGGGGTAAGCTAGTTGAACTACACGAAGGAACCTCCGACGCCCGAATCAGCAAGAGGGACCTTCTGCTGAACAAGCTTTACACCATCAAGATGAACGAAGGCGAATCAGCAGCTCAGCTCCACATCAGAATTCAGGAGCTGATAAACGGTCTACATACCATTGGTCATAAGGTAGAAAACCGTGACCAAATAAGGTACGCCCTTAACGCTTTCCCAAGAAACACCTTGTGGGCATCTATGGTAGATGCTTACAAAGTTTCTAGGGATCTTTCCAAAATCAAGTTAGATGAACTTTTTTCTGAACTCAAATTACATGAACAGACTAACTGCAATCTGGCCAAGAAAGGCGTTGCCTTTGTTGCAGGTAAAACTGGAAAGACAACCAAGAAGAAGCCTCAACCTGCACCCGAGTCTGATTCAGATTCAGACTCAGAAGACAGCAAGGGAAATCGGCCTAAGTTGGTTCGGCTAGCCCGGGACTACTACAAAGAGCTAAAAAACCAGACCAACAGAAGAAGAGCCAGCCGAAGAAAGGAAGAACCAGCTGAACCCTCAAATGAGAAGAACAAACCCAACGTGACCTGTTACGAGTGCAAGAAGAAGGGCCACTACAAGACTGAATGCCCCCACCTGAAGGAAACAAAGAAGACAAGAAAGAAGAAGGCACTTCAGGCAACGTGGGACGAGTCCTCCTCTGAAGAAGAAGAAGAGGTCCCACAGTCGAACCTGCTTGCACTAACCATCTCAGAAGAAATCGAGACCGAGTCAGAGTCAGAGCTGGATGACGGCAAACTCACTTTTTCATAAAATGGCGAAATAACTG
Source organism: Boesenbergia rotunda (assembly GCA_024364735.1). Taxonomy (NCBI): domain Eukaryota; kingdom Viridiplantae; phylum Streptophyta; class Magnoliopsida; order Zingiberales; family Zingiberaceae; genus Boesenbergia; species Boesenbergia rotunda. The sequence goes on along the minus strand of JAGFNQ010001997.1, from coordinate 332,506 downwards.
TAAGTGGTTTTTCTAGAATGCAACTATGTGAATTAATTTCTTATCTTTCTTGAGATTTGACAAAAGGCAAAATCCGAGTCGAGTCTCTCTGATAGGAAGTAAAACTCCTGAAAGAGAGAGCAGACTCTGAACCCTTAACTGAGAAGGTTCAAGAAGGAACCTCTGCTCAAGTTGAAAAACTTGAAACAGAGAACTCCTTCTTGAAAACTCAAGTTAAGGATCTTAGAGCTGCCTTAGAACGTTTCACTTCTGGTTCCAAGGGTCTTGACATAATTCTTGGAAAACAGAAGTCGGTTCTAAATCGATCCGGATTGGGCTATAGAACCAAATCTAGACAAAGATCCTACTATGCTGTACTGAACCAGTCCGGACCTAAAGTTCAGGCATGGGTACCCAAACTGTGCCTGAACAAACAAACTGGATCAAATCAGTATTGGATCCCCAAGGACAAGATTCACATCTTGCCTAACCATTATCGTGCCTTTAGTCCAGGGGGAGCCAAATTAAAAAAAATATTTATAATTAGATAAATTTCTATTCTTGTTTTTAAAATTGCTTGATTGCTTGTTTACTTAATTTCTGCAATTTACCATGCTTAGACTTAGGAATGGTTAGAATAAGGACTCAATCAATTAATTGAAATTTGAACAACATAGTATTGGGTGGCGGTGAGATGATAGTACGTTAGGAAAGCCAATTCTAATAAGGTCAAGTATACTCTACTTGGTCTCTTTAGACTGGTGAAACTAGCCGAAGCTACCGATCGAAGACCCAAACTAGTTAGACCAGAATTTTTCAAGAAATAGTTTTGAAAATGAAATTTCATTAAAAGGCTTTGTCAAGGAAAGGGTTGATGATCCAATAAGGCTACGGCCAAAGAATGCCTAGTGCCTCGCCAAGACCTGGAAGCCAATTTTTGAAATTCAAATTTAAATTAGTTTTTTTTTGTAAAATTCAAATCTAACACAAATTTTCGATTAATTGTAGATTCAAACATGATTTTAAATAAACTGTTTTCAAAATTAATTCAATTTTTTTTAAATAAATCATAATTTTTTGAAATAATTCTAACTACCAAAACCTGTCTCACAAAACCTATAAGGCTAACGTGATTGATAACCCTAGATTGGGTGAGACAGTCAAATTTAACTTAATCAAAATTCATTTAATAACTGCATTGTTGTTTAAATACAAACATTAAATCCTATAGTTTAGGACAACATTGACCTAATACTAGTCAAACCATGGTCAAAGCAGTCAAACCATGGTCAAAGCAGTCAAACCATGGTTAAAGTAGTCAAAGCAGTCAAATCATTTCATACCATGGTCAAAATAATTAAACCATGTTTAAATGGTCAACAAAACATCAAAGTTGTCATTTCCAACCTAATCCGGGCGCCCGTGACTCCTCGGGCGCCCTCCCAACACTTTCTCTTCGTTCAAGGCAAAAAACTGCCATAACACCTTAACCGGGGCACCCCGGCCCTTGCGGGCGCCCCCAGGACTGGTCAAAGTAGCAAAGCTGCCAACGCCTTCTGACCGGGGCACCCAGGCCATCACGGGCGCCCCCAAGCAGCCTTAGGACACTGCCAAAGGCAAAAGCCCTGTCCCGGGCGCCCGGGAGCTCCCGGGCGCCCTAGCCCAAAATGCCTATATAAGGCACTCAAATCCCCTCATCTTGCCACACCCAAATCCTTTCTTCACTCTAACTTCTTTCTTTCCAAGGCGACCAGGTGACCTTGTTGCTCCATCAAACTCAACCATGCCTCCCCGGTATGATTTCTCTTACGCATTTAAAATAATTTTTTAAATTCCTTCCTTTAAATGCATGTTTCCTATCTTAGAAAACGCCGAGCAAACGAATCAGGCCCCGGTACCGAACCTAGTCCCGATCCTAGGTTCCCAACTTTAGAACTTTGTAATAAGTTTGCTCGAACGACATACGAGCCTATAAAAACGAGCTACTTAAATAGACAATTCTTCACCCAATCTTGTCCCTTGGCCATGAATGTTATAAACTTTTACCAACTCGATAACCTAGTATTCTGCACTCATCCCATTAACATATCTCTATGTGCAGAGTTCTATAATAGCATAGTTAGACAAGATGGTCTTATGTTTGTCACTACTGTTCAAGGGATGCCCTTGACAATCACACCCTCCTTGCTCAACCAATTTCTTGGACTACGACTCTCCCAGTCCACCTTTTGCTGCTATCCTGCTAAGGATCCTCCTTTTGATGCCCCTTACTCTCACATTTCTCTAGATACTCTACACTCTTACTTCTATAGGAATGCTAGGAACTCCTTGGTCAGACGATTTCAGTCTGTGGATCTTCAGGTCAGGACTATGCTCTTTATAGAGTTTTAGTCCGCTGCATCTTACCATTATCCACTAGGGACGTCGCGACCATGCGACCATTTCATACCTTCCTCCTGTATGCACTGATCCACCATCTTGATATCGACATTGGACTACACATATTCCATACGATCCTATATGCGTCCAGTGTTACCACTCAGGGGCGGGTACGCACCCCCTATTGCCACATCATCACTTCCATTCTTCATTTTCACGGTCGTAACATTACTGAGGGAGAGATGGCCGCATTGACTGACTTCGATGAGATAGGTTATAGGAACTTCTCCCTAGCCGGTATAGAGGTCTCTGGAACTGGGGTTTTATCCTGGAGGCGTCAGAGAGGCGGACCCCAGATCGACTCGGACAAGGAGGTTGAAGTCGATGTCGCAGATCTGACAGCAGAGGTTCGTGAGCACATAGACGAGCCCCCTCCACCGACACTCTACGAGAGAGTGACACGGCTCGAGACACAGGTCCAGAGCCTCCGAGAGGAAGTGAAGGCAAATTATGCTGAAGAAATGGAAGCAAATCAGGGCTATTATACCGAGTGTATGAATGCCCTCAGAGTTGAGAGGGAGACTAGCAACGCACGATATCACGAGATGATGGTGATGTTTCAATCCTGGCAGCCAGGCTCTTCTGATCATCCTGGTCCCTCCTCCTAGATTTGATTGGCATTGTACTAGTGACTATTTGACTGCCCCTACTCAGTAGGGTTGACTCATATCTAACTTGTATGATTGTGCTGGTTCTCTCTTTTACCAGCTAACTTATTGAGTTAGACTATCTGCTTTTCTTGATTATCTGGTCATTATTAGGATTATGCTTGGTAGAATAGGGTTACTCTACTATTGATTTTCTTACTGCTTTATTTGATTTGAAAAATCAGTTTCTAAAATAATTTTAAAAATGCTTTACTTAATTTCCAAATCAGCCTTTGAAAATCTTTTTAGCCTTTAATAATTTTTTTAGTTTTTTTTAAAAGACTACCCCCTTCAAAACTAGGGTTTTTTCGCAAATAGACTTAGCCTAGACCCTAACCCTAGAAATACATGCACCTATAGATCTAGAAGCCAGCATCTCACAAGCACCTTAGGGTACTTTTGAATGATAACCTAGAATGGGTTGAGATGCTTAGGTCTTTGCCTTAATTCAAGATGCTTTAAGTCAATGTATCTGCAATAATTGGGGCACTAAATAGAACTTAAACAGTAATCAAGTTAAGTGTCAAGTTTAGAAAATTTAACTTGAACAGAACACTTAACTCGACTAATCCTAGCGAAAACTACTGCTTATAACGGTTAGTAAGTAGCTAAATGGGTTAGATAGGACCCTAAAAAGATAATTGAAATTGCTTTGGTTCAGTTTATATCTTGAATTGGTTCAGTACAACACATCATTCTTTTGTCATGCAATTTATGTTTATTTCTATTTCTTTATTTTTGATATATGGCAAAGGGGGAGAGACAGGAAAGGAGAGATATTTAAATTTTTTTTTTCAAAATTTTATCCTTTCTTCAAAAAGCTTAAGCTAATTTTCTTTTTCAGAACTATTTAAAAATACTTACTCTAAGTTTTTACTTACTCTCTGTTCTTTTTTAAAACTGTTTTCAAAATAATTAAGTTATTTTCAAAACTGGTTCAAGAATACTTGATCTAAATTGTTTTCAAAAATCTTCTTATGTACTTAAACTTAAGCTGCTTTCAAATCTTTTAAAACTTTTCAAAAATATTTTTAAGTACTTAAACTTAAGCTGTGCTCAAAAATCTTTTTAAGTACTTAAACTTAAGTTGTGTTCAAAAATCTTTTTAAGTACTTAAACTCAAGCTGGTTTTCAAAAAAAAGTTTTTTTTAAGTACTTAAAACTTAAGCAGTTATAAATTTTGCTAAGTACTTATCTTAAACTTAAGCTATGGTTCTAAGAACATAAAACTTCAGAAGATGTTTCTTTTCTACTGACTTAAAATTTTTTAAGTGTAAATTTTCAAAAGTACACAACCAATATTTTAAAAAAAATATGTTTCTAAAAGTTTCTTTTGAAAATTGTTCTAAGTGTTTGGAAAATTAATTCCATCTTTAGACTTAGAAATTTTTTAACCCTACGAACTTTTGAAAACCCTAGGGGGAGATTCCTTCCAGGGGGAGGAAACTAAGCTTTTATAACATTTGTTCTGATTAACTTAACTTTTTGAACCGGGTTGTCATAAATCAAAAAGGGGGAGATTGTTGGTGCAGACAGCACCCAAGTCGAACCTGTGTTTTGATAATGGCAAAAGGGTTCAAAAGTTAAGATGTAATGTTTATCTAACATGCTCATTAAGTGTGCAGGAAACAAAGTCCTAGCGAAGGACTGCTAGGCACCTGACGAAGGACTGTCAGGATACAAAGCCCTAACGAAGGACAGCTAGGCACCTGGCGAAGGACTGCCAGGATACAAAGCCCTAGCGAAGGAATGCTAGGCACATGGCGAAGGAATGCCAGGATACAAAGCCCTAGCGAAGGATTGCTAGGCACCAGGCGAAGGATTGCTTGGTACTGAAGACCTGGCGAAGGACAGCTGGGCACCTGGCGAAGGACTGCTGGGCAAAAGTCCAACCGGAGGAGCCGGTTGGCATCAGATAAATTCTCCTGAGAGGAGTAGGTGAGGACGGTTCCCCGTCGAGGGAACAGTAGGCGTCGGTTCGACCTAGGGCTCCATTTTGGAGACCCAAAGTCAGAACCAAGACAGCTATGGCTGTAAGACTTACTAACATATTTGCTCTATCTTGTTTGGTACTAACCCTTGATGCAGGACCAAAGGAACGAGTGTCTGCAGCTCAGAAAGCTTCAAAGGAGTGAGGCAGCAGCTGGGTTGGGCGCCCGGAAGGACCCGGGCGCCCTAAGTACAAGCCAAATATGAGTTCAGCAAAAGTACGCTTCGGAAGCTCACTGGGCGGGGCGCCCCCAAGCTCCCGGGCGCCCCAGATGCCTCGGGCGCCCCGAGCTCAAGCCGACGAAGCGGATAGAGTCAAGCCAGCGAGAAGCCAGCGGATAGAGTCAACTAGGGCGCCCCCACAGTCAACTCTCAGCCCTATCCGAGTGGGATAAGGGCTGACCGAGATTTGGTCGGATCAGCTGACACGTGGGGGGGTGCCCCCAATGTTCAGGGCGCCCCGGGAGGCTATAAAAAGCCCCTCAACCCCAATGCTTCAAGAATCACAACTCCCAATGCCAATACGCTCTCCTACTCAAGCGCTTTGCTCCGGAAACCTCCCAACTCAAGATACAAGCGCCGACAACGTCCCTCTGCTCCGAGATACATTCCACACCGGGCGTCGGCAATGAAGAGTTAATTTTTTTTATTGTACTTTCTCTGCACTACTACTGTACATCCTCTTGTAATTATTTGCACGACTATAGTATTGCCCGCAGTAAACGGTCAACGACCGTGGGCCTTGGAGTAGGATCCGACCGCAACTCCGAACCAAATAAAATCTCGGTGTTTGCGTGTTGTTTAATTTTAATTTTTCCGCTGCGTATACTCTTTTTCAATCCGAAACGACTAACGATATTCACCCCCCCTTTATCGTTTTCTCTCGATCCAACAGGTTATACCTTGGACTTACACCGCCGATGCATATGCCAACATGCAATGCAAATGCAACCAATGCATGAAATCCTAGCACAAGGTTTCTCAACACCTAAACTCCCCATGAGCTAGGATTTTTATCAAAGGGTTTTTTAAGAACCTATCCAAGGCTTCCCCTACACTTGGATATACCAAGGGGTTTTTAAGAACCTATTACATGGCTCCCCCTTTGCCAATGAATGTGCAACAAAGTTTTCCCTTTACCTAAGTTCCCCTTTGAGTTAGGATTTCTTTCAAAGGTACTTAAGATTTTCCTAATTAAATCTTAATTCTCCCCCTTTGTCATACATCAAAAAGAATTCCAACAATATCTCAATCATTGGATTCTTTACCCTTTAGAGAGATTTGCGGTACTCATGTCTACTTGGAAAAAAAAATACATTTAAAAATATACATATCTCGGATCCCATGATTGACACAAAACTCAAAACTATCTAAATGGTTTAATTGAACCTTGACATAAAGTCTTAGTTTTGGCTTCCTTTTGATATATCTGCATATACCAAACCATAATGAATCCCTATAATTTGTTTATATGACATCTATACATCATCAATCAAATTTTCATGTAATATGACCCCAATATCATATTTCTTGCATAAAACTCAAACCACATATGCCAAAGAGACTCAAATCCGTCTCCAAACCCTTGACACAATCCATGGTCTATCTAAACTTCCAAGAGATATTCTCCTGAGATACATTGACCATGGGTTTCAAATTAGCTCTTAGAGCTCCCCCTTAAGCTCTTAGCATTAGTCATCTCCCTAAGTGACTCATCCTCAATCACTAGGTCACACCGATGTACCTTCGGTGACACTTGGCCTACAAATCTCACCTAACCTTGGACACGTTGTCCTTAGTTAAGTTCTTCTTTCCATTAACCTTGTATACATTATCCTTGGTTAATATCTTTTTGCCGTTAAATGACACTCTCTTGTCATTTTTGGACTTCTCATCCTTGCCATAATCATATGCTACTATAGCATATATCTTGTCATTGACCTTGGAAGAGTTAGATTAGTATCCCAAACACCTGATCTATCATTGTTGGGTCTTTGACTACTCAACACCATGCCTAACCCTTTAGATCCAACATTGAATATTTCTAGAGTTTTCTCCAACTTATCAAACTTTGCCTTTAAAGCTTGATTTTTTCCTTTCTAGGTTTCTAAACCTAGAATCGACATGTCCACCTTGGACATTCTTATACCTACCCACACTAAGCATATGTCTCCCCTTTTGGGGATTTATGCGTTAGTCCTTAGCAATGTTTAAAATCTTGATCCGTGCCGAGGTTTCGGTCCCATACCGGAACAATACGGTTTCAGCATCGTATCGTGTCGTGCCGGTACAGTTTCGGTAATTTTTTATTTATATATAATAATTATGAGATAAATATGATTATTGTGTATAATTTAAAAATAAATCATATATTAATTTTATATAGGTTCTCAATTATTGAATAACTTAATATCGTTATAAAAATTAAATATAATTTTCTTTAAAGAAAATTAATCTATCAATAACTCGAATTAAACCTTACTAAGTTATTAATACCAAAACTATATATGTTCTAGAGCAAAAAATCTAAAAGTAAAAAGTTTAATATCGTAATATTTATGAATCCAAATTTTAAATTTATTCTAAGATAAAAAATATTATTTATAATAAATATATAAATTAACATAAAATACTACTTTACATATAATAATTATATAAATTATTTATTTATTCATTTAATTAATTATTAATTTAAATAATATATATTTAAAATGATAGAAAAAACAAAATATTAATTAAATAATAGAACAGTAATATATAAAATAATAAAAAATATATCAAAATATAAATATATTTTTTAAAATTTTTTTAGGTTTTTTAGGTTTTTAATTTTTTTAGAATTTTTAAATAATATTTGAAACATTAAAAATAATTTTCAGAAAATTAATTAATAAAATTTATTTAATTTTAAATATATTTTAAAATATTTTATTGAGATAATATTTATGTGAGGAAATGTTTTATAAACATTTCCTCACATAAATAGCGAGCCCTAGCGCGGGCGGAGGCTACGTGTGTGGCTAGCAATTCAGGCGTCGTCCGACGAAGCTTCCGGCGGCACCGGAGGAGTCCGGCGACTCTTCCGGAAGCGCCGGAAGAGTCTCGCGATGCCCCCGGTGACACATGTGACACGACAACGAGCCACGCGCATGGCGTTTCTTCCTCTAGCATTTGCATTTTTTCCTCAAGCGCTGGACGATTCCCTCTGTTGCCGCCTCCGCCTATCGTTGCGTGACGCATGCATGAATCGCCCGTGTCGGTTTTGGATCTCCTGTGGAACGGTAAGAATCACCCCGTGTCGTCCGGCACAGAACGAAAGTTTAAACCATGGTCCTTAGGTCTAGTATGCATGGGTTTATCATAAAATAATTTTCTAGAGTTATGATGTACATTTACCCTATTCCTATCATGATATTTAAAACCAAAATTATACATGGGTACATAATTTACATTATTCCTAGCACACATGGGAAAATTGAAATTGAATTACTCTTCAAATTTAGGGATTACATCCCTTACCCTTGAAGCTCCCCCTTAATATGAACTTTTCTTTTTCTTCTTCTCCCATTTCTTCAATTGTGCCAATTTCTTAAGCTCTCATCTCTTTGGGCACTTAGTGTGGTTGTTACGCCCCGAGGAGCCGCCGGCCGATACTGACCGGACTGCCACTCCCTCGACCCGGCGGACAACTCAAAACCCTAACCTCTACGATCACCTCGGCCGATTGTACCATAGCCTATAGGGCTGGAACAACCGTCTGTAGTAAACAAAAACGCCAACAAAGACGAAAGCTGCATACCAGTACGACTTACGACAAAGCACCATGCACAAAAGGCCACCATGGCTCACAAAAGTACAACTATACTGTCGTATAAAATAATACAACCAAACATAAAAACAGCAGCGGAAATGTAAGGTATAACAATACAAAAAAATGGGTACCAACGTGTACCACCATCGAACAGATGAAAATCCCGAAATCCTCTCGATGACTATGTGAACTGGGACAGGCTGTCGGGCTCTCCAGACAATCATCCTGAAATAAAAACAAGGAGCTAACGAGATGAGTCATAGAACTCAGCGGATATCTCATTATATATGCAGGATAGTCTAAGCTAGCAACAGTGTAACAGACTATCGAAATAACACTTGCACAGGTAGTGATAAGAACAACTGAAAAAGGGAATAGATAGTACCATACCAATGTGGTGGAGTCGCCAAATCCAGACATAAGGGTCTCCTATACGTGCATGTCAATCATATGCAGCATCCAAGTATAGCAAGTGCAAAATATGCGTATGCACACGGTGCAATGACATGGTCACCCCTGCCGTCTGTCAAACATCGTCACCTATATACGGGAGGAAGCTGAGCGGAGGCCACCCTCCGACGTAGGGCTGTGACTGCCGTGCGTACCCTACCATCACTACTCCTGAGCGATTGGGTAGACGGAATGCTGTCGGTGTAACACCCCTACTCCATGACCTATTCTAGCGATATCTCTATCAGCCCCAGGCCATCTCTGGAAGACATCTCTGTCTGAGTGTTACCCCTACCCCATGTATATAAATGGGGGAGAGACCTCTCCCTCTCATCTCCTGGTATATGGACTACTCAAGGAGGGACCTCTGCTTGCTACCACGCTCCGATTCACTAACCCATGAGTGCATGAGCGGAGCAGCACAGAGCACACTACCCATACCCCGTCAACCACTAACCCATGAGTAGCCGAATGGGTAGGTCAGTATGACTGTCGACCTGACTTACCCACAAAGGCGGCCCCTGATCGACAGTGATGTACAGTGCACGATGATGCATGACACTGGTCAAACATCATCCACTTCTAGTCCACCTATGTCAACATGATATGCAAGGTTCATAGATAATGCATCATTTCCTAAATCCTAAAGGTATAGGTATCACATGTCAGGTCAAGCGTAAATAGTATCAACAAGATAAATAGAAGAGATATATCACAATCCATTACTCTATTGCTAAACAAAGCATATCAAACATATATCTATGACTAATCCAAAAGAAGAGATAGAGATACCCGCATCCAAATGCGATGTCCGTGTCCAAAAAGAACCTCGAGTCCACCCGTCCGTATCAAATCAACGTCCTGTATATAAACACAAAATTTAAGCTACTAATATATAAACTAAATAGCTAATCAAAATCTAGCTCCACCTTAAGCCGAATAACGAACTCAATCCCAATTAAATCAAAACTCAATACAGGGGTTATTTCCAAGAGTCATAACTCATGACAAAATCCACAGTCAGACCTAATCGAATAAGTCTGAGTAGTGGGGAACTCTGCAAAGCAGGTACAAGGATTTAAATGAGAGGAATTCAAAACAAGCAACCTTCCTACATAGCTAATCGATCTTCATCTAATAGGAATCAAAACAACTCAAAACCATCAGAACCACACTCACGGCAGCCTCATAACAAAAACCTAGTTGGTCATAGCAGCAACTCAACACCAAAACATACTCCAATCCACATCCCCCCATCCTCTCAAACAAACCATCGGCAACATTTAAATAGGTCAAGAACACATCCAGAACAGAACAAATGGAATCCAAGACAACTAATACAAAATCCTAATTAACAGGTAGTAAGATTACCACAGGAGCAGAGACACACGGCCAAGAACAGAAAGGTAAAAGAAAACAACCATTATCGATCAGCAGAAATCGAACCAGAAAACAATAAACGAACTGGTTCAACAACCTAGCTGATCAGGAAAACAATCGAGATCCAAAACCTCTTGCTCAGCAACTGATCAACAACAACAGGGAATTCATTTCGAATTCAAGAAACGCAAAGAAAAACACTTCAATTCAATCATCCGAAGCTGATCCCCAACCAAAATAGGGGTTACCTCAGATGTCCCACTCGCCTCCTCTGATCAGATTGCTCGAGAATAGAAATTGCCCGATTTGCCGTGCCCTAGATCCCAAGAAACAACTCGCTGTGCCCTAGATCCTAAGAAATGACTCAAAACCCCACAAATCTTGCGATCTACCGGAAGAAAACATGGATAGAACTTAGAGATTGGAACTAGGGTTAAGATTCTATGACTTACCTTCCCGTATCTTCGGCGATGATGTGCTCGGAAGCAAAAGCTTAGCTTGACCAAGATCTCACCACCGGCGATGGAACTCAGTGTGGAGGGAGGAAGAAGAGGCTGCGGCTTCTCCCGTGTCCCGATCGCGCAAAGAGAGGAAATCACCTTCGCCCGTCAGAGGAGGATGAGAAGAAGACCGAGAGGCGAGAGGCGATCGCGTGGAAGAAAAGGGAACCGACAGCTTTAGGGGTGTTTCGTGTGGAATAAAAGAAATAGGAAGTTTAAGGGGTTTTGACCATTTTGCAATTAAGCCCCTCTTCTTCCAAACTCACCATCTACACCCTCCTCTATAGGAATTTTGCACCTAACCCCTTTCCGAACTTAGGTATTTTACATTCTCCCCCACTAATAAGAATTTGGTCCTTAAATTTCGTTATTACTAATGGTAAATGTTAACCACTGTATATATGAAATACGAATACTGCAATAAATAACAGTACGTACCTCAGTTAAACAAATGGGGATATCGAGCTCGGATAGTGTCCTCGAGCTCCCAAGTAGCCTCTGCATTCGTGTGATGCTGCCATCTAACTCTAACCAGCCAGATCGTCTTGTTCCGTAGCCGACGCTCCCGGAATCCCAAAATCTGTACAGGTACCTCCTCATAAATAGCGTCAGGCTGGAGCGGAACAGGCACCTCGGATAAAATGTGTGTGGCGTCTATCACATATCCTCTAAGCATAGCTTCATGGAACAAGTCGTGGATGCCGGCCATAGACGGTGGAAGTGCTAGGTGATAAGCTACAGCTCCAATCCTCTCCAAAATCTGGAATGGGCCAATATTCCGTGGAGCTAGCTTACCTCTGAGACCAAAACGTTTCACCCTTTTCGGGGTGAAACTCGAAGAAAGACATGGTCACCCATAGTAAATTCTAAAGGTCTGCGTCTCCGGTCAGCATAACTCTTCTGGCGATCCTGTGCTGCTAATAATCTCTGTCTGATAGTTCGTACTAACTCTGTCTTATGTTGAACTCTCTGGGGTCCCAGCAGCTGAGTCTCTCCAACCTCATCCCAAAGGGTGGGTGTCCTGCACGCCCTACCGTACAATGCCTCAAACGGTGCCATCTGTATCGCAGAATGAAAGCTGTTATTGTAGGCGAACTCCACCAAGTGCAAATGGTCCTCCCAACTGTCCCTAAAATCCATCACACATGAGCGCAGTAAGTCCTCCAAGGTTTGGATAGTACGCTTTGACTGTCCGTCTGTCTAGGGATGAAAAGTTGTGCTGAGACGGAGCTCGGTGCCCATAGCCCTCTGCAAACTCTACCAGAATCGAGATATAAAGCGCGGATCTCTATCAGAAATAATACTCAAAGGAACTCCATGTAATATGACTATCTCCCGGCAATACATCTCTGCCAATCTATCCAGAGAATCCGTCCTCCGAATAGCTAAAAAGTGAGCAGATTTGGTTAGTCGGTCCACGACTACCCAAATCGCATCATGACCTCTCCTAGTCCTTGGCAAACCCACTACAAAATCCATGGTGATATGTTCCCACTTCCACTCAGGAATGGGAATCCTCTGGAGGAGTCCAGCAGGTCTCTGGTGCTCTGCCTTAAATTTTGGTGGACTTGCAAACTCGACCATCTTTGCTTCCTCGGCGATTAGTTCGATGGAGAGCGAACCTTCACTCTAATACCACTTTATTGAGGATCTTAGGATGGCTAGAGGGGGTGAATAGTCACTCACCTTCAATTCGTCAGTTCTCTTCCTACAATGTTAATAGCGTAAGCGGAAATTGTTGGGACCGGGTGCATGTCGACAAGGATACGAGTTCGTAAAATTTAAATTTTTTACGTGCAGCGGAAGAGTTTGCATAAAATAATTTTCTAAATTATTTTAACTTCGTATCTAGCATGCAACCTTATAGTGTATCGACATAATCATAAAATAAAAGTTTGCGAAAAGTAAACTAATTTACCAAGTACCTCGCATAACTCGAAGTAAGGGACGAGATCCAACCGTAGCGTCCCTTGGAAGCTTCGCCTCTATTCGCGTCCACGCCTAGTTCTCTTCGGGATGACTTCGCAAAGTCACGAGTTTTGTGCCGACGAGAACTACTAGATTCTCGGAAGGCACAACTAGAAGGATAAGAGAAAATAATGAAAAACTAACCAACGAAGTAACGGAATCAAATTCCGGGAAGAGAGGAATCGCTATCCGCTTCTTCTTCTTCGTGTTCGGGTTCTCCTTCTTCTTCTTGAAGCTCACGGCCTCCACCACCTTGGATGTAGGTTGGGCGCCGGCCCTAGGGAAGCTAGGGTGGGCGCCGGCCCTAAGGGAAGAGAAGGAGAAGGAGGAGAGGAGGGATTAAGAGAGAGAGGGAGAGAATAATTAATCTCTTAATTATTTTCGTTAGGAATAAGGGCTAGCCTTTGGTTCCTTTATATAGTAGCAACTCCTTTGCTAAGTCTCCTTCTAAACTGAATTAACGGAATTCGTTATAAGAAATTTATCTTATAAATTTTCTTATTGCTTATTCCATTTAAGCCTAGTCTTATTATAACCATTTATAATAAAACAAATTAGTTATCATAATAAATTTATCCTATAAATTTTCTTATGAATTTTATTATAACTAACTTTATAATAAAACTAATTATTTATCATAAGAAATTTATCCTATAAATTCTTATGAATTAATTTCGTTTAAACCAAGTCTTTATTATAAACTAATTTATAATAAAAACTAATTCTTCTTCTCTTTAAATTATGGAATAAATTTTATAAGAAATTTATAAACTTTCTTATTATGGATAAATCAATTCATAATTGATTTTATAAAATTAAAATGAACAAACTCATGGATTATTTTAATCTTCCATAAAAGAATAAATTTCTATAAATTTTATTTATATAAATTTCTTTATACAAATTTATTTATCCATAATTTATAAAATAAATCGCGCTAGATTTATTTTATTAATTAAACCAATTAAATTGGTTTTCTCCTTTTATTTGGCCGGCCACCAAAGAGGGGTTAACACCCTCTTTGGTCGGCCAAACCCAACCCGGACCGTCGCGAATTAAACTCATTTAATTCGCCCAAAAAAGCCTTCAAAAGACTTAGCCATTTTTAGCTTCTAATGCGCCTCTGACTAACTCAGATTCGACTTATTTCTCTTGATCGGAAAATCTAATTTTCAACTCGTTTTAAATCCCTCGGATTACTCGTAGTGCGTGTGACTAAATAGGCTTTCGATTTATGTTGGCCGTCTATAATTAACTAATTATAGAACGATCATGAGTGGCACCTAGTAGTACATCATGATCCCCAATTAATCGAAAGATCAACGGTTTGACCCCAGAAGAAATTATTCTGAAACCCTTCAGCAACTCTAATGAATCGTGCCCCATTCCCTTCACCACCTTATACCCACTTGGTTCAGGACACGGTCTATGGTGTCAGTCCCCACTAGGCTGACTACGTCACACCTAGCCCAAGTAGTGTCTTTCTCGTCCTTTGGATTTCTAATTACTCTCATGTATTTTAGAGACTCGCACTCTAAACATGATATACTCTGGCCAGAGGTTTTTGAGTAACAATCCGACGATAGGCCTGGGTATACATCTCCTCGCAAGGAGTGGTGAATCCTTTGTAGGCTGTTCAAACATCTTCGGGCACTTTGGCTTATACCCAATCATCCTGGGTCCACACCTCCTTGGAGATGCTTGCTTAAGATGTTAAAGTATAAGTCTCCATGACCAAGACGACTTGAACACCGCAAGTCAAAGGAACATCGCACTTAAGCCGCAGTAAGAACTTCATTGACATTTCTATAGTAGATTCCATATGAAGTCTTACAGCTAGTCACTCCAATGAACTAGTTCCCATAACTAGCATCCATGTTTATCTCCGGACATCCAATGTCACTAGCCAGTGAGAATCAGCTGATTAGAGAATAACCCATGCTAGTCTCAACAGAATTGATAGTGTCCGTATTTATCAATTCATCGACTAGGGATATTTTCAATACTTCACATTTGCACATTTAGAGATAATCACTAGTTGTGATCCCATCACAAATTCTCTTATGCTGTGAGTTGTATTACGGACATTCAGTAGATGAGTTTAAGATCACAATCAAATACACAAGCATGTATACTCAAATAGTGAATTATCATTTATTAAATAAATGTTTACAATCATAAGGCGATTGCCTTAGGACACTTCTCTCATATCACTAAAAACTCCCACTTGGCCTAATGTCAATCGCTACGGTATCCAATACCACAGGCTCTAACATGACCCTCAAACTTGCTTGAGGTAAGGCCTTAGTTAAAGGATCCGCTAAATTCCTTTCAGTGGGAATTTTCTCAATTTGTATGTCATTCCTACTTATAATCTCTCTGATCAGATGATAGCGGCGAAGCACGTGTTTGGATCGTTGATGAGACCTTGGTTCCTTTGCTTGTGCAATAGCTCATTGTTGTCGCAATAAACCGGTATGCTTCATCAATGGTTGGAACCTCATCAAGTTTCGAGACAAACTTCTTGATCCAAACTGCTTCCGCGGTATAACCCGCTACGGTGTCTTTTTTGGAACTCTTCCAACTTATTGCGCCTCCATTCAAAGTAAATACGTATCCAGACTGCGATTTGGAGTCATCCTTATCTGTCTGGAAACTGGCATCTGTATACCCACGTATTACCATATCTCCTTCTCCATATATTAGGAACACATCCTTAGTTCTTCTTAAGTACTTAAGGATTGTCTTAACAGCCGCCCAGTGATCCATTCCAGGATCCGACTGGTATCTACTTGTGACGCTCAAAGCATACGATACATCAGGCCTAGTATATAACATAGCATACATGATAGATCCTATCGTGGATGCATAGGGAATCTTATTCATGCAAATACTCTCGTCTTCTGTGCGCGGACACATAGACTTTGAAAGGTTGATCCCATGCCTAATGGGAAGGTAACCTTTCTTGGATTCCGACATGCTAAANTCACTCGGGCGAGCCTCGACCTTCACTCGGGATCGATCGTTCGGCCAGCTAAGACCCTTACTCGGGATCAATCCTTCGAGCGAGCCTCGACCTTCACTCGGGATCGATTGGTTGGGCTAGCTAAAACCCTTGTGTTAGTAATATGAGAGAAGTGTCCTAAGGCAATCGCCTTATGATTGTAAACATTTATTCTAATAAATGATAATTCACTATTTGAGTATACATGTTTGTGTATTTGATTGAGATCTTAAACTCATCTACTGAATGTCCGCAATACAATTCACAGCATAAGAGAATTTGTGATGGGATCACAACTAGTGATTATCTCTAAATGTGCAATTGTGAAGTATTGAAATTATCCCTAGTCGATGAATTGATAAAAACGGACACTATCAATTCTGTTGAGACTAGCATGGGTTATTCTCTAATCAGCTGATTCTCACTGGCTGGTGACATTGGGATGTCCGGAGATAAACATGGATGCTAGTTAAGGGAACTAGTTCATTGGAGTGACTAGCTGTAAGACTTCATATGGGAATCTACATGTAGATATGTCAATGAAGTTCTTACTGCAGCTTAAGTGCGATGTTCCTTTGACTTGCGGTGTTCAAGTCATCTTGGTCATGGAGACTTATACTTTAACATCTTAAGCAAGCATCTCCAAGGAGGTGTGGACCCAGGATGATTGGGTATAAGCCGAAGTGCCCGAAGATGTTTGAACAGCCTACAAAGGATTCACCACTCCTTGCGAGGAGATGTATACCCAGGCCTATCGTCGGATTGTTACTCAAAACCTCTGGCCAGAGTATATCATGTTTAGAGTGCGAGTCTCTTAAATACATGAGAGTAATTAGAAATCCAAAGGACGAGAAAGACACTACTTGGGCTAGGTGTGACGTAGTCAGTCTAGTGGGGACTGACACAAACAGACCATGTCCTGAACCAAGTGGGTATAAGGTGGTGAAGGGAATGGGGCACGATTCATTAGAGCTGCTGAAGGGTTTCAGAATTACTTCTGAGGTCAAACCGTTGATCTTTCGATTAATTGGGGGTCATGATGTACTACTAGGTGCCACTCATGATCGTTCTATAATTAGTTGATTATAGACGGCCAACATAAATCGAAAGCCTATTTAGTCACACGCACTACGAGTAATCCGAGGGATTTAAAACGAGTTGAAAATTGGATTTTCCGATCAAGAGAAATAAGTCGAATCTGAGTTAATCAGAGGCGCAACGGAAACTTAAAATGGCTAAGTCTTTTGAAGGCTTAATGGGCGAATTAAATGAGTTTAATTCGCGATGGAATCGGCTTGGTTTGGCCGGCCAAAGAGGGTGTCCACCCTCTTGGTTTGGCCGGCCATTAAAAGGGAATAAACCAATTTAATTGGTTTAATTAATAAAATAAATCTAGCGCGATTTGTTTTATAAATTATGGATAAATAAATTTGTATAAAGAAATTTATATAAATAAATTTATAGAAATTTATTTCTTTTTGGGAAATTAAAATAATCCGTGGAGTGGTTTATTTTAATTTTATAAAATCAATTATGAATTGATTTTTCCATTAAAAGAAAATTTATAAATTTCTTATAAAATTTATTCCATAATTAAAGAAGAGAATAATTTGTTTTATTATAAAGTTAGTTATAATAAAACTAGGCATAACGGAATTATTCATAAGAAAATTTATAAGATAAATTTCTTATGAAAATTAATTCGTTAATTCCGTTAAAGAGGAGACTTAGCAAGGGAGAGGTTACTATATAAAGGAACCAAAGGCTAGCCTTCAATTCCAATCAATTAAGTTGATTAAGAGTTAATCCTCTCCTCTCTCTCTCTTATTCTCTTCCTCCCTTTTCCCCTTCTCAACCTAGGGCCGGCGCCCCTTGAGGCACTAGGGCCGGCGCCCCTTCATCCACCTAGGGCCGGCGCACTTCTTCCCTTAGGGTTGGTTGCCGTGAGCTATCAAGGAGAAGGAGAAGCCAAGACAAGAAGAAGAAGACGCGGATCACAACTCCTCTCTTCCCGGAATTTAGATTCCGTTTCTTGTTGGTGAGTTTCCATTCTTTTCTCTTGTTCTTCTAGTTGTGCCTTTAGAGAATCTAGTAGTTCTCGTCGGCACAAAACTCGTGACTTTGCGAAGTCATCCCGAAGAGAACTCGGCGTGGACGCGAATAGAGGCGAAGCTTCCAAGGGACGCTACGGTTGGATCTCGTCCCTTACTTCGAGTTACGCGAGGTACTTAGTAAATTAGTTTACTTTTCCGCAAAGTTTTAATTTATGATTATGTCCACACACCATAAGGTTGCATGCTAGATACGTGGTTAAAATAATTTAGGAAATTATTTTATGCTAATTCTTCCGCTGCACGTAAAAATTTAAAATTTTACGAACCCGTATCCTTGTCGACATGCACCCGGTCCCAACAGTGGTATCAGAGCCGGTTAGTGTTCGACATAATCATATAATTGTTTTGCGGAACACTTTGTCATGATCTCAATTTTGGAAAAATTTTCAATTATGGAAACTTTCCAATTATAATAAATTTTAGATTTAGGAATTTCAAAGTTTGGAAATCCTCATGAAATTTCGCAAACTTTTGAAATTTTCTAGTTTCTGAAATTTTATAATAATTGTGAAAACTTCCCATCTTTGGAAACTTTCCAATTTTGGAAATTTTTCTAATTTTAGAAATTTTCCAATTTTGGAAATATGTAAGTTTTCTTTGTACCAGAAACTTACAACCATTCTGAAAATCTATTATGAAACCTCGCAATTTTGGGCACTTTCTTTTGAGAAAGTCTAGACAAATTTATGGATAATTAGTTGACAATTTCAAATTCGAATTGGCTTTAAATTATTAACAAAATTCTTTATTTTGGATTGAGCCTCGGGGAGCCGTCCAATTTAAAGTTAGTTGTTGTAATTTAATTTCCCAATTTTGAATGAAATTGTCATGTTTGATTTGGTTGCGTTTCCGAAACGGACCAAATTGGATTTACGACAAATTACTTTTCTTTGGGTATCTGAGCCTCGGGGAGCCACCCTTAGAAAACGATTTGTTGTAATTAATTAAATCCATGAATAAAACATGATTTAAGAGGTGATGCTCTTACATGTTGTTGTCTCCAAAATTAATTAGGAAAATGGTTTCCTATAGAGTTTTCTTAATTGAGATTTTCATGAAAATAATATGTCGTTGAATTAAGGGAATTGCCTCTTAATTTAATAAGATTTGATTTAGAGAAATCAAAGTCTTAAACATATTATTTCCGAAATTGATTATGACAATTTAGGAAATTGTTTCCCAAAACAATTCCTTTAATAAAGTATGAAATTAGAATGAGGAAATCCGGTTCCTAATTCAATTCATGAGACTTGATAAATTAAGTCACATACATACTTTATTAAGGAAATCGTTAGTCATGACATAATCATATGTCATGAATGTGCTTAGAAAAGATGAGACCCAAAACCCCTTACAAAATATTAAGGCTAACACCTTCCATTAATATGGTTAGAACCGGAGTTTTGTTTCTCGTTTGGGTTGATGGACACATCCATGCCCGACTTGAACCTCAACATGTTCAAACCATGGAATTAGTTTATGAATAATATAGTTGGAGTCAGAGGTCAATCCTTAGTTTTGGTTGTTGGACACATCCAAGCCTGACTAAACGGTTGAATGAGCTCCAACCATATTAAAACTATTTCTTGATTAATGGGTCAGCCTTAAGCTTGGAGCATCGATTTGTTGTGCCACAGCCAAGGTCGATGTAAAGAGAGGTGCAATTGGGTGCTATGTATAATGTTACATACTTGTTAATGAGTTAACAACCCAATGATTTATGCAAACATTCAATTAGTTGATAGCATAAAGTGATAGTTACATATATGTGATATGTAATCGGTGTAATTACCTACCTTCATAGCTAAGAAAAACTTGATGGCCACAGTCATGGTTGTTCTTATCTATGGTTGGATATCAACCTATTTGGAGATGTTCCTACGATCTCCCGAATTGATAAAAAGGGTTATTCAATTTGAAAAATAAATAGGATTTTATTTATGTATGTTGATACATTCTTTAATCATTCTTCTCACATAACTCAATTTGTATTTCTAGGATAATCACTCGATCATGTCTTCTCTAAACTTGCGTTCCATTTTGGACACCAATAAACTGACTGGGCCGAACTACATGGACTGGCTTCGAAACCTAAGGATAGTCCTTAAGGCAGAGAAGCTTGCTTATGTCCTTGAAGATCAACTTCCCACCCATCCTCCAGAGAATGCAACTCCAGACCAATTGTTGGCCTATCAGAAACATGTGACCGATTCTGAACTTGCGAGTTGCATCATGCTAGCCTCTATGGTACCTGAGCTGCAAAAGCAGCATGAGCATATGGATGCTTATACCATCATCTTCCATCTTCATGAGTTGTTTGAAGAGCAGGCGAGATCCGAAAGGTTCGAAGTCTCCAGACTCCTCTTCACCACTAAGATGCAGGAAGGCACTTCTGCCTCGCAGTTTGTGTTAAAGATGTTGGGGTACATTGAGCGACTGAGCGCACTCGGTTTTGCAATGGATCATGAACTAAGTATTGACTTAATTCTGAGTTGTTTGCCCAAGAGTTATTCACAATTTGTGATGAACTATCGGATGAACAAACTGGAGACCACCATTCCTGAGTTGCTCAACCTGCTGAAGACTGTGGAGCCTTCTGTAAAGCCGGATCAAAAGGCGGTACTGTTAGTTGGTTCCTCGAAGAAAGGTTCTAAGAGGAAGGCAAAAGAACAGAACAAAGGGAAGAAGAAAAAGGCCAAGAAGACTGAAAAGAAACCAAAAGGCACTTGCCATCATTGTGGCAAGGAGGGTCACTGGCGAAGAAACTTCAAGGTTTATCTTGAGTCCTTGAAGAAGAAGGCATCCGATGCCCCATCCTCTTCAGGTATCTTCGTTATTGAATGACACTCTATTTCCTCAAATACCTGGGTAGTTGATACTGGGTGTAGCTCACATATATGTAATGACATACAGGGGCTAAGGAATAGAAGAAGACTCGTCAAAGGAGAAGTGAATTTGCGAGTTGGAAAATGGAGCAAAGATTGCTGCTGTTGCCATCGGAACATATTTGCTAAAGCTCCCCACTGGACGTGTCTTAGAATTGGATAATTGTTATTTCGTTCCTTCGTTAATAAAGAACATTGTATCTATTTCATGTTTGAATGAAAAGGGTTATCATTTAACTTTTAGTAACAATTGTTGTTACATAACTTTAAATGGCGTTCTTTATGGGAATGGAACTTTGTGCAATGGCATCTACACGTTAGATTTATCCAGTGACGTTTTCAATATCGAAGTTAGCAACAAACGTGCTCGAATAGATAATCGAATAGACTCCTACACGTGGCACTGTCGTCTTGGCCATATAAGTAAGAAACGCATGACCGAATTACACCGATGTGGAATTTTGGAATCATTTGAACCCGGTTCATTTGATACATGCGAATCATGCTTAAAAGGCAAGATGACCAAATTACCCTTTTCCGGAAAAGGTAATCCAGTGGGAGAATTGCTTGGTCTAATACATACCGATGTATGTGGACCAATGTCAACTCTTGCACAAGGAGGCTATAGCTACTTCATCACCTTTATCGATGATCACTCACGATTCGGGTATGTGTTCTTGATGAAACACAAATCTGAAGCTTTGAGAAATTCAAAGAGTTCAGAAATGAAGTAGAGAAACAGCTTGGCAAAAGTATTAAGATACTTCGATCCGATCGGGGTGGTGAATACTTAAGTCAAGAGTTTCAAGATTATCTCAGGGACAATGGGATATTGTCTCAATGGACTCCGCCGTATACACCACAGCATAATGGTGTATCTGAGAGGCGTAACCAAACCTTGATGGACATGGTTAGGTCCATGATGAATCATGCAACTCTTCCAAAATCCTTTTGGGGCTATGCACTTAAGACAGCTGTTTACCTGCTAAACAGAGTCCCGACCAAGGTAGTCTCTACTACTCCATATGAGATATGGAATAGTAAGAAACCTCACTTAACTCACCTTAAGATATGGGGTTGTCCTGCTTATGTGAAGCGGATTGTATCAGACAAATTGGATGCTAAGTCTGATAAATGTCTATTTATTGGATACCCTAAGGAAACGAAGGGTTACCAATTCTATCATCCCTTGGAGCAAAAGGTGTTTGTTTCAAGGCATGCTGTATTTCTGGAAAAAGAATTTCTTTTACAAGAAAACAGTGGGAGTGGCATTGAACTTGATGAAGTTCAAGAAACTCCAATAGACATTACAGAGACACCTAGTCTAGGCCCACAACCGATAATTCATAGTGATGAGCTATCAGTTGAACCTAAAACAACACCACCTCTTCGTAGGTCTGATAGGGCACGCAATATTCCAGAGAGATACGGATTTCTCGTAAGTGAATCGAACGACGTGTTACTCATAAGCGATGATGAACCTATCAGTTATGAAGATGTCCTGAAAAGTTCAGAAAGGGACAAATGGCTTGAGGCCATGAAGTCGGAAATGGATTCCATGTACGAAAATCAAGTATGGGACTTGGTTAACCCACCTGAAGGGATTAAGCCCATAGGGTGCAAGTGGGTTTTCAAGAAGAAAACCGACATGGAAGGTAATGTAGTTACCTTTAAGGCTAGATTAGTGGCAAAAGGATATCGTCAAAAACAAGGAATTGATTATGACGAAACCTATTCGCCAGTAGCTATGCTTAAATCCATTCGGATGCTCCTAGCCATAGCAGCTCATTATGATTATGAGATATGGCAAATGGATGTGAAAACAGCTTTCCTTAATGGAAACCTGCTTGAGGATGTATACATGATACAACCTGAAGGTTTCACATCGGTTGATAAAACCAAAGTATGCAAGCTTCGACGATCCATATATGGACTGAAGCAAGCATCTAGGAGCTGGAACATCCGTTTTGATGAGACAATCAAAAAGTTTGATTTCTCACAAAATCCTGACGAACCTTGTGTGTACAAGAAGGTTAGTGGGAGTGCAGTCGTATTCCTAGTATTATATGTCGATGACATATTACTTATAGGAAACGATATATCAGTCTTACAGACAGTTAAAATTTGGTTGTCCAAAACTTTCTCCATGAAAGACCTGGGAGAAGCAACCTATATCCTTGGGATTAGAATCTATAGAGATAGATCAAAACGGTTGCTTGGTCTTTCGCAGTCTACATATATAGACCGAGTGCTAAAAAGGTTTAGCATGTCGGAATCCAAGAAAGGTTACCTTCCCATCAGGCATGGGATCAACCTTTCAAAGTCTATGTGTCCGCGCACAGAAGACGAGAGGATTTGCATGAATAAGATACCTTATGCATCCGCGATAGGATCTATCATGTATGCTATGTTATGTACTAGGCCCGATGTATCATATGCTCTGAGTGTCACGAGCAGATACCAATCTGATCCAGGGATGGATCATTGGGCGGCTGTAAAGACAATCCTTAAGTACTTAAGAAGAACTAAGGATGTGTTCCTAATATATGGAGAAGGAGATATGGTAATACGTGGGTATACAGATGCCAGTTTCCAGACAGATAAGGATGACTCCAAATCGCAGTCTGGATACGTATTTACTTTGAATGGAGGCGCAGTAAGTTGGAAAAGTTCCAAACAAGACACCGTAGCGGATTCTACCACGGAAGCGGAATATATCGCAGCTTCGGAAGCAGCAAAGGAAGCAGTTTGGATCAAGAAGTTTGTCTCAGAACTTGGTGTGGTTCCAACCATTGATGAAGCAGTGCCGGTTTACTGCGACAACAATGGAGCTATTGCACAAGCGAAGGAACCAAGGTCTCATCAGCGATCCAAACACGTGCTTCGACGCTATCATCTGATCAGAGAGATTATAAGTAGGAATGACATACAAATTGAGAGAGTTCCCACTGAAAGGAATATAGCGGATCCTTTAACTAAGGCCTTGCCTCAAAGCAAGTTTGAGGGTCATGTTAGAGCCTGTGGTATTGGATACCGTAGCGATTGGCATTAGGCCAAGTGGGAGTTTGTTAGTAATATGAGAGAAGTGTCCTAAGGCAATCGCCTTATGATTGTAAACATTTATTCTAATAAATGATAATTCACTATTTGAGTATACATGTTTGTGTATTTGATTGAGATCTTAAACTCATCTACTGAATGTCCGCAATACAATTCACAGCATAAGAGAATTTGTGATGGGATCACAACTAGTGATTATCTCTAAATGTGCAATTGTGAAGTATTGAAATTATCCCTAGTCGATGAATTGATAAAAACGGACACTATCAATTCTGTTGAGACTAGCATGGGTTATTCTCTAATCAGCTGATTCTCACTGGCTGGTGACATTGGGATGTCCAGAGATAAACATGGATGCTAGTTAAGGGAACTAGTTCATTGGAGTGACTAGCTGTAAGACTTCATATGGGAATCTACATGTAGATATGTCAATGAAGTTCTTACTGCAGCTTAAGTGCGATGTTCCTTTGACTTGCGGTGTTCAAGTCATCTTGGTCATGGAGACTTATACTTTAACATCTTAAGCAAGCATCTCCAAGGAGGTGTGGACCCAGGATGATTGGGTATAAGCCGAAGTGCCCGAAGATGTTTGAACAGCCTACAAAGGATTCACCACTCCTTGCGAGGAGATGTATACCCAGGCCTATCGTCGGATTGTTACTCAAAACCTCTGGCCAGAGTATATCATGTTTAGAGTGCGAGTCTCTTAAATACATGAGAGTAATTAGAAATCCAAAGGACGAGAAAGACACTACTTGGGCTAGGTGTGACGTAGTCAGTCTAGTGGGGACTGACACAAACAGACCATGTCCTGAACCAAGTGGGTATAAGGTGGTGAAGGGAATGGGGCACGATTCATTAGAGCTGCTGAAGGGTTTCAGAATTACTTCTGAGGTCAAACCGTTGATCTTTCGATTAATTGGGGGTCATGATGTACTACTAGGTGCCACTCATGATCGTTCTATAATTAGTTGATTATAGACGGCCAACATAAATCGAAAGCCTATTTAGTCACACGCACTACGAGTAATCCGAGGGATTTAAAATGAGTTGAAAATTGGATTTTCCGATCAAGAGAAATAAGTCGAATCTGAGTTAATCAGAGGCGCAACGGAAACTTAAAATGGCTAAGTCTTTTGAAGGCTTAATGGGCGAATTAAATGAGTTTAATTCGCGATGGAATCGGCTTGGTTTGGCCGGCCAAAGAGGGTGTCCACCCTCTTGGTTTGGCCGGCCATTAAAAAGGGAATAAACCAATTTAATTGGTTTAATTAATAAAATAAATCTAGCGCGATTTGTTTTATAAATTATGGATAAATAAATTTGTATAAAGAAATTTATATAAATAAATTTATAGAAATTTATTTCTTTTTGGGAAATTAAAATAATCCGTGGAGTGGTTTATTTTAATTTTATAAAATCAATTATGAATTGATTTTTCCATTAAAAGAAAATTTATAAGTTTCTTATAAAATTTATTCCATAATTAAAGAAGAGAATAATTTGTTTTATTATAAAGTTAGTTATAATAAAACTAGGCATAACGGAATTATTCATAGGAAAATTTATAAGATAAATTTCTTATGAAAATTAATTCGTAATTCCGTTAAAGAGGAGACTTAGCAAGGGAGAGGTTACTATATAAAGGAACCAAAGGCTAGCCTTCAATTCCAATCAATTAAGTTGATTAAGAGTTAATCCTCTCCCTCTCTCTCTCTTATTCTCTTCCTCCCTTTTCCCCTTCTCAACCCTAGGGCCGGCGCCCCTTGAGGCAACTAGGGCCGGCGCCCCTTCATCCACCTAGGGCCGGCGCACTTCTTCCCTTAGGGTTGGTTGCCGTGAGCTATCAAGGAGAAGGAGAAGCCAAGACAAGAAGAAGAAGACGCGGATCACAACTCCTCTCTTCCCGGAATTTAGATTTCGTTTCTTGTTGGTGAGTTTCCATTCTTTTCTCTTGTTCTTCTAGTTGTGCCTTTAGAGAATCTAGTAGTTCTCGTCGGCACAAAACTCGTGACTTTGCGAAGTCATCCCGAAGAGAACTCGGCGTGGACGCGAATAGAGGCGAAGCTTCCAAGGGACGCTACGGTTGGATCTCGTCCCTTACTTCGAGTTACGCGAGGTACTTAGTAAATTAGTTTACTTTTCCGCAAAGTTTTAATTTATGATTATGTCCACACACCATAAGGTTGCATGCTAGATACGTGGTTAAAATAATTTAGGAAATTATTTTATGCTAATTCTTCCGTTGCACGTAAAAATTTAAAATTTTATGAACCCGTATCCTTGTCGATATGCACCCGGTCCCAACACCTTGTTCGGGATCAATTACTCGATCTTTACTAGACTCTTTCGCAGTTCAGTGGGTTGGGTCCCACTGTCCTTTGATTGCCTTGATCGAGCAGAGATGGTCATGCTCGACTGATTTCGAGGTCGACGAGTACGTGGGAGGATGTCCACGTATAACTCACCTGAGCGAGTCTCAACATTGCCTGGCTTAACCGACCGAGCGTGGACAGTCACACCCGACAGTCATCGAGGTTGGTGGGTGCGTAGGAGCATGCCCACTTATAACTCACATGAGCGAGAATCTCGATACCGCCTGACTTACCCGACCGAGCTTGGACAGCCACGCCCGACCGTCATCGAGGTCGGTGGGTGCGTGAGAGCATACCCACTTATAACTCACCTGAGCGAGAGTCTCGACAACGCCTGACTTACCCGACCAAGCATGGACAGCCACGCCCGACCGTCGTCGAGGTCGGTGGGTGCGGAGCATGCCCACTTATAACTCGCCTGAGCGAGAGTCTGGACTTAGAGTTTCGGATATCCTGAGCATCATTATCATATTTATTATATACTATTACAAGGATTGCCAAAACTCTAATCATGATACAAGTTTAAATGTGTTGCGCTCTAGGGTCTTCCCAGCCTTTTCCCTTGGACATCTTGCAAATAATATGCTCCTGACCCTAACTTCTCAACCACCAAGAAGGGTCCTCCCCATTAGGGCTCCAGTTTGCTCACCTCCCCGACTGGTTTGACTCTCTTCCATACACGGTCACCGACTTGGAAACTCTGGGGTATGACCTTCTGGTTGTATCGTCGCTGCATCCTTTGCCGGTAAGAAGTCATCTAAACCGCTACCTGGTCCCAGATCTCCTCGATCAGATCCATCTCTAAACGCCTCTTCTCTACATTATCTTCCCCATATAGGTGCCTTCTGTCAGACTCGCACCCCACCTCCATTGGGACTATTGCTTCACTTCCACACACCAGCTGAAAGGGGGTACAGCTCGAGCCTTCTTTGGGGGTGGTTCGGAGAGCCCATAAGACACTAGGCAACTCGTCGACCCATGTACCACCCACATGGTCTAGCTTGGTCTCGAGGCCCCGCAGGTTTCCCGATTAGCGACCTCTGCCTGATCGTTGCTCTGGGGATAAGCCACCGAGGTGAACGCTTGCTTGATTCCATAGGCCGTGCACCATTCCTGAATCTTCCAACCCTGAAACTGCCGACCGTTGTCTGAACTAACTTATGCAGTATCCCATACCGACATAGAATATTCTGTAGGACTGGTGCCGTCGATAGAGGGGGGGTGAATATCGATCGTCAAAATTTCTCGCGGAAACTTCGTAGAAAACTTGGATCGTTCTAGACTTAGAATATTAGTAGCACAGCGGAAATGTAAATACAAAGAAAATAAAAACAAGACAGGGACACAGCGAGATTTTTACTTGGTTCCCGACCCCCCAGGGTCAGTACATCCAAGGTTTATGCACAGGAACGCCCGTCCACTATTGGTCTCCTTCCCGGACTTTCCGGAGGCGGAGAAACCCGACTTACAGTGCAAGTTTACAATCAAAAGATAAGTAAAATTAAGTGCGTAATAGTAAACTCAAACCGATCAAACAAAATCTGAAACTCGGCCGATCTGGACCTTCGAAGTGTCGCGCACTTCCTCCTGGAGCCTCCCGGTCGTAGAGCCTCGTCTTTAGCGCGTTGTCGTCGGTCAGAAAGATCAGAATGGTACTTGGCAGTTGGTGTTGAAGCAGAGGGGTCGAAGCCCCTTATATAGCACTCCTGGGGGCGCCCTGAACGTTGGGGGCGCCCCGGAAGACTCGGTCAAACTTTATCCCTGCGCCTACCTCGCCGCAGCTGATAACAACTTTGACCAGGGCGCCCCGGACCTTCCGGGCGCCTATCTTGAACCCAGTCAACGCTAATCCACTGCTTCAGACTCGCAGCAACGAAACAGGGTTGACCCGGGCGCCCCGAATGTTCCGGGCGCCCCGCTTGACACCTGTTTTGACTACATCACAAAACTGTTATTTTTCTCACTCTGGCTTGGGCGCCCCCAACACTGGGGGCGCCCTGCATAAAGACTGCAAAGCTAGTTCTTCTGCTTGCTTTATCTCCGGTTCTTGTTACCTGCAAGATACACAAACACAAGGCATATATGCATATAATATTAAGCTTAAGGACTTGGTTCGGACTTCGGATTTCCACAAAACCCTAGGTCGAACCGGCACGAGTTCCCATACCCGAGAACTTGCCCTTCACCTACTCCTTTCAGGAGACGGTTGCCACCTAGTCCTTCGGATGGACTTTTGCTTAGCTTCCGATACCTCCGGACCTCGAGACGCCCAAACCCTGACCCGTCTCTACTCTTGTCCTTAGTCATCGCTCAGCTAAGTTGCTCAGTCCCTTGGACCGAGACTTCATTCCCTAGCAATCCTTCGCCAGGTGCCTAGCAGTCCTTCGCCAGGTCTTCTTTCCCTAGCAGCCCTTCGCTAGGTGCCTAGCATCCCTTCGCTAGGTCTTCTATGCCTAGAAGCCCTTCGCTAGGTGCCTAGCAGCCCTTCGCTAGGTCTTGGGGTTTTGATTCCTAGCAACCCTTCGCTAGGTGCCTAGCAGCCCTTCGCTAGGTCTTAGGGTTATGATGCCTAGATTAACTAGGACTTTTCTTCAGCTTTGGTTACTTCTCTCTTACTCCCCTTTGTCTGTTCAATGTATCACTGACTTAAGTGTATTGTCAAACATTAAAACACTTAAAGAGGAACATCATCGATGCAACTTGCACCAACATATTCTACCATAAGAATTTGATAACTGCCTGCTTGGTAATCCGATCCAGGGCCTCTGCTTCGACCCACTTAGAGAAATAGTCCACAGCAACCAACAGGAATTTCTTCTGAGCGACTACGAGGGGCAAAGACCCTACTATATCCATGCCCCACTGATCAAAAGGGCATGACACAGTGGACACTCTCAAAACCTCAACTGGCCGATGGGAAAGGCTCTGGTGCTTCTGGCGGGAAAGGAAGGAGGTGACCATCTGATAAGCATCCTTTTGAAGTGTTGGCCAGAAGAATTCAGCTAGCAATACCTTCCGAGCCATAGACCAACCTCCTGAGTGATTCCCACAAGATGCCAAATGTATTTCTCTTAACACAGTCTGCATCCTCATCCCCCAAGCATTTGAGTAACGACCGAGAGAAGACTCTCTTATATAAGGTGTCTCCCACCAGAGTGAATCGGGTTGCTCGTTTCTTCAACAAGCGAGCCTGCTCAGGATGAGTCAGGAGAGCCCCATTCTGCAGATAAGCTACAAGTGGAGCTCTCTAGTCGCCCTCTAATTCTACTTCAGTTTCCCACTCGACCTCTGCCACTAACATGATCTACAGTGAGGGTTGAGTGAAGACCCACGGAGTGATGGCGCTGGATAACATGGCTAACTCATCCGCTATGAGGTTATCTTCCCGAGGAATCTGGAGTATCTGGACTTCTTGAAATTCAGCTTTCAATCGTTCATAAGCATTCACATAGGTTTGCAGCCGCTCACTATTTACTTCAAATTGTCCAGCCAGCTATCGAGTCACCAGCTGAGAGTCTGAGTGGAGTATGACCCGGGTAGCTCCCACGTAACGAGCAGCTTGCAACCTAGCCAGAAGAGCTTCATATTCAGCTTCATTATTGGTAGCCCGATATTCCAACCACACGGCCAGGTGGAGATGATCCCCCTTAGGGGAGATCAAATGAATTCCCATACCACTTCCCGACCGAGTCGCCGAGCCATCTACGTAGATCTTCCATGTTTCTTCTTTCTCTTCAGTGTGCAACTCACTAAGGAAATCAGCCAGCACTTGAGCTTTGATAGTGGTCCGGGGTAGGTATTGGATATCATACTCGCTCAACTCCGTAGTCCATTTGAGCATCCGGTCAGATGCCTCCGGATTGACCAACACCTTCCCGAGGGTGTTATTAGTCAACACCCGGATGGGATGAGCCAAGAAATAAGGGCGCAAGCGCTGAGCCATCAACACAAGAACATAAGCCAACTTCTCGAGTGTATTATATCTATACTCGACTTCTTTTAGCAAATGCCCGAAAAAGTAAATGGGTTGTTGTTCAGCCTCTTTCTGTTTTACAAGCACTACGCTCACTGCTCCCTCCGTGGCTGACAGATACACATACAAAACCTCTCCCTCCTCAGGTTTAGCCAACATAGGCAGACTGACCAGATAAGTCTTTAATTCTTCAAAGGCTCGGTCACATTCAGCATCCCATTGAAACTTAGTGGCCTTGCACAGGATCTTGAAGAAGGGCAAACTACAATCGGCTGACTGAGAGATGAAGTGAGATAGAGCTGTGATCCTCCCGGTCAGTCTTTGTACTTCCTTCAGGCTCCTGGGTGGCAGCATGTCCAGTAGGGCCTTTACCTTGTTAGGTTTAACTTCAATACCTCGTTCAGTCAGGATGTACCCCAAGAACATTCCACTCCTTGCTCCAAACAAACACTTGGCTGGGTTTAATTTCAGCCCATACCTTCTCAAGGTGCAACAAGTCTCTTCTGCATCTACTATTAGGTTTGCTGCCCAAAGGGATTTGATAAGGATGTCATCCACGTATACTTCGACGTTTCTCCCCAGCTGCTCCTTGAACACTTTGTTCATCAACCTTTGGTATGTGGTTCCTGCATTCTTGAGTCCGAAAGGCATGACTGTATAATAGTGGGTGCCCTCGGCTATAATGAAACTGACTTTCTCTTGATCACTGAAAGACAGCGACACTTGGTGATATCCTTGGTAGGCACCCAACATGCAGATGAGCTCACTCCCTGCAGTGGAGTCCATCATCTGATCAATCCGGGGGAGTGGGTAGCAATCTTTGGGGCAGGCTCTATTGAGGTCTCTGAAATCTATATAGACCCTCCATTTGTTTTCTGGCTTAGATACTGTTAGGATGTATACTAAAAGTCTTACTTTTGGTTAAGAACATCTACATTTTGAAAGAGAATCGCAAAATCACACGATGCATATTTGTATTAGTATGTGCACAAAATGTCTCATACTTTGCATTGTAAATAACATGGTGTGTGGTGACGCACAGAAGATCATGTTATCAGTTCCTTGCAGAAGTATAAGAAAGAGGCTCACAACCGAGATAGAGTTGGACAAACCATCGGGATGGTTGTAGTGAATTAGGTGTGGTTTGTCTTAACCATAAAATTGCACTAGTGCGCTTTGTGTGCATTGAGTAGGACCAAAAGAGAGGTCATCCAATTTTATACTGACTTCATAAATTGGATTAAACCTCGATTATATATTATGGAGTACAATCTCTAAATCCCGAAATAATAACAGGCACGTGTATTTAATTATTATTACATTGATTTACCAATGGACGAGATCTATTCTGTTAGATCGATAGGTCCGGTAAGTTGGGTAATAATATTATCTACATGGTGTGTCGTTGATTATTGACGGAATCCGTGTCCTGGTGAGTCGGGATGATGATGCCCCCTTGATGAGCTCATAAAGATCGTCATGTTAAATCTTGCAAGTGGACTATGGTCCAACATGATGAAAAGGTTGAATGGTACTAGTCAAGGATCAAGAGGATAATTAATTAAAATTATCAGTAATTTAAATTAATTATCAAGCATTTGATATCTTAAACATGGGGAGATGGACGACTCATAATAGGTGGAGCTCATATGAAAATATGGGGGTTGGTGAGGAAGTTCAATGGGGATCCTTTAGTGGAATGGATCGAATTTGGATCCATTAGCGGGCCAAGACCCAACGCCTCCTCATGATCCCTACCATAGCCCTATAAATACCCCATAGGAGTCATGAAACAAAGAGCTAATGAATTAATTGAGAATTAATTCAATTAACCACAAATACCAAAACTCTCTTTCCCTCCCTCTCTCTCCTAGGTCACGCACGAGGAGGAGAAGAAATTCCTTCTTCTTCCTCCTTGGTTCTTCTCATCCTCTTCTTGTGGTGGCCGGTGATAAGGAGGACTTGGCTTCTTCTTGGTGGCACATGGCAGTAGCAAGGGAAGGGAGAGATCAGCCGGCGTGGGGAGAAGAAAGGAGCTCTCGGCTTGAGGTGGTTGGCGCCGGTGAAGAGGAAGAAGCCATCAGTAGAGATTGAAGGAGCATCCTCTTCTTCTAGTTCTCTTCTCCGCTTCTTCCTCTCTTGTGCGGGATCATCTAGGGAGCAGCCGGAGCTCAACTGGCGGCAAGGGATCTCCACTGGCGGCGCCGACGGTGAAGGAGGTTGCGGCGGGTTTAGGGAAGAAGAAGAAGGTTTTATTCTCTTCTTCTTCAGTTTGTTCTTCTTCATCCCCTTCCTCTCAAAGCTGCCTTGTGGCCGGCGAACCTTGGGAGCTGGAGGTGGCCGGCGGCGCAAGGAGGAGAGGAAGATAGGTGGCCGGCGGGTAAACCCTAGCGTTAGGGTTTCTTGGCGTATAGAGAAGAAGAACAAAAGGTGGTTAATGCGAAGCCTTGGTGACTCCGCGTCTTGGTAGCTCGTCGCCCACACGACGTCCAAGAGGGGACGGTCATACGGGAGAAGACTGTGAGGTAAATGGCGAGATATACCTCTCCTTAGCTCCTCTTGTTTTCTTGATTATTGCTTTGATTATTCTTATCATCGCATGTGTCTTTGTTAATTATCATAGTTTAATTATTCGTTAATTAATATTGATAATTAATTATGTCATGGACCCCGATTATAAACACAAAAATCGGCGATCCATTCGTCGTCTTTTTCACGGTCGATTGATTCGGAAAGTTACAAGGCCTTAACTTTGGTTTTGGCTAAGTTGTGACTTGAATCAATTGACACGACGACGAGACGGTCGTTTGGGATACGGGTCTCTATTCGGGTTAAATTTTTAATCCGTAGACATAGAGAGGTCTCTCATGTTCGACCCCGCAGTTGTTTAGGAAACCCACCGAGCCATACAACCATCAGATACTAGCACCATATTTGCTAGCCATGCAGGGAACTGCACCTCTCGGATGTGCCCTACCTCCAAGAGTCTTTCTACCTCAGCCTAAATTATTTTGTTTTCATCGGGATTGAAGTCCCTCATCTGTTGTTTCACAGGCCTGGCGTCTGGGTAGACATGTAACTTGTGCTCCATGACTTCCGAACGAACACCTTTCAAATCTCGGGTCGACCATGCGAACACGTCTTGATTCTCGGCCAAGCACTTTATCAACCGTTACTTGAGGTCGAGCTCCAGCTCGGGCGCTATCTTCACCTTCGTCTCTTCCCGGTCGGGAAGAAGCTAGGTCACCTCCTTTTGCTCTCTCAGTTCAGCCTAAGGAGACGGCTGCACCATGGTACAGCTAGCTGGGGGGCTCGAAAGACCTTCCATACTTCTGTCCGGACATCGTTGACATAGCACCGATGTGCCACCTTCTGGTCGCCTCTGACTTCTCCCACTTGATCACCAACTGGGAACTTCACCTTTATGTAGAAAGTAGATGCTACCGCTCTGAACTCATTGAGTGCAGGTATGCATAAGATGACATTGTAAGCAGAGGGTGCATCCACAATCAAGAAGGTCGACCATCGGGTCCTCTTCAGGGGCTCTTCCCCGAGTGAAATGGCCAATTTGATTTGGCCTATTGGCTAGACCTCGTTCCCCGTGAACCCAAAGAGGGGTGTGGCCACGTGCTGCAGCTCACTGGCTTCGATTTGCATTTGATCAAATGCCTTCTTGTACAAAATATTCACTGAACTACCAGTGTCCACAATGGTTCGGTAGACCTGGTAGTTTGCTATGACAACGGTGATGACTAGTGCGTCATCATGGGGGATTTCCACACCTTGTAGGTCTTGAGGACCAAAACTGATCTGGGGTCCTCTAGCCTATGAGGAGCTAGACCCCACCTAGTGAATCTCTAGGCATCTAACTTGGGACTTCCAGGCTCGGTTGGAGTCTACATAAGTGGGGCCGCCCAAGATGACATTGACTGCGCCATGCACTGCATTCTGTTGATTTGTTTACTCTTCGTTCGCTTCTCCTTGCCCGGGAGAGCTGGGGGTCGGGAATAGTTGTCGTGCGGTGGGAGTAGCCACCTGGGTGTTGGCATCTCTTCTATCTGGTTGCGCTCTTCCTCGACCTCGAGCTCCTCCCTGGTTACCTCCTCTGGGAGTTCCTCGGCTGGGGTGAGCTTGCCCTCGCCCGGCTTGCCAGCAATCTTGGGTATCATGTGTATGACTATGGTGAAAAGCGCAATAAGGCTGCCATCTGTTGGGGAGGCATCCTTGTGCCACCTGTTGAACTATGCCTCACTCGGCTCCAGGTTGGTGTCCCACGGCTCGGGGACTTCGGAGGGGTCCCCCAGGAGGTCTTGTTTTTTTTACTATGGGGAGCTACAAGTGAGGGCCCAACTTCTCTTCGCTGAGCGGCTTGTGCTTCCTCTATATCCACATACTTAGCGGTTTTGCCCAGGAGACTTTCAAAATCCTTTGGGAGTTTCCGAATCAATGATCTGAAGAACTCTCCCTCTTGTAGGCCTTGAGCAAAGGCACTGATCAGTACCTCCGAGGTAGCAGTGGGCACATCCAGTGCGTCCTAGTTGAATCTTTTGATATAAGCCCGCAAGGATTCCTTGGGACTCTGCTTCAGGGCGAAGAGGTTGAGGCTTATTTTGTGATGTCTCTTGCTACTTGCAAAATGCTAGAGGAAGAGTCTCTTGAAGTCAGCAAAATCTCACACAGACCCCTCCGAGAGTCTGTCGAATCAACGCTGAGCTGGCCCTGCCAGGGTGGTCAGAACGCTCAGCACTTGATGCCATCCAAGTATTGATGCAGCAAGGCTGCATTCTCAAACTTCATCAGGTGTTCTTCTGGGTCTGTGACTCCTCCATATTCTGGAATGGACAGGAGTCGGAAATGCTTGGGGACTGGCTCTTGCAGAACTTCGCTGGAGAAGGGGAATCCGATGCGCTCGGCTGGAACTTGGGCATCCGGAGCCTTCCCTTTGTTGATTCTTGCTTGGTTGGAAGAGACTTCCAGCTGATCAGACTGTCTGGCACCTTCTGCTGGGCCGAAGAATGCTCGGGGAAAGTAGGGGCTATCACCCGGGCGAACTTTGCCTTCGATGCCAGCATGAGCAACTGGCTCGAAGGGACCTTCCTGAGTCAGGCAGTCGGCAGACTTCTGTTTGGCTGCCAACTTTTGAGCTTTAGCAGCCACCAGCAAATCGAAGTCTTCTTGTGAAAGAGTAATTGTCACCCTGTTGGAGTCACCCATCTTCGTCTTTCGATCAGGCTGATTCCCACAGACGACGCCAAATTTGATCCTATCGACAAGCGGATAGGGCTCACCCTCGGATGACTGGGTCAGGTCAAGATGACTCGAGTTGCGGTAGCGCGTGAGTCGGGGTCGAGCTCAAAGACTAACAGGACAAAAGTGAGTCGGGGTCGGACCAGGAGGATAACACAAGAGATGAAGATGAGAATTCCAGCGACAGCAACCTCCTTTCTGAAGCACCAAGGGGGCTTTATATAGGGGAGGAGGAAGCCCCTTGTCTTATCAGGGCTATCTTGTCTCATTAAAAACTGGTCAGATGACAGACTGATCTTTTGGCAGCCTTAATCACGCTGTGAGTCTGTCACAGCCGCCTAGATGTCAATACAAGTTGTCATTTCGATCCTCATTAATGCCTGATCCCCTGCCAAGTCATAATTATGGCAGATGTCTTTTCCTTATAATGAGAAGATTTGGGAGATCTTATTGCTGTTGGGATCCTGATAATAGTTAAACAATTTGAGCCATGTGTTCGCTCGATCACTCGGGCTCGTCTTATCAGGCAGCTGTGACCTTACCCAAGCCTGGCTGACCGAGAGAACGATCGGGCAAATAAGCTAGGCCTCCCGACTATCCACGTCTTTGGAATGGACACACCGCCCGCGGGGCCTTAACCATCCCTGGTATGTATTGACCCAATCCACTGACCGGGGCATGTCCGACCGGCCGAGACCGACCGGACAACCGGCTTGTGTAAGTCGCTTCTTAGAGCGGGGTAAATGATTCTGTTAACAGGACGATTAAGTCGTCTGGTCGGGGAGTTCCCGACCGGACGTGCCTGACCAAGCATTCCCGACCGAGAGTGCCCGACCGGGAGCACCACTATATATTTGACACCTCTCCTTTTCGAGGGAGCCTGGCACATGCTTTTATCCCCACCCGACTGAACTTTCCCGACCGGCGACGCCCGACCGAATACCACCAACCGGTCCCAACCTAAGTAACCTTGAACTCTGAGCCCTTATGTTAGGTTGACACCTAGCGAGCCCGACCGTCTTTTGTCCGAGTCTTAACCCGACCAGCCGAGTAAATGGCCTATATAATTTACCCGACCGGATCAATAGTGTAGACTCAAATAAGCCTTATAAATCTTCTTAGTCAGCCCACAATTTCTTTTGATACTAAATTGAGTCGTTACAATCTTGTTGCAAGTGATCTTGTTGAAGTGTTTTTTTTACTTCTACGCATTGTTCTAGAGTATTATCCTCTTTATCCTCCTTTTTATATGTACAGTGTTTATTATTCTAGAGTTTCTTAATTACACACACATTCACTTAATGGAGTTCTTACAAGTACACGTAGAAAATGATTTTCTTGCTAACATCATCAAACCTAATAAATTGAGACCATTCTCTGAACCAATATTGGTGGCTATTTATATTATTATTTTTAATTATGAGTCGCATGCTTTAACAGTCAATATTTGGTGGCTGTTTATATTATTATGTTAAATTATGACTCACATGCTTTGACAGTCGTTAAAAAATATAATGAATCAGTTGATCACAAAAATAGTATAACAAAAATCAAATACGCTTTTTAGGAAAAATTAATTATAAACTTTTAAAAATTCAAAAACTTTAAATGCCCTTATAATAAATTATCATTTTAAATTTGATCTGAACCTTAGCGTTCGATTACTAGATCACTATTACGTCCATTCTTTTTCACTGATCGTCATTGCAAGTGCACTAACAAAGTATCTTTGATATAAATTTTTGGTTCACAACTTCTAATGTATTTTATATCAATCGATCCTTGCATCTGTCCTTTTTTTATTCAGGCAAATCCAGTCCCCATAGCTAAATTCCCAAGTAGTTTTTTTCCACATTACAAGGTTCAAAATCCATAGAATTAGATGACAGAAATATGAAATATAAAACAACAGCAAATTTGAATGTCATGAGCATACACAATGTGCATCCTTGCATATACGAAGGAAATAAACAGCTTTAATAGTTAATTGCTTTGCATTTCATAAATTAATTATGACTAATAATTCTTCCATTATTCTACTAAAAAGGTCACATTAAAAAACTTAAGACGATTAACATACTTGCTGAGTTTTGATGGTAGCTTAAAAAATACTACAATAGTAAATGGGAGAACTTAAGGCACTCAAAAATTTAATTAACACGCAGCTGAACTTGCACATTCTTACAATCATTTGGCAGGAGAGAACCCTATCTCGTTAACCAACAAATTCAAATAGGAAAACATAATGACTGGTCAAGATGCCAACATTAAGAAAGTTGGTTTGGCTACTGGCCTTCCATAATCAAACATTACTTCTTCCCACCCCCAGATACATTGAACTTGAAGAAAATTATGTCCCCATCCTGAACAACATATGTCTTTCCTTCCTGCCTATATTTGCCAGCAGCCTGAAATGAATTAAGAAAAAAGTTGACATAGTGCACACACGTAAAGACATTTCTTGTTAGTTGCAGATCATAATTTTCCATAGTAACTACACTCTGCACCCATCTACCTATTGTTTCTATTTGCAGAAATGTCAATCAAAAAGCAATAATTAAGGTGATGTAAATGCAATAAACTGCAGGTATGTTTTGTACCTTGACTGCTGCTTCGTTTCCAAGTTCCTTAAGATCCTCAAACTTCATAACCTAAATATAGAATAGTGGACTAGCAAACAAAATGGATAAAAACAGAAACTGGCTTGGGAAAAGAATTAGTATGATAAGAACATACCTCAGCACAAATGAAACCTCTTTCAAAATCTGAGTGAATAGCACCTGCTGCTTGAGGGGCCTTTGTCTGCCGTCTGATCTGCCAACACTTCACCTGTGTAATTGTCCAGTATCCATCATATGTAAGTAAATATTTCATGTATTGTTTAATTGATCTTTCCAACAGCAATCTACTAGCCAGGACTACTATACCTCATCAGGCCCAGCTGTGAAAAAGTAAATGAGATTGATTGCAGCAAATCCAGTCTTTATGATTTTTGTTAAGGCACTGTAAAAGAGCAATTAAAAAGTAAAAAAAAAAAGTATAAAGTTTGGCAACATCTGTTTCATGATGGTGTGTAATGCATGTATCCAGTGACATAAATGGCAATGAGAGATCTTGAGGAACACGAATCCATGAGCACAAAAATCATGAGATCAAGAACTTCATAGAACTCTTGAGAAGATAGTAAATGTTATAAGAAATTGTCCATGTTATTAAATAAAACCTCAAAAATCAAAAAAGACTCTACAATGACAATTTGAGATGTTAATTCCCGTTGAGAACATAATTTTTAGATACTTCAAAGAAACAAAATGAAGTAAAAGAAAATAACATGTAGCCAAATGGCCATGATAAGCAACAGATATTACAGAAAAAACAAACCAGATGTGATTTGTCACATACTGGGACCTTCACAAATCAGAAACGTGTTTTAAAGCCACCCTCATGTAAAGTAATAAGGCTGAATGCCCCACAGACATTTGTAGATGACAAACATAAAGAAACAAGTATTCTAAATTTTCTTCAGTGTTTTAAAATTGTATATACATACTAAATCAATTGTTACAAGGAAAAAACATTCATTGCATTCGATATTCTCAGTAACAACTCAGTACAAACAACAAAATCATGATCGACACATACACAGTACAAGTAGTTAGAGGGAGACCATTAGATCAAAGGTAAAAACAACATCCAACCACTTTTTCAGATATTAGCACTGAATCTCATTAAAAAAATTCCATCATATGTCAATATTGACTTTAGATGATATGCAAAATGCAGAGTAACTGACCTTTGTAATTTGTTTTCCTCGCAGTATTTAGCAGCCTCATCCTCTGGCATATCTGCCAAATTCTTTTCCAAGATGCAGCTGAAGGGGATAATAGGCTCGCCACCATGCTCCTGAACCCTGAACAGTTTGAAATGAAAACTTAGAATAGCTTGATTAAAAAACATTTGACTTTTTTCAGACATGCAATATGCATTACGTATGTCACATGGTAAGTTGTCAATTGCACATTGAACTTCTGGCAATGTATCCCTAAAGAAGAAGAATAAGGTTTGAACTTATGATCTCTGAATCGTATACCAAAAAAGTACCCTCGCAAGCTCATCAGGCAAGCCGATCAGAAGAATGATGTGAAGTGAAGGCAAATCAAAAAATACAGCTACATAAACTATATTAGGTGTTCTGAAATTATGAGTTCTACCAGGCATGTATCTTTGGCAAGAACTTGTTCTTCCTCCTTTGGTAGTCCTTCTCATTCATGTTGACCTGCAATTTAGCTGAGAGTTAAAAGATGATGGACATCAATATTGTGTATCAAATTCTTGTAGAAATACCAGTAATTGGAATAGCTTTAGAAGAGCTCAAAGGATTATTAATAAACTTTGGTGTCTATATTACACTAGTTCAGTCTGTAGGGAGGGAATACCTTGAATTCTTGCATATAGAATTAGGAAAGGAATTTTAACACATCAAAATAATAAAATCTAGGGACCTAAGTGTGAACACTAGGATCTACTTGTAAATACAGTATAAATACCATATAATACAAGGTGTGATATAAAGTGTAATTTTTTACATTGACAAATAATTTTTAAAAGAAAAGGTAGAGGAGGCTATGGGTGAAGACTGAACTAAAATAATTACCTTATTCACACGCCGTGCCTTGGGGGCATATTGGATGTAGTATCATCATGTGCATTGTGATATTTCTTTGCACATCAGTAGAATTCAGTTTACTGGTTTTGCACTGGCAGCATTGAAGTGTATTGTTTTTTTACGTGAGTTTTAATATTGTTTTGCATACATTTTGTGAACATTCATGAGCATATTTCACATTCACCCATTTTCCTTTTTGTTTGTTTTACACTTTTAGAAGGGGAGCATTGGCGCAATGGTAATGTTGCCACCTTGTGACCTAAAAGGTCACGGGTTCGAGTCCTGGAAATAGCTTCTTACAAAGTAGGGTAAGGCTGTGTACAATAGACCCTTCCCTGAGAGCCCGCATGACTGGAGCTTCACGCACCAAACTGCCCTTTTTGTGTTACTCTTTTTGTTCAGAGAATTGCACTTTGCTTGTTTTGTTGATAGAATATGTTTCCGGAACAAAAATGGAGAAATCAAGCATTGGAACAAGAAGTTACAGCAAGTAACACACTCTGGTCGTGTCCCATTACACGGATGTGTTCCTCCGCATAAAGTTAATCGAAGAACGAAGCTTCAAGTGTGAGACATGGGTTGGTTGTGCCTCTCAAGAACGGCGGTGCCCCATCCAGTAGTCACTAGCCACTGTCGTGCACAACCGTGTTTCCTTCCACTGAACGCAACACGCCCTGGTCGTGCCTATCAGCCAGAGTCGTGCCTTCATCGCCTAGGTCGTGCCCCCCCCCCCCCCCCCGAGCACGACCGTGTCTGGCCCAAATTCATCACCGAGCCAAATACGCCCCAATCGTGATCATGCTTTCATCACCCACACAGACACACCTAGGTCATGCCTGGGAGGCATGACCATCTCCAGCCCCAAATTTTTCCACCGAGCGACGGTGTCGCGTGATTCTCCCCGACGGTTCAAGGTTTCGCAACTGTTTTTTTAAGATTGGGAGGGCTATAAAAAGCCCTAAAAGCCTCCTAATTCGGGGAGGAGGGTTTTCCCTATTCTAGGGAACCCTATAGCGGTCGTTCAAAGCGATTCGTTCACTGATTGGAGCTTCAAGTTCATTCCAAAGACCAGCAACATCTCAGTAAGCTTTCTCCTCTCCCCTTTTTGTGTTTGGGATTATAAGATGCTTTCTTTCATAGTTTTGGATTGTAACTCCATTTCCATAAAGTAGTTCTTTAGATTCTAAAATTAGAGTAGCCCAATGTAATTATTGACATTCAATTTCAATTCAAATATTTATTTATCTTTTCTATTGCATGACATGTTATTCGTCCGATTTATTGTGTTTAGACGATTATGACACTAACCTTACACTTTCGTATCTCAAGAAATGCGGGGAAGGACCGAAAGGTGAACCAAACTCTTCGACCCATAACTCACCGAAATGTAGGGAGTCGGTCACGAAAGGTCGGTATAACACAAGGGGATGACATTTTTTCCCATCAAGGACACCATTGGCTATCACAGATCTTAATTGGTCTGCACTGATTTGGTGCATGAAGTAGAGAGCAACTAGGAGAGTGTGGGGTTCACATGTCAAGGGCCTCCTTGAGGAAGTGACCATACTAGCAATATTGCCTTGATAGTAGACGTCGCATTTGGGTAGGCACGCTAGTATAATTCCAAAAATCTATATCGGCATCTCGCGATAGATCCACCTACATGCGAACATAGAGATAAAAAAATAAACAATAATCATAGTTGTGAAACCGAAGTCCTAGAGGATCGTTTCCCCAAATCCAGACTTCTTTCTCAACCTCTCGCTTGCTGCCAACGTCTTGCTTGCTCTAGATTCTTTCCCTCTCTACTCTTAATTCTCTCTTTTGAACACACAACTTTAATTCTCTAGATAACTTCACAAATTCAATTAGTACTTAATCTCCAGTCCTCGTGGGATCGATACACTATATTACTTGACGACAACTGTGTACTTGCGGATTATACAAAACAAACATCTAAGTAAATTTATTGGTTTTGGTTTGTTATGGGTTTTCTTATACACACCATCAAAACCAAACCAAAAGGTTAAGGTAACTTATTTTAAAGTATATATACAACAACAAAGCATTTATCCCACTAAGTGGGTCGACTATAAAAATTCTCCTACGTCATTGGGCGTATTCCCTATGTTTATCATCATTTATTTTTAAATGAATTTTAGCATATTTTATCCTTACTAATCAAGTTATTTTTGATCTCCCTCTTCCTCAATTAATGTGCATTGTCATGATCTCACAACACCTAGCATGTCTATACCATCTTAAATGCATCTCTAAGAGTTTTCACTCAATAGACACAATTCTAACTCTCTAAGATTCTCATTTCATTTCATGTTCATCCTCATATATCCACACATCTACTATAACATCCTCATCTCTATAACTCTTATCTTCAGCTCGTGTGCAATAATCACAATCCAACATTCAACTTTATATAGCATAAGAGGTTTAACTGTCATTTTGTAAGACTTCCCTTTAACCTTTAGAGGTACCCTACAATTATTATTATCCTTTTTAATTTCAACTATCTTATTTGTATCTTATATAAAACATCTCTATCAACCTCTCTATTATTCTGCAAGAACGAACCTAGGCACTTAATTCGTCATCTCATATTTTAACAATAGTCTTGCTACTTTTACTACTACTAAAATTTCAATATTCTTTACTCTACTAAGCTTATAACATTTTACTTCCAATATTTACCGCCAAGATTCAAGCTTAACATTTACTTATTCAAGTGTCTAATCGACCAAAGGAATGTCATCTACAAACATGCACCACAGTAACACATCTTGAATGTGTTTAGTAAGTTCATTTACAACTAGTATAAAATGATATAGACTTAAAATTGATCCTTCTTAATACAACCCTATTTTTATATGAAGCACTTTGATTAATCCGTCTAGAATCTTTTCTTTTGTTATTACATGCTCATATATATTCTTAATTATTTCAATATATATTATCCTAATACATTTCTTTTCTAGAAATCTCCATATAATTTCCCTTGAGACTATATCATAAGCTTTTTTTATGTCAATAAATATCATGTGTTCTCGTTGACCGGTCAGGACTCTCGTTGAAGGTTGTGGGATAGGGTTGGTCAGCCAAACGGATTAGTCGGACGCAAACCTAGATACCCCTTGTAAAAAAAAAATATATCATGTGTTAGTCTTATTATTTTTCCCCAAACTTTTCAATGCTTCTATCATCTACCTTTCATGCAAAAATCATATTTTCTTAATCATATTTTATTTTCAATCACCTTTGTCTTCTTAATTATTTTTCTATCACTCCTTGCCGAAATTTTATAGTTTGCACAATATTATGTCTCCTTTATTTTTATATAAAGGATTATAGTAATTTCACTGCACTAATCAGGCATTTTCTTTATAAGTTAGTAAATTCATAAGTCATTCCATACCCTGTGAGATGTCCTTAATCTGCCACCTGATGTTGCAGCTTCTTCTAATGGCGTAGGCAGACCTAGATAGATCAACATGTGTCAAAGGGCACGGGAGATGTACAACAAAAACCCCTCTGATGCTTTAGTTTTCAATAGTGAAAGCTTAAGAGAGAAGCAAAAGGCTAGAGAGGGAGAGAGATGGAGAATAAGGTCCAGAGCCTTTACCACAACTAGGTTTGCCCGTTATATATAAAGACCAAAGTAGGGTGCCTTATGGCTGTTAAGCCGTAGGGATTATAAGTCGTATTGGTAGACTCTAACTAGTACAGAAGATAAGGGGGCTCTAATTAGTAATAGTCGAGTTTGTCCTGAACATACCCTACCACAATATCGTCTTGTAGGAGCGTGGCTAAACCATGCCCTACAACCGCCTAGTTTGCCAATTTGAGGCTCTGATCAAATACGACTAATTGCATTCTAGGGGATCATGGCCCATCATAAATGGTCTGAGGAAGTCAAA
Source organism: Boesenbergia rotunda (assembly GCA_024364735.1). NCBI lineage: Eukaryota > Viridiplantae > Streptophyta > Magnoliopsida > Zingiberales > Zingiberaceae > Boesenbergia > Boesenbergia rotunda. The sequence goes on along the minus strand of JAGFNQ010001997.1, from coordinate 288,090 downwards.
TACTTGCTCGGCGGGGCAAGCAATGCACGGAGCTTTAAAGGGTTCCTTGCATGTTGATCTTGGGCATAACCCCGAGTGGTCTTGTGAGTCCGAGATGTCCAGTCATGGTGCTTCGTTTATCGAGCACAAGGGTGTTGACTCAATGCTCGAGCTGCCAAGCACAGAGGTGCTGAGGCTAGTGCTCGCGCTATCGAGCATTAGGGTCATCATGGCAGGAGATGTGTTAACACCATGTGTTAGGGCTATCGACATAGGGACTAATACTATGTTTATTGAGCCTACTGAGGTGGAGTTGAGCTGCATAGACCGGACTTTCATATTGGACCGTTGTGATTGCTAGAGGGAGGTAAGCAATAATTCGCTTCGTTTGTTGTGTACTCGTTTATAATTTGTTAGTGTAGCAGAAAATAATGAAGAAAACACAAAATAAGACATAAGCACATAACACCACGATTTTACATGGTTCAGAACCCTAGTTTCTACTCTAGGGTCTAGAGTCCTAACAGTAACAGCACTATTCTTTCTTGTCGAACACCTTCCAAAGGCAGAGAAACCTCGTATAATAACTTGTTCTTACAAGCAATACTAGCAAGAATATAAAACTATATTGAAAATAAATACAATGCAAATACAATAACTTTACAATGATGAATTTATACTTTGCCCACTTTGTAGTTGCTTTGGATTGCTTCCTGAAGATCTAGGATGCAACAACACTCCCCCACAAACCTTCCAAGAACTTATGTGTAAAATTCTCCACAATTTTTTTTATAGTGTAGTACGTGACTGAAATACGACTACTGCTAGCTCCCCTACAATCGATTGTTTTGTTGCAATTCAAACGTTGCTCTACTCAACGACTCCTTCCAGCTCAACATCAAAGACTAATTTGCACTTCACTAGTCGACTGATAGTCCTCATGAGTTGATTATCCGAATTGACTCCGAAATCTTCTGTGATATTTTACATCTAAATAGTCGAGTTCACGAGTTGATTGGCAGTCTCATAGCAATCGACTGTTAATACCACAAACTCGTCAAACGCTGAGTTTGTGGTTTTAGGTTCATCGGAAGATTGGTACTCCTATATTAGTCGATTGCAAAAGGTTTTGTTCGATTGTGAGATTTCAAGTTGAAAAATTTATTCACAATAATCATTTGATATGCCATGTAGTCGATTGATATGGTTCACAATGCTCAAAACACTGTTCATACTGAATTCCTTTATGTCGAAAAATCCATGTCTTTAGGGCATCCTTATATGACTAGTATATGTCAACCTCAAACTTACTAAAAGCTCATCCTTACCTAATATCGAGTTGACCTTAACCTACTAGAACTTTCCTGCCTAAAAACTTCTCGTCTTTAAGACTTCACCCATTGTCAAGCATTCAACCTATTTGGACTTCACCTCTCGTGCCTAATATTCAATCTTGGATGACGTATTAGGACTTCACCTCTCATCCTAACATCTAATCCTCTATAACCTGTTAGGACTTCACTATTGCCAAGTGGTCAATGAGTTGTGGCTCACTTGGATTTTACCCTTGTCAACTCCTTATTGGACTTCTAACTGTCAAGAATCAAGTCAATCATGACCCACTTAGGCTTCTCCATTGTTAAGTATTCAATCAACCTTGACCTACTTGATATCTTTCCCTTGTCAACTCTCTCTGTTAGACTTCCAACTGCCAAATATCTAGCCAACCATAATTAACTTGAACTTCTCCGCTGTCAAATATATGATCAACCTTAACCTACTTGACATCTCACTCAACTATTAAACATATTGATCAAATATCAAAACTCAATCAGAGCTTGGCTAACCTTAACCAGAGATCAATTGCACCAACAATATAGAGCTGGAAGGAGATACCAATGATTACAAGTCCCCCTTTTAAAACCAATTGAAGAGCAGAATCAAACGAAGCCTGACTTATAGAGCTCAAGATGTCATCCTACATAGGAAGCTCGAACGCCGCCACTTAGGGCACTTAGGTGCTAAATCACATGGGCATTGTTCGAGGGTCAAGCCAAGGGTGCTCAAGTTGCCAAGCTATAAGAGTGACTTAAGAGGCTAAGCCAGGGAGGTCAAGTCACACAGTGCTCGGGTCGCTGAGCTGGAAGGTGTAGTTGGGATATCGCACGATGGGAGTGTGAGTTGGTTGTTGTGCAAGGTGCTCAGGCTACCATGCTATAAGAGTGACTTAGGTAGTCAAGTTGAGGAGAGAATCGAGGAGGTGCTCTAGTCGCTAAGTTGGAGAAAGTACTTGAGACGCTGAGAACTCAAGTGACTCAAGATGCCACACAGTGGGAGTGACTCTTAGAGTCTGAGCCTAGTTGAGCGTTGGACAAGAGCCATGTTGACCGAATGTGCTAGCGTGAAATAGGGTCACATAGGCTAATCTTGCTGACCTAGAAGGGAATCATGGTCCTTGAATATCATAAATCCCCCCTTCTAGTCGAGTGGAGGAGATGAGTGTGAGAGATTTGATCAGAGTGCTCAAGTCATATAACATAGAAGCATCCTCGAGATCATGATTGATCTAGAGGCTGAGGGGAGGCCGAGGTTACAGGTGTAGTGCAAGAGGCTTCAATGAATGTCCTTTGTAAGGCCTTTGTGATCAAGCAGAATTGGTAATATATGAACATGTAATGAACTTGATTTGGATAAGAGAGGCTTATGTGTTACTATATAATAATCTAGGCCAACATAAAGGAGTCAACCCCAAAAGCCATAGGCTAGGGAAAAGAGCTCGATCTTGAGAATTTGAGTGAAACTCCAAGGTTTGGGAGAATATAAAAGCCTAGTCTTCTATCATCCTCTCCTTAACTTCGTTGATCTATTTGAGTCTCAAGTTCAAGCCTAAACTATTGTTCTCTCCTTGATTTTGTCGATCTATCCGAGTTGTGAGATGGAGGCTGGTCTTCTATCATCCTCTCCTGACCTCGTTAAACTATTCGAGGCACAAAAGAGAGTTTGATTTAATGTTATCCTCTCCTTGTCTTAGTCGTCTATCTAATCCTCTCCTCGACTTTATTGAGCTATCTGAGTAATGAGATCGAGCTTGGTCTCCTATTATCCTCCCTAACTTCGTTGATCTATTAGAGTATCCTTCTATCCGAGTCAGGGGATTAAGTCTCGTCTTCTATCATCCTCTTCCCGACTTCGTTGATCTATTTAAATTATGAAGTTATAAGGATTTTTACTTTCTATATTCTTCCCCTTAACCACCTGGCATTGAGGTCAACTAGTAAATCACTCTCAAGCCTTGTCTCGGGATTAATCTGTCCCCCTTAGCCTTATTAGGCTTTGGGGTCGACTTCTTCACACGAGGTTCGGTTGTATTAATTAATTTTAAGAATAATTATTATCTTCCCAAATAGGTGCCTCACATATTCATTTGAACTCACATTCCAAAATTTACTTGGGCTCTGAGGTCTCTGCACATTGCTTATAGCTCGACATTACCTCCCAGCTTAGCTTGCGCCAACTCTACTCTTTTCTAGTACAGCTCAATCTTTCTTCCCTCCCAACTCCACTATCAACCTCTCTATACCTTTCGACTTAACTATATTAATAAAAAATTTCTCCAACAATTCAGTCCGACTACTCAGGCCCACTTCGGCATTCTACCAACCTAAACACCCTAATCGAGTCTTGTATAGCTCAGCTCAACTTGAAGGACTAATGATACTGTTGATATTGACGCCATTCTAGATCAGCAAGATATGTCTATATGGCCCTACTCTAGAGCAAATTAGACTCCCAAATTTCTCATGCAACTTCCGTTATCAAGTCCTTCCAAAGCACCCTAGGCAACTCAATTTCCGAACTCATGTGACTCGGCATCTTGTGTTCTTTCATGCAATTCAACCTCCAGAAAGCCTCATGCAATTCAGTACCCAAGTACCCTATCTAACTCTCCCCTCCTTTGCACTCTATGCTCCTTATGTCGGTCTCTTAGGTCCTCCATTCTCCTAGCAGCCAAGTATTTGCCTGTCAAGCAAAGGTATATGAACATGCAGAGCAGAGGAACTTAGCTGTCGGCAGAAAGGATTAAGTAAAAACGTTTTGGGTGCAGAAAAGAGGTCTCACATAGTACAGGACGTCAGCAAACACTCAGAAGCAAGCAGTCGGGAATAAATTTCAGGTGCTAACAGATATGCTGGTAGAAAATCAGAATGAGACAGTGGAACCGAATATTATGGGAATGGAAGATAGGCTCACAGAGGAGCTTGGAAATGAGGGATATCAAACAGATTGTGCAGGAGGAAGAGAATCGAGAACCTTCAGAGGAGGAGGATGATACATTAAATTATGTAGAAGGAAATAGGTTGTCTGATGAGCAATTGGGAGAGACAGTCGATATTAATGAGAAAGCTTTGGCAAACAAGGGGAATACTGAGATGGGCTTCACAAGGAATATGGAAAACTCGAGCAGTCTAGGAACTACAGACCTTCAACAGCCTGCAAAAGGAAAAAACCACAATCAAAATCTGTCCAAAAAGGTAGATGTCAATAGACGAATCTCACCGGGTGAAGATGATTATGGAATGAAGTATCTGAATACCGAAGGCCTTCTCAACTCCAAGCAGTGTCTAGCCGAGCAGTGGAGTGAACATGGACATGCAGCCCACGCCATAACTTTTATGGAGGTTGAAGCAGAAGAAGACACTTTTGAGCCAATGCCTATACAACACTCCAACTCATTTGTTTCCACCAAGGAGAAACCAAACAAGAGCAGCGAGGCTCCCTTCAACCCAAAAACTTCATTTGTTCCTCCGGAAGGATACAAGCGTTATACTAAGAGTAAATATAAGGCCAAGGGTGGGGCTTCTTCCTCATTTTAGTAATGTCAGGTATACTATGGAATATTAGGGGGATGGAAATCCCGCGTCCCTAAGAAGAGGGTATCATTTAAAAAAACATTTCCACTTAAATTTTCTAGGCATGGTAGAACCACTAATTCCCCTAGACGTGTATATCATTACAAGAAGACTTGTATTTGAATCTGCACTAGCTAATTGTTCTGGGAAAATTTGGTTTATTTATGATTCAAGCATTGAGGTTTCTATTCTAGAAGGCCACGAGCAATTCCTTCACCTCAGTTTAAAATCACCACTGCTCCCAGGTAATTTGTTTATCATAGTAGTGTATGGTAAATGCAGCAGACAAGACAGGTATTACCTTTGGGATATATTTATGGAAGTCAAGCCAGGAAATGATGAGTTTTGGATCGTAGGTGGTGATTTCAATGTCATCTCCAACATCTCAGAACACTCTGCTGCGACTATATCCAGGTCGGAAGCAGTTGAAGACTTCAACAATTTTTGATGCTCTCTGGGCTCTTGGATGCTGATTCATAGGGGATCACTTCACTTGGACAAATAATAGAGCATGGAAAAGACTGGACAGAATTCTAATCTCCCCTTCCTAGGAAGGCAACAATATTCAAGTGAGGGTGGAACACTTGAGTAGAGCGCCTTCTGATCACTATCCCTTGCTAGTCACATTCTCGGGAGTAGTTCGACTAGTGGCTTCCTTCATATTTCAAAAAATGTGGCTAAAAGATCACGCCTTTGCAGACTGAATTGGAACCTCCCTTGTATGGCTTCAGGGAAGCTCAAACTACACATCAAACTTAAAAAGCTAAAAACTCATCTAAAATAGTGGAATAAGAAGGTTTTTGGAAACATCCAAGACAATGTAAGGCGGGCCGAAGAACTTTTTTCCATCGCGGAGAAACAATTTAATCTGGACCCCTCTTACTAAATAAAATCGAAAGGTCCGAAAGTCAAGCTCATCTCTTCAAATCCCTAAAGATGAAGGAAGAATTTTGGACGCAAAAAGCACCTATTAGATGGATGTCAGAGGGGGAAAGCAACACTAAATTCATTCACAATATGGTTCAAACTAGAAGTCTAATAGAATCGTCAGAATTTGGGATGTAGGCTCGAGTTTGGAGAATTTGGAGGACATCAAGGCCTCGGAGGTAAAGCACTTTGAAAGACTATTAACAAGCGAAAATTTTAACAGCAACATAGCAAATTTAAGCTGCAATCCAGATCTGATCAGTGCCTTAGAGAATAATGATTTAGCTAGACTCCCTACTTTGGAGGAGATTCGGGAGGCATTAGGTGATATGTGCCCAGAAAGTGCGGCTGGTCCGGATGGTTTCTCAATGGCATTCTATGTAGGGTGTTGGGATAACATCAAGGAAGATGTTCATCCGGCGGTTTTGGAGTTCTTCAATGGTGGCTCTTTGCCAAAAGGAATGTCATCCACAACAATCATACTGATCCCAAATTGGATAACACAGAGAGTTGACAGGATTTTAGGCCTATAAGCTTATGCAATGTCACATATAAAATCATATCGAAGCTGATAGCCTCCAAACTCAAAAACATCCTTAACAAAATTATCTCGCCGTCGCAAAACGCCTTTGAGGAAAATAGACGGATCTCAGACAATATTCGTTTAGCTCAGGAATTACATCATAAGTTAACTTTCCGAGTAAAAGGAGCCAACTTAATACTAAAGCTGGGCATTGCCAAGGCCTTTGACAGAATCCAGTGGAACCTGCTATTTAGAATCATGGAAGCATTCGAATTTTCACATCAAGTCATTGACATCATCAAAAGATGCATCACAGTTTGCTGGTTCTTGGTTCGTATCAATGGTCATCTATCAGGTTTTTTTCAATTGAAGAGAGGGATTAGACAAAGAGACCCCATATCACCTTTTCTTTTCATTATAGATGTAGAATTGCTCTCGAGAGGTTTGGACAAGCTGTTTGCTGAGTCCCCACAATTGCGGTATGCTTCCGGAAGTGAGATGTATGTGTCTCATTTAGCTTATGCGAATGACATCATGATCTTCATGAATGGCTCAGCTAGCTGCGTGAATATGTTAAAGGAGTTGCTGGACAATTTTGAAAAGCAATCAGGGCAGTTGATTAATCAAGGGAAAGCTAAAAGGTTGGAATATCTCCAAATTGTCTCATGGTGACCGGCTTCTTTTAATATAAAGTGTCTTACTCTCAATGCCTCTATATCTATTGCAAGTATTGCTCCCTCCAATGAACATCTTACGAAAGGTTGAAATGGTGTGCGCAAGTTTTTTCTGGAGAACTACAAACTCCAACAGGAAAATTCATTGGGTGGCATAGAAGGAAATTAGCAAACCAAAAATAACAAAGGGTTTGGGTGTTAGGAAGCTTTCTGAAATTAGTGCTTTGCTAGTGGTGAAATTGCAGTACAGGTTCAGGGAACAATCCATGCTTTGGGCGAAGTTTTTGGATAGTATGTATTGCAAAACCAAACACATGGCCGTGGTGTGCCTCCTTGTTGGAGAAGATTGATCAAACATCGCAATTTGGTAGAACAAGGCATAGGCTGGATACCGGGGAAAGGCAAGCTAAATTTCTGGTTTGATAGCTGGTTAAATGAAGGTCCTCTGTTTACTCTAAATGTACCTACAGGTAACTCAAAAGCTAAGATTGGTGATTTATGGCGGGCACAAACTGGAATATAAACAAGATCAAGGAGTTTCTATCGGCACCTTTGGCTAAAAAAATAATTGAAACATCATTCCTTGCTGAAAATCAAGATCGATTGGTCTGGAAATTATCCCTGAATGGAACTTTCTCTATAAAATCTGCGTGGAACAACACTAGACAAATACATCCGAGAATTTCTATCAGTTATGTGGTTTGGAGTGGCCTACTTTCTCCTACAATAGCAGTTTGTGCATGGCATTTCTTGAAAAAAAAAATTCTAGTAGATGAGGTAGAGGTACACAAAGGAGAGGAGTTCATCTAGCATCCAAGCGCCTATGCTGCGCAGAAGTGGAATCGTGGGACCACTTATTCTTTTCCAGTTCATGCGCCATGAAGGTATGGTCTCATTTTGCGCAGAGGTTCGGGGTCTCCAGTTTTCTATCCATCGATAGCTGGAAGGTTGGCTCAGATAGGTCTCACTGTGGCCACATCAGGGAAACAATTCCCTTCCTAATTTTCTGGTTTATTTGGTCGGCTAGAAACGATAGCAAACACAGAGGTATCAAACCGAGTGCCCAGAAAATAATTAGTCGTGTCGGACAATAGTTTATTATCGGCGCAGCAACTGGAAAAATCAAGAACAAGCACTAGAAAGGTTTCTTCTTAACAGCGAGAGAACTAAATCTCTCCATAAGGCTAACAACAATTAATTCGATAAATGTAGTGTATTGGAGATTGCCGAGGTTGGTGGTTTCAAACTCAATACAACAGATGATCAAGAGGTAATCCTGGAGCATCATCGTTTGGAGTCATCATTAGGAATTATGAAGGCAAAGTAGTCTTAGCCAAACAAGGTACACTTGATGTTGGAACAAATGTGAGAGCTGAATTAATTGCGATCCTAAGAGGGCTACAGCTATGCGAGGCACACAACCTCATGCCGATTTGGATGGAATCTGATTCACAAGTAGCCTTGGAGATAATTAAATCCTCCAGGGTCGTCTAGGACTACAGAAACGAAGTGATTCGGATTAGAATTTGACTCATGAACACAATTTGGAGATCTCACACATCTATAGAGAGGCAAATACAGTAGCGAACTATTTGGCAACCAAGCCTTCTCTTGTGGGGGAGATAAAATTCTGAAGGAAGGTGACATAGATAAAAAATTGTATAGAATTTGCAAGGTCGATCGTTTGGGCCTACCATATATCCGTTTGGCCAGGAAGGAAATTTGATACAATAGCTGAGACATCATTGATTATGAGATACTGATTTTGTCATTCATTATGCTAGGGAATATTTGGCACATAGTGACTTTCTGGATGTTAGGAGGACTTGACGCTTTAATTGCAAGGGTGTGGCAGGGACACTGTATAGTGCCATTTCTATTTCTAATGATTATGCAAGTGTTATTCTTGAGCTAGCGTAACGCTATCCATGGCAAGGATTTAGTGCTCAGAATTCCCAGGTCATTTGCGAGAAGCTCTTACAATATCCCCTACCTAGATAGGCTAGAATGGTGTACGCCGCATCCGAGTCAAAAATCTAATAATGTGAAGAAAGTTGTACAAGATAAGGCAAACACATTTGATGTTTATTTTGATGATGGCATGGGTTATCTTCTTGTTACTTTTGAAGTGAAATGGCAAACTCATTATGACGTGCCAAACTTGATAAGGAAGGGTATTCACAAGGATTGTAATACCGTTCTATGCCGCCCGGCACGGGCGGTTTTTACCGTTCCGCTCACGAAGTGAAATCGGCTCGCAGGCGGCACGCGATTTTGGCCTCCTGGAGGGGCCACCGGAAGGCGTCGCCAGAGGCTTCCGACGACACCGGAAGGCATCGCCGGAGGCTTCTGGTGACACCAGAGGCGTCGCCGGAGGCTTCCGCAGGCGACAGAGGCCTTGCAGGTCGCCGACGCCTGTAACTTCACGATCGCGGGAGGCTTTCGGCTGCGTCGGAGGGGTCGCCAGACGCTTCCAACAACGCCAGAGTCGTCACCGAAAGTTTCCGTAGGCACCGGAGAACTCGCAAGGAGCCTCCGGCGCCTGCAGCGTCGCGGGCGGTTTCGCCGCCGCGATTTCAATTTCTTTTTATTTAATTAATTTAAACAATTCTTTTCATAAATCCAAAATTTATTAATTAATATTCTAAATTCATTTTACAACTTTAAATTTTATTTTAAAATTCTAAACAAAATTTTAAAATTTTAAAAAATATATAATTTTTTTAAAAAAATATATAAAATAATTTTAAAAATTCTAATAAATCAGATTTATATTCTTATATATATTATTGTACTGTTTTAATATTTAATAGATATTCTGATATTTTAATTATTTTAAATATATATTATTTAAATTAATAATTAATTAAACGAATAAAAATTAATTTATATGATTATTATATATAAAATAGCATCTTTGTATTGATTTATATAATTATGATTATTTAATCTGGACATTAGAGAACGATAGAATTGACCTAACATCGAGAACTTATATAAAATCAATATACAATTTATTTTTAAATTATACATAATAAATATATTTATCTGATAATTATTATAAATAAGTAAAAAATTACCGAAACCATGTCGGTACGGCACGATACGATACCGAAACCTCGGTACGGGTCGAAATTTTAAACCTTGGGTATTCATAAGGTTTTTTTTGCGCAGTGACACCTCATTTATTTCTAATACTAAGGGGCCAGAGGTTCTCTCAATGGAAAATGTATTTTATGGTTTTATTCTAATCACTCACAAATCTGACCCCAGGACGCGCATCAAATGGCAAAAGAAGGAAAAGGGAATGTAATTAGATATTTCAGATTTTAGGATTGTAATGACATTTAGCTGTTAGAAGGAGCTGATGTTATTTCTGAGAGGGTGTGGAAGGATCGCTGTAGCATGACATTTTTTTGGTTCTGCATAATTGGCACAGAAAGGAAATGTTCAGTTTGGATCAAAGCACTGGAGTACTGTTGGTACTCAACCTACCTTAGGTTATACCTCAAAGGCCTAAAGGTCAGAATTTTCTAGTTACTCCGGATTAGCTCTAACTTAATCCTCTGTCTTGATATGCTTGTCTAGTGAGTGTTGTTCTTGAGCAAGAAATCTGATAAAGAGAAGAAAACTAGGTCTGTAAATGACAATTGTAAAAAATTCCTTACCCTATTTATATACGGGATTCTATTCTATTCTAAGGACTATTCTAAGGACTAACTTGTAGTTTAGGTAAAATATAAATTAGGATACATCAAAATTATCTCTAGCTATATTTACAATATTCTAGCGCTCCCCCTCAAGCTGGAGAATATAAATCATATGTACCCAGCTTGTTATATATACGGTCAATTTGAGACCCTCTAAGTGAATTAGTGAATATATCTGTTAGTTGAACATGTGAGATGACATAACAAGTAGATATTTCTCCAGATACAACTTTCTCTCTAACAAAGTGACAATCGACTTCAATATGCTATGTCCTCTCATGAAAAACTAGATTTGAGACGATATGCATGGCGGTCTGGTTGTCACATATAAGTAACATTTACATTTTGCTTTTGCTTTTCCAAGAAACAAGATTATCTCCGACAAATATACAAAACCCAGAAGTAGATCTCCTATCAGTGAGAGAATCAGCCCAATCTACATCAGAATACCCTATGACTCGCCTATGTCCTTTGTCTCCGTACAAAAGATACGACTCGCGTATGTCCTTTGTCTGCGTACAAAAGACCCTTTCCTGAAGCACCTCTAATATATCAAATAATGCGGATCACAACATCTCAATGTTCCTTGAATGGAGAGTTGAGAAACTGGCTTACTACATTTACTGCAAATGAGATGTTTAGATGAATAACAGTAAAATAGCTTAGTTTTCCTACTAATCGTTTGTACCATACAAGATCTGAAAGAGATTCCCCCTGATTTGGCAGGAGCTTGACATTAGGATCCATAGGGTTGTCAACTGTCTTTGAGTCTAACATTCCTGTTTCTTATAAAATATCGATTGCATACTTCCTTTGAGATATGATGATCCCATCATTGCACTGTGTTACATCTATCCCTAAGAAATATTTGAGTTTGTCGAGATTCTTTGTCTAGAAATGTTTGAAAAGATGTTTCACCCGTGAAATCCCGAGATAAGCACTACCTGTGATAACAATATCATCAACATAAACCACTAAGTAGATGCAACCAGTAAATGAGTGGTGATAAAAGACAGAATGGTCGATCTCACTCCAAGTCATGCCAAACTGTTGAATTACAGTACTAAATCTACCGAACCATGCTCTGGGTGACTGCTTAAGGCCATATAAAAATTTCCTCAGGCGATATACAAAACCATAAAACTCCCCCTAAACAACAAAACACGGAGGTTGTTCCATGTAGACTTCCTCGAGCAGGTCATCATGTAAGAAAACATTTTTAATGTCCGACTGATAAAGAGGTCAATGTCGAATCGCAACAATAGACAGGAATAGGCACACAAAGGATATCTTGGCAACAGGAAAAAAGTATCCTCATAATCCAATTTGAAGATTTGAGTATAGGCCTTAGCGACGAGACGGGCTAAGTCGGTCAACTTTTCTGTCTGGACCAACTTTCACCGTATATAACCATCGACAACCAACAATTGATATTCCTGGTGGTAGAGGAATGAGGTCCCAAGTCTCACTGCTTTGTAAGGCACGCATTTCGTCGAGCATAGCCTGTATCCATTCTCGATGGGCAAAGGCATCACCTGCAATCTTTGGAAGAGAAACAGACAACAAAGAGGAAAGACAAGAATAATAGGAAGGAGATAGACGATGATAACTAAAAGAAATATAATGAGGAGAAGGATTACGAGTGGAACGCATACCTTTTCGAAGTGCAATAGGAATATCAGACTCATGAGATGGGACCGGAGGAAGAGGCGAATGACTTGACTCCAACGATGTGTCCACGGCAGTGTCAGCGTTGGACGGCGGCAAAGCAGGACAGGATGACACCGATAAACCCGCAAATGAGGAGGAGATGGAGCTGGAGGTGAGTCCTCCAGAGGGTAAAAGACAGTCACTAGTATAGGCGTAGAAGGAGAAAACTCGGACGGAGATGTGTTAGGCCCAAAAAATGGAACTGAATCAAAAAACATGAAATCAGCAGATATGAAGTACCGACGGAGAGTAGGGGAATAACACTTGTACCCTTTTTGAGACCGTGGGTACCCAAGGAAGACACATTAATGAGACCGGGGACAGAGCCGAGGAAGAAAAGGAAGGGATGCCTTGCGTAGATGTTTACGTTGTTGACCAAGCAATTGAAGCAAGAATAGGTTGCCACTGATCACGTTGGGCCATACAGCAACTCACATCAATGTGAATTGCTCTTCATGTCAGCAACATTAAGTTCTTCACGTTCATGTTGCAATTGGATCAATGTGTTGTTCAATGTTGGATAAACACCAAGAGCATCAAACGTTTGTTGATTAGCCTCAAACAATTTCAGCATGAATTGTTTAATGAACAGCAACGTGAGAAGTTTTTGTGAACGTCTTCACATGTTAGAAAAACTTAAACCTTACGTTATGATACCATGTTAAAGAATTTCTTTTATCAAATATTACAAGAGATAAGCTCTATTTATATACAAAGTTAGGACCTATTCTAAGAAATAATCAAGGTTCTAAAATTCGCTAGGCGCTAGTCGGGCGCTAGACTAGCGCCTAGCGCCTAGGCCGCCTAGGCGGGGATTAATCGGCGCTAGGCGGATTAATCGGTATCAACATAAATTACATAATTAACATTATAACATAATAAATCACATATTATAACTCCAAGTCCAACACAATAACATCAAATTTAAAATGAGTTTAAACTTCAAAATTGCATAACTAATAAAATATCATAGTCACTCAAAACACAAACTCGAATTTAAAATGAGTTCAAACTTCAACATTACACTAATAGAATTTATTCTACTTCTTCTTCTCCATAATTTTCAACAACTTGGTCTTCATCGGACACAAACTCAATATCATCATTGTGTTCCTCCTCTTCTTCAGATTCAAAATCATCTTCATGAAGTTCTCTTACTCTAGAGCTTCTTCGGGGTTGTAGATTTTCATCTGCTCCACTTGCTTCATCAACCAGTTGCCATGTGAGCCCAGAACCTAGTTCAACTTCATCATCTTCCCCACCATCCACAATCCAACCTTGTGCATTTGAAGCATCTTTTGCAAGAAGGACATCCACATTTCTTTCTTTTTCTCTTTTTTGTTTGTTCAACAATCTAGCATTAAATTGGAGAAATACTAGATTGTTCAATCTGTTGACATCCAACCTGTTTCTTTTCTTTGTGTGAATCTAAAAAAAAGAGTAAATATTAAAATTAGTAACATGAATATAATAATATATACTTGACTTTAATTAAAGAAGAAAGACTTAAAGTTTTAAAACTTACTCCTTCAAATGTACTCCAATTTCTTTCACACTCAGATGCACTTGTGGTTAATGAAAGTATCCTCAATGCCACTCTTAGCAAGTTCGGTGTGTGAGCGCCGTATGTACTCCACCATGCACATGGATCAAATGTATCATCATTTTTTTCACATGATTTTGCTGCCAGTGTTTTTCCAAATAACCCAGTCTTGTCTCTATATTTTGCAAATTCCTTGTTAATAATTGTATCTTGTAGATCCAACTCATTCGCATGCAAAATTTCTATACATTCAAAAATCCCCATCGCAACCTCCTCATAAAGAGCAATAGAACGATCTTTATAGTAAAAATAGGGATTCAACAAAAAAGCAGTGGTATGCAATGATGTATCAAGTCTATCCTTCATTTTTGACTCAATAATTGCTATGATAGGCTGATAATTTGATTCCACATTGTTCAGGGCAACCTTGATATCTTCTTTAGCTTGAAGAAGCTCCCCATATAGAAACCCCATCGATGGCTTTCTATCTCCATCTACCAATCGAAGAACTCTAACCAAAGGAGCAAATATTTTCAAACAAAGTGTCACACCATTCCAAAAACTCATGCTCATCACAGTAGAGTAAGCCAATTTTCCTTTATTTGTCTTTGACCATTTACATGTCTCCCACATATCACTTGTAAACATGGCCCTTAAACTTGCTTTTTTTCAATCAAACTTTGCAATGTGAGAAAATTTGATGCAAACCTAGTAACTCCTGGCCGGACTGTCTCTTTTCTTCGTGAAACTTCTCATCAATGACAAAGTCTTATGGTGAGCATAAATGAAAATAGTAAAAGATTTGGATTGGTCAATAACCTTTTTATATCGTGGAAGTTTGCCAATACTTTCAAGCATGAGATTAATAGTGTGAGTTGCACATGAACTCCAAAAGATACCAGGTCGTTTTTCTTTCATCAATTTAGCTGCAGCCATATTGTTGGTGGCATTGTCTATTACAATCTGAACAATATTCTGAGCTCCTACTTGTTCAACACATTTGTCAACATACTCAAAAATAAGTTCAGCTGTATGTGCCTCATCTGAAGACTCCTTGGACTCTAAAAATGTAGTACCTTCCTTGCAATTAACACACAAATTTAAGATACTTCTTCTTTTTCTATCACTCCATGCATCTGTCATGATCGAGCATCCATTCTTTGCCCATTCTTCTTCATGTTTCTTCAGCAGTTGTTTTGTTCTTTCAACTTCGGCTTTTAACAGTGGTTCCCTTAGTTGATATTGAGTTGGAGGCTTGAATCCTGGTCCAAATTGACCCACTGCTTCCATTAGTTGCTTGAAGCTATCATTATCAACAGCATTGAATGGGATTCCATTTTCATAAACCCATCTCCCAACATAATGTTGTACTTGTTGAGTTCTCTCCTTGAAAAGAGCCTCATTTATATTTTTTTGGCAAAGCGCTTTACTCCCACTTGAACTTACATTTTCTGGAGCAATTGCTGATGCAAATCTATCTATGGGGCCAAGAGGAAGAGGTTTTTTAGATGGATCTATCCCTTCAATTTCAGAACCTTCTTCTTCATCAGGAGAAATAGTCACCTCTGCTCTACAACTTTGTTCTTCCATTATTTTGTTCTTCTTTCTGTTCCTCCCTTCTAAAATAGCTTGTTTGCACTTGTTTTTATCTTCTTGAGATGCTTTTCGACAACCAGATACATTTCCAGGTATATTTCCAATGTGCTCCTTAATCCTGTATACTCCTCCCGACATTATTTTTCCACACAACTTGCATTTAATTTTGTCGAGGTTCTTAGGATCAATCAACATCCCAAACTCCCATCCAATATCATTTGACTTTCTTCTAAGAATCCCGGATTCAGGTTGAGTAACTGATGCCGTCGAAGATGGATTACTTGCCATTGTAGAGCAGAAATAACCTGAAAAATAATTTAAAAACAAATTTAAGAATTTTAGAATCATTAATAAATTATAAAAAATGATATATAAAATATAAATGTTAAATATAAGCTTTAAATATAAATTATATATAAAATATATTTTTTTAAAAATTTTAAATATAAATTTTTGAATAAGAATATGATTTATAATTAATAAATATGATTTTTAATTTAAAATTTCTATTTATTTAAGGAAATGTTTAAAATTTTAAATAAAATAAATTTAAAAAAAATAAGCCGGAGCAGGCCGCTCTCGGCGCCGCCGGACGTGTCGCGGGAAGCGTCCGGCGGTGCTGGCAGCGTCGCCGGAGACTTCCGGCGGTGCCGGATGTCTCCGGCGACAAGTCCGGCGACATCGGACGCTTCTCGCGACAAGTCCGGCGGCGCCGAAAGCGTCGGGGGACGCTTCGGGCGGCGCCGGACGCGTCGCCGGAGCCATCCGGCACCGCCGGAAGTCTCCGGCGACGCTTCCGGCGCCGCCGGAAACGTCCCTTGACGCTGGAAGCGTTAAAAAAAAATTAAACTGTAAACACATACCTGCGGCGCGGGACGGCGAGCGAGTGATACCGGAGGAGGCAGCGGTGACGGCAAGCAATACCGGAGGAGGCAGCAGCGACGTCGAGCGATTCCAGAGGAGGCGATGGAGGTGGCAGATGAATGAGAACAGGAGGTTTAGGGTTTAAAAAAACAGAAAAGGAAACAAATCGCGATTTCCAAATCGCGATTCAAATCGCGATTTCCAAATCGCGATTCAAATCGCGATTTCCAAATCGCGAATCGCGATTTCCAAATCGCGATCCGACGCTTCGACTGCGCGTCGCGCCGCCTAGGCGCCGCACAGGCCGCCTAGGTGGCCCGTCCGCCTAGCCTGGCCGCGGACCTTGTATTCGCGGCGGAAGGGTGGCGTCGAGCGGCTAGGCGGCGCCCGCCTAGCCCGAAATTTCGAACATTGGAAATAATTAAAACTCTATTCTAGGAAATAAATCAGGATTTTATTCTAAAGACTAACTTGTATTTTAAGTAAAATATAAATTAGGATAATATCAAATTATCCCTAACTATATTTACAATATTCTAACAACAATAAAAGGAGTGTCGATTCTCAAAAGGCTACTCCATTCAATGTTACTTTATTTCTACTAAGAGCTTTCAAGATGTCCAAGATAATTTGTTTGGTTATGATGCAATCTACAATGGTGGAGCTTGCGGACGCGATTGACCCACTCATTCAGTTTGTTTCAATTTTGCCTAGCTCCATCTTTATCAGTGGGGTTACGGATACCTTTGTTGGGAAGAAAGTAGAGAAGGGATGGTGAATGGATCCACCATAAATGATCCATCTAGTCCTTAGCAAATGGCTACGGTAAAGACGAATCAAATCCATTGATGGCTAAGGTTTTATACAAAAACCTGCAAGGGTGCATAGGTCCACCATAGATCTATCTAGTCCCTATAAACGACAACGGTAAAGACTCATCAAATCTGTGTTTTGGCTGGTCACTTGCCCAAGTGAACTTCGGGTTTGCAAGCTGTGATTCGCTATAAAGGGTGATTTGCTTTCAATGTGGAAAAGTGAAATTTTAAGAGGGAAGGCAATGAAATACACCGGCAAATTCAGGATGAGGTTATCCAAGCGGCTGTGCATAATAAGCTGAACTACTAGATCACTGATCTTCAAACGCCAAATGAAAAGGCTTTAGATCAGAGCTGGATTTAAAAGGAGCATGTTGGACTTTCAAAAGCTGGAATAATGCCTAGCAATGGTGGTCCTTTGGAGTAGCTCAAAAAATTAATTGTATGTGCATAGTTTGATGTCCCCCACAGTGTGTTGGTATGTCTTACTTGTTAATCCTTTGTAAATGAGTTATAGCTGAGAGTTACACATATGAGACTATTATGAGTCAGTCACATTCATGTAATCCCCATGCTAGAAGGTTGGCCCCTTCTAGTATGGTTTTTCACTTTAGAGGAAATAAATTGCTCTCTCGAAACCAAAATACCCAAGGCCTAATAACCCTAAGGTTAGGGTTTGGGAACAATGATCCTCTATAAATATTAAAGCAATGACAGTATGAAGACCTAACCTCTAGTATTAACCCTAATCCCCTCTCTACTATTTTCTTATCCATTATTGTTTTATTATATCCATGGCAGCATGATGGCTTAAGAATCAAAGCTAGTGTGCTTTCTCATCTATAGGACACTCTATCTCTAAACAAGGCATCCATTTCAACCAGCATGGTGACAATTTTTCATCACATTACACTATTCCCTAGACACTTTGATACCTGTTTGATAAAAATTTAAATTTCTATACTCTTCTAACATACTTAAATTTCCTAAACTAAATTGATCAACTAAACCTTCATTAAAAAGTTAGTGAAAATATTTCTTCCATAGCTTTTTTATTTTCTCATACTTCACTAGTACCCTATTGGATTCATTGTTAATGCATTTTATTTAGCTAAAATCCCTTGCTTTCCTTTCTTTCACTTTAACTATCCTATAAATGACTCTTCCCCCTTTGTTTGTTTTAAGTTATCAATACAAATGTTCAAAAGTTTCATTCTTAGCTTCATTCACTATTTTCTTCGCCTTTATTTTTTGCTACTGCATACTTTATTTTTCAATCGTTTTCTCCTTCCACCGCCAAGATATTTTATTTAGTGGTGTCTATTCTCTTAACTCACCAAGTAGGCTCTTATCCACCATTTTCAAATTTGATATCATTTTATCCCATATTGTATTTGTGTTGTCATATATTTCTCCTAATATTCATATTCCTATTCTTTCCTAAAAGATACTTTATTTCCAATCCTTTAACTTCACCACTTTATATCAGGAGCCATGCATGTTTCCTTGTACTAATGGTATGTCGAAAGTACATTCCTAGCATCACTGACTTATGTTGGAGGGTTAAGTTAATTATAAGAAAGTCAATTTGTGACTTATTTTCTCTTTTTTGAACCTAACGACATGCTTTGCTCTTTTTTTAGAAAAGATATTAATTATTATAAGTTCATATGCTATCGTAAATCTATATAATATAAATTTTCCTTCTTTATTCCTTATTCCAAAATCATAACCTCACGCACTCTATTATATTCCTCACTTCTTATTTTACATGCCCATTTAGATCTATTAAACTTATCTAGTTTATCAAAAAAATTTATACTACCTCATCTAGGTCTGTCCAAAACTAATGTTTAGTGTCATCTTTTAATCTTACTTAAGGTGCATATATATTAATTACAATATATATAATAATGTATATATAGATAAATTAGTATGTTAGTTATTATAGTTTGTTATTCTTTTATACTTCATAAGTTCATTAATCAACATTAACCTTGAATTGTCTATTCTTGTGCAAAAACAAATCTTTTATTAATTTTTGGTTAATTTATTCTTATTTTAATTATGGTTTCCATTTGAACTAATCTGAAACTAAATTTGGAATTTTGGTTAAGTTTGACCCTTATATACTAGTGATGATTTCAACAAATGCCTCAACCAGTCCCCTCTACCGCCTCCCTTCCTCATGCTTGACAGCCCCCCCTGTTGAATCCGACACGTTTGTTCTACTCCGAAAATTTTTCGGAAGGTTCCTAGAATTTTTCTGAGCTTTGGGACTAATTTTAAGGGTGTAATGGATAAGGAATTAAAACTCTAGGGGTGGTTTTGTGAATAGGCAGAACTTGTTTGGGCTAAACTGCAAAAAGGCCATAACTTAAGTGGCTGCTAGGGTTCGGCGACTCAGCCGCATTCCACTCCACAGCCGCTCGACTCTCTTCCTTTCGACTCCTTCGCCGACAACCAAGCCAAACGCGAGCACCTTCCACCTTTACCGATCGAGAGCCGACGACACCGACTCCCTCAGTTTTTCCTCCTTCCGGCGAACCTCAATCTCGGATCAGTCGGTGTCGAAGCCTCAAGTCCTCTCGCGAACAATTGCTAGGGTTTTCGTTTCGGGTGATTTGGGGCGCGACAGTTTTCGCAGGCCGACGAGTCATCGCGCTATCAGAGCCCACCGGAGGGATATCAGGTTGGTGGCTTGGAGTGGTTCCGTTAGCTAGGGTGAAGCTTGTGGGGTTCTACTGATGCTTCCATTGGGCGTTCGAATTAGCTAAAGTTCTGGCCACGATTTAGCTGCGAATCTTCAGGGAGTTGAGGTAAGGGTTGTTATCTAGTTTTACTAGTGGAATTGTTCCAAATCAGGATCGGTCTGGTTGTTGGAATTTCTGTCTCCTTTTAGTTGAGCTCCATACTTGCGCATGTTCATCAGGTCCTGCGTGAGGAGCTATCTTGAATTGAAGTGGCAGGAGGAGGGCTGTCACTTTGGGGAATTCTGCGTGCGTGCAGGTAAGTGTGTTTAGGTTGTAATGGATTTCTATGTTGTCTTTGTTAGAAATCTGTGATCAGTGCCGGAAAGGAAATAGTTAGGTTTTGTTCTGTAAGTGTAGTGGTTAAATTAATTAAGGTATTAACGTAATCAGTTTGAGATGAATGTTGTTTCAGTTTCTTGTGAGCTCTACCTTGTGAGCTCTTGCTGATGGAGCTGTGGAATTCAATGTGTAAAGTTTGGGTTTAGTATGAAACATAACCCCAATAATCTACGTGTGGCAAATTCGAATTTAGGATTGGACCTAATGTAATTACGCGGAATAATTACAAAACCTTTCATTTAATTAGAAGTAATTAAATGGAAAAGGAAAGGGTAGGGGTAACCCTAACACGGTTTAGGGATTAATTAGCTGATTATTATTGGTGTATAATAGCTAATTAAATGCATCCTTGATACAGGAGCTTGATCAGATTTACTGCAACTTATTTTGACGGGTGGTTCTGTCTCGATTGATACGGACTTCACTCTTGGAGGCGGGTACCCTTTGACTTATCTTTATGATATTGTCATCTTGTTATGCATAGACTGTTATAGATAGCAGTAAGATTATACGCTATCCCTGTTTATTATGCCTGTTCTGGATACTTGTTGTTCATCTCTGAGTTATTGTGCCTGTTCTGGATACATGTAGTTTATCCCTGAGTTATGATGCTGTTTGTTCCATACAGTCTCGGATATTGTCATATCTATATATATGCTTAGAGATAGTGGTGTATCTCCTGCCTTTGACCTTGAGGGATTGGTAGTTTTCTGGTCAGTATACCTTGTAAGTTACCTGTATTTCCTGTTATAGGATTTCAGACTGAGACTTAGTATACTGAGGACTTGGGAGGGAGGTATGTGTATCTATCATACACCATCTCTGCATTATTGCATGCTGACCCACGCGGACGTTGTGGACGATGTCCTGACTGGCTACAGATTGTCACAGCTCTACCCACGCGGACGTTATGGACAATCCTGACTGGGACTAGGGGGTGACACATGTCATTGCATCAGGGTGCTTTATATGTTTGGGGCATGCACCATCCTTGCATTGTTGCATGCCGACCCACGCGGACGTTGTGGACCATGTCCTGACTGGGTACAGGTTGTCACAGCTCTACCCACGCGGACGTTGTGGACGACGATCCTGACTGGGACTAGGGGGTGACTCATGTCATTGCACCATGTGCATATTTTGCATTGTGCATTGTTTGCTGCACTTATTTGCTGCACTTGTTTGACATCGCATATACTGGAGACTTGTTATCTGAGACTATATGCCTATTTGTCTTCTTTTGGTATTTATTACCCTCTTTCCAGGTTAGATGGATTCAGGTATGTATCTACCCAGTGTTTTCAGTTCCCGTCTTTCCCTATTGTTGATATGAGACTGTATTAGCAGAACTCTTGTTGTTAGTATAACTTTCTATGCATATCTGTTGGGTATTCGCTGAGTTATGGACTCACCCCGTTGCCATATATGTTTATTTCAGGTTGATGTCTGCGAGGAGATCCCGAGCCGCCAGTCCCCAGCTCCAGCGGAGCTCTTTTTGATTTTGGCATTACGTTGCTTCGGTTATGGACCCTGTAGTATTTATTATGCTTCCGCTATTTTGTTTTGAACATGTATGCACATTTTATTTGATGGTATTGTACTTTTGAGTCCTATGTTGGACTTCGATTGGTTTTGGTTTTGTTCCTGCCCCCTGGCAGCTCAGGTGAGTTCGGATTTGGTTTTTCGATAGTTATAATCATATAACTGTTGTTTCTGCTTATATCTGAGGCCTGTGGCCCTTTAAACTGCGTGGTTGTGCAAATATATATTGCGTGGATTGTTATATAGATTGTATGTATGTGTAAATTGTCCGCCGGACAGGGGAGGTGCTGTCCGATTTTCTATTGGATCAGCGGCTCTTGGGTCTCGGGGCGTGACACCCCCCCCCCCAACACACACACACAGCGTAGGTTCGCAATCATCAAGCAACTCATAATTTAGACAACTTGACCTTTGCTCATGATTCTATCAGCCACTCGAGTAGAGAAGTTTCGATCTCTACAAAAATTGAGCAATAAATTTGGTATTGATTGGTGAACCTTTGAAAGATCCAGTCAATTCAAAATGTTGGATTTTTTTTTCATCTAAGCTTAGTAGCGCCTCTTGGAAGTGTATTGATGCACAATTACTTGCCCTTACCCTTAGAATCTTTGGAGCACTTGATCACTTTGAACACAAGGGAAAGAAAGAATGTTTTCATACTAACTTGTTCCTAAAAGCACTTCAAAAGATTATATAAGAAATAGATGCATTCCATCCACCTTCAGTCAACTAAAAAACGCACCCAGTTGACTGGATACTAAATGTGACTATTTAGCCCAATTCATCAAGCTCCAATCAACTAAAATGTCATCTAGTAGACTGTTGGTCAAACAAAAAGATTGTTCGCACAGAACTTGCATTTAGTCAATTAACATGCTTGATAATCCCACCTTCATTGGCTTACAACCATCGCAAGTTTACGTAATGGTTCAAGGCAGAGCTATCCACAAACTACGACTTAGGGCATCAATCCCTCAATCATAAACTTCATAACCAGGCTATAGGTAGGTAACCCCTACCTGGGTAAACACATATGATCACAAGATGGTACCCAAAAGCACAAACCAAATTTTACAAATCTCTCATGGTTCACTCCATACCATTGGACCAGCATTCCCTGCAGTTAAGTTTTCTGAGCTCCTATAAAGCTCTATTTAACGTTGTTCCATCAAGTCAACAAGCTCTACGAGTTCAACTCCATGAGTTCCGCGTACTCTATCTAAGTCTCTATACACTTGATGCACATATCAAAAATAAACGATACATTTAACTTAAACTATATTTCCAACATATCAAAAAAAAAGTAATCTAGCCTAACGACAATGAAGGTGTTTCCCCAACAACAATCAACACTTTTTTCCGTCTCTTTAGGCTCAAGCTACACCATCCTAGTTCATATTGAGTGTACTTATCCTCGCTAACCCTAGGTTGTGACAAATGACTCCTCATAGTTAAATGTTGTCATATTCAGTGCAAGTACTTATACTGCACTATTAGTAGATTCCTTTGGGCTTTCTACCTAGCTTAACTCAGACACCTCTACCCAAATGCTAGTAACATTTACTCAATTCTCTACTCTTATATAACCCAACTTGCCTATCAACATCATGCCTGCCAATGATTCTTTTACATGGGCAAAAATTATTAGTAGATTTCTGGTACTTTAACCTGTATCAATTTGCTTTGTTCTTTAAGTACTTAATTTCTTTAATATTAATTTTCAATTAGTAATCTTAGTATACTTTAAATTCCTCCATAATATTTACTAGTAACTCTATTTCTATTTGGGACTCGCGTATAAAAAGGCACCATCTAGGGATTTATGTTTATAATATACATGTTTGTTTGCTCCTAGAGCTTAACCATCTAAGCTCTCTTTAAATTTACAATTGCAGTCATCAACACATTCTTCTTCTTCAAAAGATGATGCCTAAATTACCTCATCTTAAAATCTTGAACCTGCAAACATTTTGACTGTAATTCCTCAGTGTCTTGCTATTGTACCCTTCTCTTAGATCATTCTAATATTTGGGTTCCTAATCAAAAAAATTTCTAAACTTGATTTCAGGCAATGTTTATAATCTCAAGTCATGTCGATCAAGATGAACAAATCTTTTCTTTCCACCCATCAACTAACATGTGAGATCTTCAATCCCACACAATGATAATTCACAACCATCATTGTTGGTGTCAAATTGTCTACCACTAGATTCGACATCATGTGACTTCCTTCACAACTCCCTCTTCTATAACAAAGCCTAGCTTCTCTCTTGGCTCCTTTGCTCTTAAGACCGAAACTGAAATCATGGTTTAAAATCTCGACCTGTATCGGAGTTGTCGTCTATAATCAAAACGATACAATTTTGGTACTATATCGTGCTATGTCAATATGGCTTCACTATTTTTTATATAAAATATAGTAACTACAAAAAAATTAATCTAAATATTTTATTTAAAAAATAAAAATAAAGAAAAAAAATATGGGATCGTGGCACCCTCATGTGATAAATAAAAATAAATATATTATATATATTTTCAAAATTAAAACAAATAATATATATATATTAAATGAATGGGATAGACCTATTAAGATTTAATTAAGGATATTTAGATTATCTCTATTTAAAACTAAGAGGTGATTGAAATTATCAGCCTAAGTTTTCCCTGCCACGCACCCACACAACCATATCGTGCATCCGACCAATGATGTCACCCTTCCATCTACACGAGCCGCAGCGACGTCGGTTGTTCCGTGCCGTTAGCAACCGGCCTCTCCGTTATGGCCTCACATACGCACGTTGTGTGACAACCTGCGAACAACCACCGCCTCCACGACCCCACGAAGGTCGCCGCGACTCCACAACGGCCCATGGTGTCAATGTAGATAGGCAAGCGAAAGAGCAAATTCCATCCGACACAATACGAAATTTTAAACCATGAGTGAACCCTAAACTCCAATGTTGGCTTCGCATTAGGTACACTTCCTATACTTCTCCTAACCTTCCTCGTCCTCCAACATTAGGCAGAGGCTTCTCCTCCTTCGGCACATCTCCAACTCCTACTCGTCCTCTTCATCTTACGTCGACATCAATGTTGTCTTCTCCTCCTACACTCCTTCAACACCACAGTTCAACATCAATGGCATTATCTGAAGCCCACCATAGACCAAAACCTTAGCTTTGCCTTAGTGTTCAAACCATAAATTCAAATACTTTATTATTTTATATTAGTATTTGAGAATGACATAATGAATGTTTGTTCTCAATTTATTCTATTTTTGCTTCATTCTATCTTAACCCAAATTGTGTTGTGGTTAAGGTGTTAAGAAGTGATAATACTAAAAAATATCCTTTTCAATCTTTTATCTCTGAACAAGACATTTTTTATAGTAACACATTCCTATGTACAACCCAAGAGAAGGATATATCTAAAAGGAAGAACCACCACTTACTAAGATTACTCATTACATTCCACATTGACATAGGGTTTCACTCAAATTTTAGAATGTTGTTACAAAGTGGCTCAGGTTGACCTTGGAATTTTATGTTTAGGAAAATAGTTTAAGTTGGATCTTATGTATTTGATATTACCTATTGTATTTTAAATGTATGTTTAAGCATGGAATTATAGGAATAGAGCAAAGAAGGATGGTATGGGACACGCCTAATAGTTTGGAGGTCCGAAGAGAAAAAAAGATGGTATGGGACATCCAAGAAACCACAAGACAAGGAGCATTGACGTGGTGCTAGAACAACTCCGAAGCGATGACCTAGGGCGGCCAAGGTGGCAGCTTAATAGCTCAAGGTTCA
This sequence comes from Boesenbergia rotunda, assembly GCA_024364735.1. Classification (NCBI taxonomy): domain Eukaryota; kingdom Viridiplantae; phylum Streptophyta; class Magnoliopsida; order Zingiberales; family Zingiberaceae; genus Boesenbergia; species Boesenbergia rotunda. The sequence goes on along the minus strand of JAGFNQ010001997.1, from coordinate 262,396 downwards.
TAGAGTTCAGAGAGGATTGCATGAGGTGACTTCGGGATTTGATGATGTTATTGCAACAGAATAGGTTCTAACCGGTAGAGTGCCTCCTCTTTCCGTTTGCCCTGCCTTAATACCTACACGTCAACACGGATTAGCAGGTGCTGACGATGGTCGGCGTGACCTCTCAGACGCTCAAGTTAGTTCAGGACTGAGAGAAGCAATGAGAAAGAAATGAGAGTGTGCACACGAGAGACAACGTAATTTCCGCCTTCACCAACCTTCTTATACCAGGTATACGATTGTCCGTGTGAGACGCCACCTCAACTTGTGGCTAGCTCAATCAGTGGGAACAATGTAGGCTAGCAAAGGCGACATTGTCAGTGTCGTACACCTGCTACCATCTGGATGCTCACTGCAAGTCCTGTCCACTACCATCTAGACTATCAGTGGTGATTACGAGTAGTCTAGCAGTCAGTCGTCGTCGTCAGAATAGTCAAAGGTGTGTTTCGGAGAAATCTAGCTCAGCAAGAATGTTCTTAGTCAAGGATGTTCCACGGTACGAGTTGTCACGAAATGTTCCCTATCGGGATGTTCCCAAAATGAGAGCGTTGCTGCTGTGATGTTCCTGGTTGGGGATGTTACCAAAGTATGAACTGCTACGGGATATTCCTGGTCAGGGATGTTCCCAAAGTGAATGTGCTACTGTAGGATATTCCCGGTCAAAGATATTCCTAAAGTATGAGCTGCTACAAAATGTTCTAGATTGGAGATGTTCCCAAAGTGAGTGTAGTGCTGTGGGATGTTCCCAAGAAGGGATGTTCCCAATTAAGATGACCAAGGCGAGTCCCCTTGTATATTAGGATTGTAAGATAAGTATAAGGTAGCAAGACAACAACTAAAGGAAGAAAATTACATAGGCAAAAAATGTGAAGGATGGCACGAGGAGGACCGGCCTCGAGTGCATCCAAAGATGTATTGGTTGATGTGAGATGGCCAAGGGCAAGGTTAAGTTTTATAAGGTAACACTCTAGTGAATTGTGAATGTGAGATTTGTATTCATGGAGACAAGAGAGTTGTGTTATCAAAGAATATGAGTGCTCGTCCGAATATGTCACACCGTTATATTCATCGATCAATGATGGCCAAAAGCATGAGAATAGCCCTTCCTCCAATATAGCCCAGTGAAAAGGAATTCGACGTGCAACAACTCTTTTCGCTAGCATCCGGGTTAGGCTTCCTGGTTCTCTCTTGGAATAAGAGGGCGTCATTATTCCTCGAGAACTTTGCACCGTGGACTACAGGACCGGGACCTCCACTATTGGTGTGTCAGCCTCCACTTCTATTACGAGGGCACTCAGTATTGTAGTATCACTTCCTCCACGATTGTAGTGATTAACTATATGAGATGTCCTAGTGAGATAAGATCGACAATCGTTTCCAGCACAGCCCTGATGAGCAATCATTACTGTTCCTTCAAACCCCCGAGGATGTTAATCCCTTAGAGTCCTCTACATGCTCACATTCCTCTTCATCTTAACTCAGTTTCTCACATACGGCGCCAAAATGATGTTGCTGTTGCAACTGGTATGGGTTCTGACCGGTAAAGCTCGTCCTCTTCCCATTTGGCTTGCCTCAATACCTACACATCAGCACGATTAGCGGGTGTTAGTGATGGCCAACATGACCCGTTTGACACCCAAATCAATCCAGGACTAAGAGAAGAAATGAGAAGGAAGTGAGAGTGCATAACGAAAAAGAGCATACCTAGCTTCCACCTTCATGACATTTTTATACCCGAGTATGCAATTGAACCCATGAAACATCACCTCTACCTGTAGCTGGCTCAGTCAACGAAGCTATGTCGAGTAGCACAGGCAATAATATCAATGTTGTATGCCTATTACCTTCTGAACACCCGCAACAAGTCCTATCCACTGCCCTCTAGACTATTAATGGTGGCGGCTACAGACTGGCTATCGACCTTGTCGTCGAGTCTAATTCGAAGAAGGAATCTAGCTCAGTAGGGGTGTTCCCCAACAGGATGTTCCCATGGTGTGAGTTGCCATGAGAATGTTCCTAATCGGGATGTTCTAAAGCGAGTGCGTTGTTGCGGGATGTTCCCGATCGGTATGTTCCCCAAGTGTGAGTTGCTACGGGGTGTTCCTGGTCAGGGATACTCCCAAAGTGAATTTGTTAGTATGGGATGTTTCAGTCGGAAATGTTCCCAAAGAGTGAACTGCTACGCGATGTTCTCGATCAAAAATGTTCCCAAAGTGAGTGTGTTATTGCGGGAATGTTCCGACTATGATACATTAGGATCGCAGGATGAGTATCAAAGTAAGGAGGACAATTGAAGGAAGCAAACTACGTAGGCAATAAATGTGAAGGATGGCACAAGGAGCAAAGGGCTCGGGTGCATCCATAGGATATATTAGTTGATGAGAGATGGTCGAGGGTGAAATCAAGTTGCATAGGGTAACACTCTAGTGAGTTGTGAATATGTGTGATTTTTATCTATGGAGACGAGAGTAAAATTCAACATGGACAAAATCGATTTATAAGTGGTCGTAGTTCGGGTCACTAGTCATATGGTTAACAATAGTCGATTAGTGGTTGAAAAACTCAATATCCCAAAGTGTTTTAGAGTTTATAGTTTAAGCAGTCAACTAATGATAAACATCAATCAACTAATCCAAAGAGGCAGTGAACAAAATATTTTTATTCATGACCTAGTCGATTGTGTAGGCAATTAATGACAAACAGTACTGATGGCAAGTTAACATATCCATAAGGTGGAATACAAGGTGTTGTTATTGCACAACAACAATTAGACCTGCAAGCAAAATAGTATTGGTTAAACTGATTAGAAGTCTTATTTTCTCTGAGCCTTTCTATTTGTTGTGCTTGTAAGAGATTTCTCTGCCCCCACGGGCTGGATCGGATGGTAAGGCGCCTGCTGCTTGAATCAAAGGTCTCAGGGTCGAGGGTTGCCAGTTGCGCACAGGGATAAAACCCTGGTCTGCTGGCATTAAATTCCCTCGACCCCAGGCGCCTCATCACACCAGTGATAAGCGTGATTTACCTCCTCCGTGTTGGTCCTGGGGCGGGCTGGCAGGGGTGCTGGGGGCGAGCGTTTCGCCTTTTTTGAATTGTAAGAGATTTCTCTGCCTTTGTAATTGACTGAATGATCCACCAATGGATCATAGGCTGTCGAGTAGGAATCCAAAGGACTAGACCATATTAAACAAACTTATTAGTGATTGTGGTAAGTGTAGATTGCATGATAATGTTATTTTCGGTGTGTTACTTGTATTCTACCTTTCTAATTTATTTTATAGCAAGAGTTAGAATCATCACTTGCAGATCACCCCCCCCCCCCCACCCCTTTTCCAAATCTAGATTCCCTTTACTCTCTTCTTTTTTTGTGTGTGATCCTATGTTATTGTCTTTTACCCTAATGTGTTTTGGTATACTTGTTTATCCATTTCTTATTTTTGACAACAATAAGCTATCACCCACTGTAGTTACAAGGTCTTGTCTATTCTGAATTAGAAGGGGTTTTATTGTTACTCTTCTGATTTATGAGCATTTATTTTTCTCAAAGTTACATTCTTTGAGTTTACTAGGTCTTTTGAAGCTCTTCGTCTACTTATAAAATTGTGACTAAAGACTTTTGTACATTCCATAACTTTCTAGTGCATTCACTCGTTACTTTCTCAAGCAATATTGTGCTATAATAGAGAACCATGAGACTTGTTTGCTCACCCAGCACCACCTAATGTTCTAAATCCAACTTCTAATTTGGATCTTCCTATTACTCTTCGAAGACATACTCGTGTTCTACCTCTTTCTCATTTGTTATCTTATAAGCCATTATGACCTAAATGTTTCACCTTCATTTCTTCTCTTTTAAAGTGCTCTCACATACAGAGAAGAGATAGACTAAGTCAAGGAGATGCATGCACCTTTTAATAAGTCCACAATAAGTTGCAATTGCAATTCATAGTGGCTAATAAATACACATATAGTAGATTAGTTGGACACATTAATTTAGCCCAATAATTGGTCACCTTGGCAATCGTATTTCAATTGCTTCTTCGCCAATTGGATATTAAGAATATCTTTATCCATGATAACCTCACAGAAAAACTATAGGGCAGAAATTCAAGTTGGTGTGTCATAAACAAGTAAATTCTCATTTACCCATGTCTCATTGATCTAAACTCAAACACGATGTGTTAAAATATGCAACCCGCATACAAACCCTGTTTGATACATTTAATTAAACAGATTAGACGAGTCAAGAAAGAGTCATTTGGCATAATCGTTTAATTAAATGAGTTAAAACAAGGTCATGACATGACTTATTAAAAAACAAATTTTAGATACAAATTATCTTTAATTATAAATGGATCACCTTATGTTATAATTTGTGTTCAATATATTATTTGTTTATATATTAGATTAAATTTTATAATTTATATACATGGTTATCATATATGGATGATTCACGATTCAAATCATCCCAATTCAATATATATCCCCAACAATTTTAATTGGCAGGGGCTAAATCAGAACATCTAAAATGGACCAATTTGATCCAATTCTAATCTAGGTGGTTGTGTACCAATTTTGTAATAAAAAATAAAACAAAACCAATATTTTTTTGGATAAATAAAAATATATTAAATCCAAACGAAAAGGTTTACAGCTAGGATTGGGTAAGTCCCATCACCATAATCAACCATCCCTCATCCTTAGATTACTTATGCCTGAGATCAGAGGATACTCCCAGGAATTGGTATACATAAATTTGCACACTCCTGACACTCAATAGCTAACTGCCTCTCTTCAAAGAAGTTATTGTTTCTCTCTCGCCAAACATAGTCAATCGTAAAAGACAAAGCCAGATGACGGGCCTTTGTTAATAGCTGACTCCCACGATAGCATCTACCGAATACATGCATCATCCTCTTATAAGTGGGCATCTCCTATCTCATATGTAGTCAATCTCTTATCCTCCTCCAAAGCTCTGCAATAGGAAGGCATCCAAAGAACAGATGGTATTGTGACTCTAGCACCACAATTTAGCATCCAACAAAACCAATATGTTACAATTTAGGATTGTCCCACAATTCTTTTCTCAAGTGTTTGTAAGTTTAGTGTCCACTCTTAGAAGTTCAGAGGGAAGAGAAAAGCCAAAGTAAATAACAATCAATCAAATTGTGAAGAAAAGAGGCACTGTCATTTAATGATATTTGCAAATGCATTCATGGTAATGCATTGCCATTCTTTTAGTAAAGAGGCCTTCATTCATACAAATGTTTGAAGTTTCTTGGAAAGTATAGTGAGATTTAAAACCCTTATTTATCATTAAGCAAGAGTGACATATTTGAAGAAACAGATTTGATCAATAAACATTTTCAAAAATAAAATTGAGAGGAAGACAGGGTGCACCATTATGTCTGATGAATAGACTAATAGTAGAGGGCATTCTCTCACTAATTTTCTAGTTAATAGTCCAACTGACATAGTAATTCTAAGATCTATTGGCACAACATATGCAATTAAAGATGCAAACAAAATATATAAATTATTTGATAGCGTAATGGATGAAATATGGAAAGAAAGTGTTATCCAAGTGGTGATGGACTCTAATTGCATAACAATTGTATGATTACTAGAAGCAAAAAGGACAAAATTGCTTTGGTTTCATTGTGATGCACTATTTAGATTTGATTCCTTTTTTTAATGATACTATAGCATAGGCAAAGCAGATCACCATTCTTATTTATCATTATACTTTAATCCTAAATTTATATAGAAGATTGCCTGTTAAGGGAAGTGAATTAGCAAGGCCTACAATCATTAGATTTGCTATGGCATACTCGACACTTACAGCATATTTGAGACTTAAAATGATGTGAATCATGGCTACAAGGTCTTTTACAAGTCAATTAGAAGGAAGAAAATCCATGACATTGTATGCGTGCTTCACAGTTTTAAAAGTCAATGAAGTTTTGTTTGAAGTGTTGCTCTACTTGTGAAAGTGCTTCATCTTGAGGATGATGATGTGGAACCATCTATGGGCTATGTGTATGAAGCAATGGATAGAACCAAAGAGTAAACTACAAACAACTTTAATGGCATTAAAGAAAATATCAATAGATCTAGAGATTATAGACACTGGATAGGATGTGAAACTTCATGAGCCCCCTTGCATGCCAGCAACCTACTATTCTTGGTATCATACTAATAGTCATTCAAATGATAGTTAAGAATTTGATAATTTGGAAACATTCTGGTAATATTAAGCTAAGACTGTGTATTTACTATTTAGTAATTTAGTGGCTCACTTGTTAGATTTAACTTATTTTCATGAATGGTTATGTACTTGTTTTTTTATAACACATTCATATATTTTTGGTAATGTGCTATTATTCTTTATTAGTTTTGTAATTATACTAGAATATTCTTATAAATCTTAGTAAGGTACAATTTTGTACATTTATTTATGTCATGAACCTTAGTATTCCTATTCCTGATTCAATACAATTCATGATTCATGATATCACCTAAGTGATTATGATTCAAGCATCAATTAAATATCCTTGCAAACCCAATCCTACAATTCTACAAGATCGCAGGTCAGGTCAGGTCAGGTCGTGTCTTGTGAATTGATCATGTCAACTTTTTGTCACCCTTAGCTCCAACAAAATTTTAGTGTTTGTTGCATGGGTGACAGTGATTTGAAGAAATCTCTATATGGTTTGAAGCAATCCCCTAAAGGATGGTTTCATCGTTCTCACCATTTAGAAAGAGTATTGAGGAAGATGTCAAAAAGGAATCAGTTGCACTTGGGTGGGTTGGCAGGAGATTGTGACTACAACTGACTTTGCAAAGATCACTAAACTGAGACAATTTTGTTTTTTACATCTATATTAGGATTTGGGCATCCTACGATACTTTCTTCTAAAGAGGGCACTTTGGACGAGACATTTATATCTACCAATTGAAGTATGGACTTAATATACAACAACAACAACAACAACAACAACAAAGCCTTATCCCACTAGGTGGGGTCGGCTATATGGATCCTTTTACGCCATTGAGTTCTATCCCCTACTATATCATCATCTAGATTTAAATAAAATTTATCTTGTTTTATTGTTGCCAACCAAGTCTTTTTTGGTCTTCCTCTCCCTCTTTTAATGTGCGTATTTATCATAGTTTCACATCGTCTAACAGGGGCATTTATTGGTCTTCTAAGTACATGTCCGTACCATCTCAAACGTGTCTCCCGAAGTTTTTCTTCAATAGATGCAACTCCGACTCTCTCTCTAATACTCTCATTCCTTATTCTATCCATCCTCGTATGTCCACACATCCACCTTAACATCCTCATCTCTGCAACTTTCATCTTTTGCTCATGTGCTCGAGTCATAGCCCAACATTCAGCACCATATAACATAGCAGGTCTAACTGCCGTTTTGTAGAACTTCCCTTTAAGTTTTAGAGGTACTTTACGATCACATAAGACACCCGATGCTAATCTCCATTTCAACCATCCTGCTTGTATTCTATGTAAGACATCTCTCTCAATTCCTCCATCACTTTGCAAGAACGATCCTAAATACTTAAAGTTCTCGATTTTAGACAACTCATCATCTCCTATCTTAACAATTGTTTCACTACGTCTAGCATTGCTAAACTTAAATTCCATATATTCAGTCTTTACTCTACTAAGCCTAAAACCTTTCATTTCTAGAGTTTCCCGCCAAGATTCTAGTTTAGCATTTACTCCTTCACGTGTCTCATCTATCAAAACAATATCATCTGCAAACAACATGCACCATGGCACTGTATCTTGAATGTGCCTAGTGAGTTCATACATGATTAGTGTAAAAAGATAGGGACTTAAAGCTGATCCTTGATGTAACCCTATCCTTATTGGAAATGCTTCAGTCAATCCACCTGAAGTCTTCACTCTAGTCGTTACATTTTCATACATATCTTTAATTAGGTCAATATATGTTACGCTAACGCCTCTCTTTTCTAGAATTCTCCATATAATTTCTCTTGGTACCCTATCATAAGCTTTTTCTAAATCAATAAATACCATGTGTAGATCTTTCTTTTGCTCCCGATATTTTTCAATTAATTGCCTAAGAAGATGTATAGCTTCTATTGTCGACCTTCCAGGCATGAACCCAAATTGATTTTCGGTTACCGTGGTCTCCTTCCTCAATCTTTTTTCTATTACTCTTTCCCAAAGTTTCATGGTATGACTCATTAATTTAATACCCCTATAGTTTGCACAATTTTGTATGTCTCCTTTGTTCTTATATAAGGGAACCAGACTACTTACCCTCCATTGATTAGGCATTTTTTTTGTTTTCAATATTAAATTAAATAATTTTGTAAGCCATTCAATACCTTTTTTCCCTAAACATTTCCATACCTCTATTGGGATATCATCCGGTCCCACGGCCTTTCCATTTTGCATCCCTTTCAAAGCTTGTTCTACTTCTGAAGTTTGAATTCTCCGATGAAAATTAAAATTTCTATACTCATTTGAAATACTTAAATTGCCTAAGTCAAGTTGGTCCCCTAAACTTTCATTAAAAAGTTGATGAAAGTAAATCTTCCACCGCTCTTTTATTTCGCTATCATTTACTAGTACTCTATCGCATTCATCTTTAATACATCTTATTTGACTAAGGTCTCTTGTTTTCCTTTCTCTTGCTTTAGCTATTTTATAAATGTCTCTTTCCCCTTCTTTTGTATCTAAATTTTGATATAATCGTTCAAAAGTTTTATTTTTTACTTCATTCACTGCTTTCTTAGCCTCTTTCTTGGCTATTGTATATTTTTTTAAGTTTTCCTCGTTCTTACAAATATATAATTCCTTATAAGCTATTCGTTTTTCTTTCACTTTCTCTTGTACTTTCTCATTCCACCACCAAGATTCCTTCCTTGGTGGTGCATGCCCCTTTGACTCACCGAGTACATCCTTAGCTACTATTTTCAACTTTGATACCATCTTATCCCATGTCGTATTAGAGTCGCTATATATTTCATCTAATGCTTGTATTCCTACCTTCTCCTTCAATATGTTTTGCTTCCCATCCTTTAACTTCCACCACTTAATTCTAGGAGTCGTGTATATTTTTCCTCTATTAATATTATAACTAAGGCGTATATCTAACACTACTAATCTATGTTGGGTAGTTAAGCTTTCTCCAGGGATAACCTTACAATCTTTACAAATCTTCCTATCTCTCTTCCTAACCATAAAATAATCAATTTGTGATTTATTATTCCCACTTTTGAATGTGATCAAGTGTTCTTCTTTTTTCTTAAAAAATGTATTAGCTAGTATAAGGTCATATGCTATCGCAAAATCCAATATAGTTTTTCCTTCTTCATTTCTTGTTCCAAACCCATAACCCCCATGTACTCTCTCATATTCTTCATTTTTCGCTCCGACATGTCCATTTAGATCGCCTCCTATTAAAATCATTTCATTTGGCGGAATGTTTTGTAATACCTCATCTAAATCGCTCCAAAATCTTGATTTAGTTTCTTCATCTAATCCTACTTGAGGTGCATATATGCTAATTACGTTCACAACTTCTTTCGCCACTACTATCTTGAGAGCTATAATTCTATCCCCCTTTCTAACTACACCAACAACTTCATCTTTTAAAGAACTATCTACAAAAATACCCACTCCATTTCTTGTTTTACTCTTTCCTGTATACCATAACTTAAAACCCGAGTTCTCTATCATTTTTGCCTTCTCACCTACCCATTTTGTCTCTTGCACACACAAAATACTAATTTTTCTCCTAATCATTGTATCTACTACCTCCATTGTTTTACCAGTGAGAGTTCCTATATTCCATGTTCCAAATCTGAGACTATTACTTTTCTTATAATGTTTATTCTTAGTCCACCTATGGTGTGAGAACTCTTGCCTATTTAACACTACACCCAAGTTCTCATGGAGATGTAGCGGTCCTTGCCGAGACGTTACAGTCGGACCCTGCAACGCGAACCCTTGCATATTTAGCACTACACCCGGGTTCTGGAGATGTAGCGGTCCTTGCCGAGACGTTACAGTCGGACCCTGCAACGCGTTCCTTCCGGGGAACATCCTAGCATTAGCATAATACTTTAATGGATCCATTCATTGAGTATTTGCCATAGTTTTTTACGCTGGCTGGCAACCTAACGCAACCCTCCTCCTTTATCCGGGCTTGGGACCGGCCATGACTAGGTCGTCACAGGCGGAGTTTATGGACTTAATATATTCAAGAAAAATGTCCAACTGTTGTCAAGATAAATGAAGTCATTAATAAGATACAAATGGCTGATTAGGAAATTGAACAACCTAACAATTACAAATGCAAACATACCATTCACAGTGAGCGTAATCAATTAGTACTCGGGCATTTTGTCATCATGATTATTTAGAGAATTTTGAGAATTCTAAGTAGCAAAAGAATATACTCGAGAAAGAGAAAAGTCAAAAAATGAGAATCATGGTCACCTTTGCCATGTAATTCAATATCTCCCGATAGGATAATACACAAAGATTGTGGCTTTGACATTAAGATGTAATTCAATGAAATTATCATATTATTTATCAGCTCTAATAGCCAGTGAATTTCCTAACCAATTCCTTAAAAGGTTCTAAGCTTGAATATATCTACAACAAGCTATTTTTCATAATATATTTAAGCAAACTTGAGTAAATATGATGGACCTAAATGTAAATTCAAGGACTGCTTGTAAATACCTCAAAATATGAGGTGTAAGTGCAATTTTAATTAATAAATAATAAACACATCTAGAGGAAGCTACCAAGGGAAATTATGCTAATTAAAGGAAATTGGTACATCTATGGCTTATTGCGGTCAGAGAAAAGGAATTACCAAATAAACAACAGGCTTAGCAGTTAGCAATTGGAAAGTATTCAAGATCTCAATATCAGCAGCTTTCCAATCGCCAAGACGGACATCTTTACCATCCTTCAACCACAACTTTATCTGCAACAAAATGAAAGGTTTTTTTTGTAAGGATAACACATAGACTAATAGATAAATGATCTAATATGTTAGGACAAATCACATGCAAATATTTTTCTAACTAGGCTTTGATGTGGCATGAGTTTATTAATTCTTTAACTAAAGTATTTGTTTAGTAGATTAGTATAATCACATTTCAGGTGATGAAACAAGTATATTATATAATGATGACTATTAGTCTTCTTCTTCCCTTCCACTGTCTTCAATTCCACTCTTCCACTTCACCTTCTTTAACAATCATCAAAAAAGACAAAGCACCTTGTATGGCATCCAGTCATGTTGCACCACCAGATTTATCCATCCATAGACAAAACAAGCATATTAAATTGAAACCAATATATGGACCAACTCATTGTTCAACCTGATCTAAGTCAAGTTTCACTTACATGAGATAATGACGAAAAAAGAGTTAAAATAATTACAAGGGATATTTACCTTATCATATCGGGCATGTTTAGTAGATCTGTTGGACAGTGTAACTAGGAGAATTTAACAAGTGATTTTTATGTAATAGACGCTTTTTGACTAATATAACAATGACCAACCCTTTATCCCATTACATGGAATCAACTATATGAATCATTACACGTCGGCAGACTCGACCCTTTATTGTATAATCATCTATATTTAAATAAATTTTATCTTTTTATCGTATTTAAATAAGTCCGCCTGTGATGACCCAGTCATGGCCGATCCCAAATCCGGATAAAGGAGGGTTACGTTAGATTGTTAGCCAACGTAAAACTATGACAAATACTCAACGAATGGATCCATTAAACTATTGTGTTAATGCTAGGTTGTTCCCCGAAAGAAACGCATTGCAAAGTCCAACTGTAACGTCTCGACAAGGACCGATACATCTCTAGAACTCGGGTGTAGTGATAAATATACAAGAATTGTATCGACAAGGGTCACTATATCTAGAACTTGAGTATAGTGTTAAATAAGCAAGAGCTCTCGCACCATAAGTGAGATAAAAACAAACATTATAGGAAGACTAATAAAACATGGGACATAAGAACCCTCACTGGTAAAGCAATGGAGGTAGCAGATACGATGACTAGAAGAAAAATTAGTATTTTGCATGTACAAAAGAGAAAATTGTAGGCGAGAAGGCAAAATGATAGAGAACTCCAGTTTTAAGTTATGGTACACAGGAAAGAATAAAACAAGAAACGGAGTGGATATTTTTATAGATAATTCTTTAAAATATGAAGTTGTTGGAGTAGTTAGAAAGGAGGATAAAATTATAGCTCTCAAGATAGTAGTAGCAAAAGAAGCTATGAACGTAATTAGTATATATACACTCTAAGTAGGATTAGATAAAGAAACTAAGGGGGCGCTTGATAAGCGGGTTTAAAAGGCGGAAATGGGAATGAAACCCATTGATGATGCTTGGTATGCGGGAATCAGAAGCAAAATATGGATATGATACCTATGATTTTATAACCTAGTCCCTACTAGGTTATCACTAAACTCATAAACTCCTCAATCAAAACTCATTACCATTCTCATTACCGAATATAGACCAAGCGCCCCCTAAATCAAGATTTTGGGACGACTTAAATGAGGTATTACAAAATATTCTACCAAATAAAATGATTTTAATAGGAAGCGATCTAAATGGCATGTCAAAGTGAAAAATAGGGGATATAAGGGTACATGGGGTTATGGGTTTGAAGCAAAAAATGAAAAAGAAAAAACTATATTAGATTTTGTGAAGCATATGACCTTATATTAGCTAATACGTTTTAAAAAAAAAAGAATGTTTGGTCACATTCAAAAGTGGAAATAATAAATCGTAAATTGATTTTTTTTATGGTTAGAAAGAGGGATAGAAAGATTTATAAAGATTGTAATAAGGTCATCCCTAGAGAAAGCTTAACTACCGAAGATAAGTTAACAGTATTGGATATACGCCTTAATCACAGTATCAATAAAAGCAAAATATATATGATTCCTAGAATTAAGTAGTGAAAGTTAAAGGATAGGAAGCAATATATATTTAAGAAGAAGGTAGGAATACAAGAATTAGGTGAAATATACGATAACTCTAATACGACATCAGATAAGATGATATCAAAGTTGAAAATAGTAACCAAGGAGTCTACTTAGTGAGTTAAAGGAGCATGCACCACCAAGTAAGGAATCATGGTGATGGAATGAGGAAGTATAGGAAAAAGTGAAGAAAAAATGAATAGTCTATAAGGAATTATATATTTGTAAAAACGAGGATAACTTAAAAAAATATACAATAGCCAAGAAAGAAGCTAAAAAAATAGTGCATGAAGCAAAAAAAAATGAAACTTTTAAACGATAATATCGAAACATAGACACAAAATAAGAGAAAGAGACATTTATAGAATAGTTAAAGTGAGAGAGAAAAAACAAGAGATTTTAGCCAAATAAGATGTATTAAAAATGAATACAATAGAGTACTAGTAAATGATGGAGAAATAAAAGAGCGGTGGAAGTTATATTTTCATCAACTTTTTTACGAAGATTTAGGTGACTATCTTAACTTAGGAAATTTAAGTAGATCAAATGAGTATAGAAATTTAAATTTTTAGCGTCGAATTAAAACTTAAAAGTAGAATAAGCTTTGAAAGAGATGCAAAATAGAGAAGTCGTCAGATAGATGATATCCCAATAAAGGTATGTATGTTTTTAGGGAAATAAGGTATTGAATGGCTTACAAAATTATTTAATTTGATATTGAAAACGAAAAAAATATCTAATCAATAGAGGGTAAGTATTCTATCTTCCTTATATAAGAACAAAGAAGGCGTACAAAATTGTGTAAACTATAAGTGTATTAAACTAATGAGTTATACCATGAAACTTTGGAAAAGGGTAATAGAAAAAGGATTAAGGAGACCACGATGACCGAAAATCAATTTGGATTCATGCCTGGAAGGTTGACAATAAAAGTTATACATCTTCTCAGACAACTAATTGAAAAATATCGAAAGCAAAAGCAAGATCTACACATGGTATTTATTGACTTAGAAAAAGCTTATGATAGGGTCCTAAGAAAAATTATATGAAGAATTCTAAAAAAGAGAGATGTTAACGTAATATATATTGAATTAATTAAGAATATGTATCAGGATGTAACCACAGAGTTAAGACTTCAAGCGGATTAACTGAAGCATTTTCAATAAGGATAGAATTACATCAAGGATCAGCCTTAAGTTCTTATTTTTTTATACTAATCATGAGCAAACTCACTGACACATTCAAGATGCTATATCAGGGTGTATGTTGTTTGCAGATAATATTGTTTTGATAGATTAGACACGTGAAAGAGTAAATTTTAAACTTGAATCTTGACGGAAAGCATTAGATGTGAAAGGTTTTAGACTTAGTAGAGTACAGACAGAATATATAAAATTTAAATTTAACAATATTAGATGTAATAAGACAATTGTTAAGGTAGAAGATGACAAGTTGTCTAGAATTGAGAGCTTTAAATATTTAGGATCATTTTTGCAAAATGATAAAGGGATTGAGAGAGATGTCTTATATAGAATACAAGCGGGATGGTTGAAATGGATATTAGCGTCGGGTGTTTTATATGATCATAAAGTAATTCTAAAACATAAAAGGTAATTCTACAAAACGGCAATTTGACATGCTATGTTATATGGTACTGAATGTTGAACTATGACTCAGGCACATGAGCAGAAGATAAAAGTTGCAGAGATGAGAAAGTTAAGGTGGATATGTGGACATGCGAGAATGGATAAATAAGAAATGAGAGTATTAGAGAGATCGGAGTTGCATCTATTAATAAAAAATTCGAGAGACACGTTTAAGATGGTATGTATATGTACTTAGATGACCAATAAATGCACCGGTTAGACAATGCGAAATTATGACAAATACGAGAGGTAGGTAAAAAAAACTTGGTTAGCAACAATAAAATAAAATAAAATTTATTTAAATATAGATGATAATATAATAGAAGACAAAGCTCAATAGCATAAAGGATCCTTATAGCCAACCCCACCTAGTGGGATAAGGCTTGGTTGTTGTTGTATTCCTCTATTAATGTATGTATTAGCTGACCCCACCTATTGGGGCATTTATTAGATGTCAAAATATATGTTCATATCATAAACATGTCTCTCAGAGTTTTTCTTCAATAAGCGCAATCTCTACTCTCTCTAATGTTCATGTTTCCTTGTATGTCCGCACATTCACATTAACATCCTCATTTCTACAACTCTCATTTTTTGCTCGTGTGCTCGTTGCATAGTCTAATGTTCAACTTCATATAATTTAGCACATTTAAGTTTTATAAACGGCAAATTACTAAACCACATAAGAAAGTTTCCGAAATATCCAAATCACATACCCTAATTTCAAAATTACCAAATCACGTATCCAATTCCATTTTTACCCCTTTGAATCAATGTAACAATTGATTTAAAATGTTTTTATGATCATGAACAGTAACTTTGGTGTAGCAATAGATTAAAAACTATTTTCTAGAAAAAAAAAAGGCAAAGGCTTTTATAATCAAAAATTTTTGTTGTCCATATGGTATATTGAATTGATGTTTGAGGGACATGGAGGCTGAAACTGATTAATGGATCGAAGGAGCTCAAAATGACATGGAACCAACTCTTATGTGTTCGTCTCATCCTCCTGATTATGTTCATGCCCTTAAACATTAATTTGATATACCGTGTTAAAAGCAACGAAATTTTTTATCATAGAAGACTTTTTGCCATTTAAAAAAAAAATAGTTTTTAATCGATAGCTATAATAGCAATTCATTAAAGTTACTATTAATGTTCACAGAAACATTTTTAATTGTTTGCTACAATGTAGCAATTGGTTAGGAGGGATAAAAATGGAATTGGATACTTGATTTGATAATTTTGAAACTAAGATACGTGATTTAGGTATTTCGGAAACTTTCCTATGAATTTGGCAATATAATAGATCTTGGAAAATTTCATCGCATGGAATTATTATTCCATTCTTATATGCACCACTGTTTAGTCAATTGAATAGTCAACCAAAGGATAGCTATTGATAATCAATTAGGAAGAGTTCCTTAATAGAAAAACCCTAAATTTTATAAGTGGAATTAAATAAAGAAAAGAGGATTCATTATTTAAACACTTAAAAGGCAAAATTACCTAATGAAAATTTTAAATTTATTATCAAAACCATAATTAAAGCAGGATTTTTAAAACAAACATAACTAATGTTGGTAAATTAATTGTTCAAAATCAAATCTTTATTTAAGTTTTTCAAATATTTCAACATAATTAATTAATTAAACATAACGAAAATTCTATTATATAAAAAAATTATAATATTGTTTGCAACACATTAACTAATTACTATAAGAAATAATTATCGATTGACTTTATGGTCTTTTTTATAATTTTTTAAATTGTTCCCCACTCATTCCTCCAGCTAAACAATCAAAATTATAATCCTAGTATATTTCTAATTTAACCTTGTTGCTTCATAAAACACATAGTACAATATAGTTAACAGCACATTTATATTTAATTTCTAAGATATGTTTAAACCTTGTCTACATATTAAATTAGTACATATTTCATTTAAAATATCAACCTGGGAGTATACAACAACAATAAGCCTTTATCCTACTTCATGACATCGGCTATATAGATCATCCTACATTATTCGGCTCAATCACCTACTATGTAATCATCTCTAACATGTCAGTTTATCACAATACATGGGGACGGACTGTGACTGGCATCCGGGTGAGCGTTATCACCTTTTGTCACCATCTATATTTAACTGAATTCTATCCGATTTATCATTTTGTGATCTCCCACTTCTTCTATTAATGAGTTTATCATGTTCTCACATAACCAGGCATTTATTGAGCACCTAAATATGTTCTTGTACCATCTTAAACATGTCTCAACGTTTCCCTCAGTGGGTACAATTTTGGCGTTCTCTCTAAAATTCTCATTTTTTATCATATCCATCCTCGTATGTTTGGACATTCTCATCTCTACGACTCTCATCTTCTGCTTGTGTGTTCGCTTCATAACCAAACATTCAAATTTATATAACATAACACGTCAAGTTGACATTTTGTAAAACTTTTCTTTAAGCTTAGCTTTAGATATATCCTACGTTCACAAAGAACACTTGATAACATCCTCTAATTTAACCGTCTATTTGTATGATACAGAAAACATTTCTATCAACCTCTCCATTCATTTGCAATAACGATTCTAGATACTTAAAGCTCTCCTAACTCGTCATCTCCTAGTTTAACCTTTGTCTTACTACATCTAATACCTACTAAACTTAAATTTCATATATTCTATATTTACTCTATTAAGCCTAAAATCTTCTACTTTATATTTTTCCTAGCAAATTTAAGCTTAACATTTACTATTTTACGTGTCTTATGGATCAAAAAATTATCAACTACAAACAACATGCACCATCATAACATGCTTAGGACGTGTCAAGTGAATTCATCCATTACTAGTGTAAAAATTATAGACTTAGAGTTAATCTTTAATGTAACTCTATCATTATAAGAAACGCTTCAGTTAATCCTAGATTTTTCACTCTTATCAATACATCCTGATACATATCCTTAATTATTTCAATATACATCATGCAAATACCTTTCTTTTTTAGAATTCTCCATATAATTTCTCTCAGACCTCTGTCATAAAAGTTTTCTAGGTAAATGAAATACTATGTGTAAGTTTGCTTCTTTTTCTGATAGTTTTCAATTTCAGAAGACGTATAGCTTCTATCATCGAGCATGAATTTAATTGATTTTTTATTACCATGGTTTCCATTAATTTTTTCTTATCAAATTTTTCCGAAGTTTCAAGGTACGGCTCATTAACTTAATTCCTCTATAATTCACACAATTTTGTTATACAAGGGACTAGAATACTTATCCTCCGCTAACATGGGAATTTTTCGTTTTTAATATCAGATTAAATAACTTCACAAGTAATCTAGCTTCCCTAGGCAGTTTCATACCTCTAATAGAATGTAATGCGGTCTAATTGCTTTCCCATTTTACATCTCATTTAACGTTTGCTCTACTTCTGGTGTTAAATTCTCCAATACAAATTTAAATTTCTATACTCCTCTAACCTACTTAAGTTTCCTAAGCTAAGTTAGTACCTAAACCTTTCCTGAAAAAAATTGATAAAAACACTTTCATCACTCTTATATTTCCTCGTCCTTCACTAGCATTATATTGTATTCATCTATAATATATCGTATTTATTTGAGTAAGATTTTTTATTTTCGTCTCTCTTATTTTAGATATTTAATAGATATTCCTTTCCCTTTCTACATACTTTTTTAAGTTCTCTTTATTCTTATAAATATAAAATAACTTATAAGTTTATTCGTTTTTCTAACACTTTCTCTTGTATTACTCATTCTATCACGAAGATACTTTATTTGATACTATCTATCCTCTAAACTCATTGAATATGCTCTTAGCATCATTTTTGTTACAATAAGAGATTTCTCAATACACAAAAGTTACAAGATATAAGACTTATTTATATACAAAGTTAGGGATCTATTCTAAGAAATAAATAAGTCTATTTATATACAAAGTTAGGGGTTTATTTTAGGAAATAAATTAGGATTCTATTCTAGAGAATAATTTGTATTTTATGTCAAATACAAATTAGGATGTATATTTATATAGCTAATACTCACCCTCAAGTTAGGGCATAGATATTAATCATGCTCAACTTGTTACAAGGCTAATCAATCCGGACTCTATTTAAAGCTTTTATAAAGATGTCCCCTAGTTGTTCTCCAGTTTTTATATATCCTGTAGTGATCAAGCCTCGTCGAATTTTTTCACGAACAAAATGATAATCAATTTTAATGTGCTTAGTTCGCTCATGAAATACAGAATTTGATGCAATGTGAATAGCAGCTTAATTATCACACCAGAGTTTTGTTGGTACTGAAATTTTAAGTCCTACTTCAGTCAATAGTTGATATATCCACATTATTTCATACTGACTGTGTCATAGTCCTATATTCTGACTCTGCGCTGGACCATGATACAACGTTTTACTTTTTACTCTTCAATGAAATTAAATTTCTTCCAACGAAGATACAATAACCTGAAGTAGACCTTCTATCCATTTTAGAACCTGCCCAATCTGCATCTGAAAAACATTCAATATGAGTGTGCCCATGATTTTTATATACGATACCTCGTCCGGGTGCTCCCTTCAAGTAACTCAAAATTTGCTCTAGCGTTGCTCAATGATGAATTGTTGGAAATGACATAAACTGACTAATGACATTAACCGAATATGTAATATCTGGACGTGTCACAGTAAGATAATTAGACTTCCCAACTAACCTTCTATATCTCTTTGGATGTTCAAATAATTCTCCATCTATTGTGAGGTACACGTTTTGAGTTATTGGAGTACTACAAGGCTTTGCCCCTAATTTTCCTGTCTTAGTTAATAAGTCAATAATACATTTTCTCTGAGATAGAAATATACGTTTTTTACTTCTTATAACTTAACACCTAAGAAATACTTTAGCGCCCCTAAGTCTTTTGTATAAAACTAACTAAGAATGAAAGATTTGAGAGATGAAATTCCCGTAGTATCACTTCCAGTAATAATAATATCATCCACATACACAACTAACAAAATAATACTCGCTCCTGACTGCTTGTAGAATACAAAATGATTAAACTTGCTTTTCATCATACCAAATTTTTCAATAACTTCACTAAATTTTCCAAACCAAGCACGAGGACTCTGTTTCAACCCATACAAAGATTTCTAAAGACGACAAACTCGCCCCATCTCCCCATGAGCAACAAAATCAGGAGGTTGCTCCATATACACCTCCTCTTGAAGATCACCAAGAAGAAAAGCCACACCATGAAACTAGATGTACATTCCCTAGCATTATCACTTAGCCACACCATTTTGGGATGAAGTATCAACACAAGAAGTTTCATGAAGCATACCATTCTGACTCGTATAAGTTTAAAATAGACTAGATGTACATTCCCTAGCATTATCACTTCGCAGAGTACGGATGGCCGTATTGAATTGAGTTTTAATCTCGGCACAAAATGCACAAAATAGAGAAAATAACTCAGAACGACTTTTTATTAAATATAACCAAGTTACACGAGAATAATCATCCACAAAAGTGATAAAATACCTAAAACCAGGTTTAGACAAAATAGGACAAGGACCTCAAATATCGGAATGAACTAACTCAAAAGGTATAACAACGCGTTTATTTATTCTTGGACAAGAACTAAGACGGTGATGCTTTGCAAACTCACATGACTCACAATCTAATGAAGACACTCTACTATATTGTGGACAAAGCTTCCTGAGCGAAGGAATAAATGGATGACCTAACCTACAATGAGCCTCAAAAGGAGTAGTTACACTCAAGCAAGCGAAGGATCATGAGACAGGTGGATCAAGAATATAAAGACCTCCAGACTCATGTTCTTTACCAATAATCTTCTTCGTCAAAAGATCATGAAATAAACAATGATCGGGAAAAAATGAGATACAGAAGTTAAGATTACGAGTTAATTGACTAAGAGAGAGCAAATTAAAAGATAATTTGGGTAAATATAAGACAGAGGATAAGGAATGCAAAGGAGTAGGATTGATAGTGTCAGACCCACGAATACAAGATGAAGATCCATCAACCAAAATAATGATAGGAGTGTTAGATTTATGTGAAAAAGTAGAAAAGAAATTAGAATTACCTGTCATATGATCCGTGACACCAGAATCAATGACCCACTTAGAGGATGACGAAACAAGATATGTGTTGTGATTACTGATAATTACCATTTTGTTAGTTAATTTAGGCTCTAAAATCCATGTTTGATCCATTTTTTACATGCTTAATCTTGAATTTACACTAGGTTCCATGGATTAATTCTATTTTGGGTTTTATTGCAAATCTTTGCATATTTGAGATGTTTTGATATCTAATTTGAATCTGATTTTTGTAGGCTTTGAAGGATCATGGACCTAGGTCAAGTTTGAGTCAGAATTGGACTCAGATCAAGACGATCAAGCATTGGAAGACTGTGGGCCGTCCATTCGAAAGGCAGGGAGATCTGAGCCATCCATGGCAGATCCGGTTGATCCCAGCTGAGGAGAAGTAGATCTGACCGTCAGATTGAGATCTGGAAGTTTAGGGTTCAATCAAAGCAGATCTGACCGTCGGATGGGATCAGGATGATCAGAGCCGTTCATTGCTAACCAATATAACCGACTCCTCCGATCAGATCTGGCGTGGTCGCGTCTTCGCTGTTCTTCCGTGTTCTTCACTGTTCTTCGCTCATTCTTCGTCGTTTCTTCATCCGATCGCGCGGACACGGCAAATGAAGCTTCGATTCAAGATCGCAAATCACTGAGGTCGATTTCCTGAGAGGTTGGTGATTGGTTCTCGTCGCTGAAAGGCCAGGAGGAGCGGGTTTCTCCAAAGCGCCGCATTCCATTCGATCGACTCCCATCTGTTCATCTTCATCAATCGGAGCTGTCGGAGTATTCAGAAGGGTTTTCTGAAGAGCTTTGAGAGTCTCTGAACCACAAGCGCCACCCGATTCACCCAGCAGGAGGAGTTCGGATGAAATATTCAGCTACGCCAGTGAACCAGCGCAAATCGTCCGCGGGGCAATCGGATTCAGATGATCTGTCGAGCTAGAGGGTTTCTAGCTGGTTCTTGAGAGACAGCAAGATAGTTCTTGGATTGGAGAATTGAATCTGTTGTTTAGTTTTCAATTTTGCATTCGTTTCTGTAATCGTTTGTTCTGTATCAACGAACTTTCAGACACTAATCGGTCTGTTCGACCGATCCAGACATCATCTGATCGGTCTGTCGACCGATCAGGCTTGCATCTGATCGGACTGTCGACCGATCAGGCAGATCCTTGCTTCTTTAAATTCTGTTTCCGTAGTAAGACTTATTCCAACTTCAATTTCTGCAGTCTAGTTTCTTATTTTAAGCTTCCTTACTCTTGTTATCATCTTAGGCACTTTAATTCCATAATATCAAGTTGAAGTGTTAGTTCTCAATTAGTGTTAAGCTAGTTTCTGTGATTAGTGTTAAATTGGTTAAGTGTAATTCTTGCAACTCCCTAAGGCATATTTGCTTAGCTAAGTTCATTTTGTTACTGCTATTTCATTCTTATTTGCAAAACAAACCCCCATTTTATTAGAAAACCCAAAACATTTAACGACAACAACTTTCAAGCTTGAATTAAGCATTCACAACTAGTCCTTGGAAAAATACGACCTGAGGCCCCTATACTACACTTTAATATTGTTAGCCAAGGGTTTTCAGCTTATAAATATCTAAATTTGTGGCTCACTCGTGACACTAGTATTGGGCTACCATCAATTACCTAAATCAGCAATAACAGTTACAGAGGAAGATGAAGACTTAAGTGATTCCTGATATTGAGAGAACTTGGCAAATTCATCTGCAGAGATAAAAACTGATTTATCAGGGGTATCATTAGTAGATGCAATATGAGCTAGGTGTTTTTGCTGATTCATGTACTGAAGTTTTCTACACTCAAACTTTGTATGACCCGGCTTACGACATTAGTTGTATATAATACTACTAGAATTTGACGTCCGAGTTTCAAAATCTTGCGAGCCTCCTTTGTTTTCACTGTGAATAATTGATCTTTTTAGCATATAATTAATAATGCGACTCACCAAAGCACTACTAAGTGGAGCAGGTATGATATTTTCTGTACGGAGAATGCAGCTAAACACATCTTGTAATGCGGTGACCTCAGATACAGAGAGAACTTATGATTTAGAGGACTCGAAGTCAGGAGATAAGCCAACAAGGAAGCTCATGACAGTCATCTGCTCCCGTTGACGTTGTTGAACTTTTACATCAAGGCTAAAGGGAAGCAACATATTAAGCTCTTCATATATCATTTTGAAATCCATAAAATAATTAATCAGAGACTGATCTTGTTTTTCCACACGGTAAAAAACTTTGCAAACCTCATATATGCGGGTGAGATTCCCTTTTCCATAATACAAAAATTCTAGATAATCCATCAATTCTTTAACAAATTCACAGTGATTGATTAAACCAATTACGTCGTTATCAATACAATTCCGAATCTGAAGAAATAAACGAGCATCCTCTCTAAGTCATTTCTGCTTCAAATCATCTTGAGGAGGGTCATCAGTCAAATGATCATCTTTATCAATAATCCGTAGATAAAGACGAACGGTCTTACTCCAATCTAAACATCATTTAACTTATAATCCGTGATCTTAAACATTATAGGCATCATATCCGTTATAATGGAAGTCTTATTTTCAACTATAGAAATGAAACAAAAGAAGAATTCAAAGGAAGATTCAAACCAAACACGGTAGCAACTTACTTTGCAAATAGGGAGGCGAACAGAGAAAGGAAGAAGAGCAACACCAGATCTGAAGCTTGTGCCAGAAAGACAAAACGCAGCAACAAAACAAGCATAAACACTTCAACAGAAGAGAGCACAGCTATGGTACATACGCCAACAGCAACGAAGCAGGACACGAGAAAACACAGCAGCAAGGCAGGAACCCAGCTCTAGGAGGAAGTCGCCCTGCTGCTATCAAGTGGATAACAACAACAACAACAAAGCCTTATCCCACTAGGTGGGGTCGGCTATATGGATCCTTTTACGCCATTGAGTTTTATCCACTACTATATCATCATCTAGATTTAAATAAAATTTATCTTGTTTTATTGTTGCCAACCAAGTCTTTTTTGGTCTTCCTCTCCCTCTTTTAATGTGCGTATTTATCATAGTTTCACATCGTCTAACAGGGGCATTTATTGGTCTTCTAAGTACATGTCCGTACCATCTCAAACGTGTCTCCCGAAGTTTTTCTTCAATAGATGCAACTCCGACTTTCTCTCTAATACTCTCATTCCTTATTCTATCCATCCTCGTATGTCCACATATCCACCTTAACATCCTCATCTCTGCAACTTTCATCTTTTGCTCATGTGCTCGAGTCATAGCCCAACATTCAGCACCATATAACATAGCAGGTCTAACTGCCGTTTTGTAGAACTTCCCTTTAAGTTTTAGAGGTACTTTACGATCACATAAGACACCCGATGCTAATCTCCATTTCAACCATCCTGCTTGTATTCTATGTAAGACATCTCTCTCAATTCCTCCATCACTTTGCAAGAACGATCCTAAATACTTAAAGTTCTCGATTTTAGACAACTCATCATCTCCTATCTTAACAATTGTTTCACTACGTCTAGCATTGCTAAACTTAAATTCCATATATTCAGTCTTTACTCTACTAAGCCTAAAACCTTTCATTTCTAGAGTTTCCCGCCAAGAATCTAGTTTAGCATTTACTCCTTCACGTGTCTCATCTATCAAAACAATATCATCTGCAAACAACATGCACCATGGCACTGTATCTTGAATGTGCCTAGTGAGTTCATCCATGATTAGTGTAAAAAGATAGGGACTTAAAGCTGATCCTTGATGTAACCCTATCCTTATTGGAAATGCTTCAGTCAATCCACCTGAAGTCTTCACTCTAGTCGTTACATCTTCATACATATCTTTAATTAGGTCAATATATGTTACGCTAACGCCTCTCTTTTCTAGAATTCTCCATATAATTTCTCTTGGTACCCTATAATAAGCTTTTTCTAAATCAATAAATACCATGTGTAGATCTTTCTTTTGCTCCCGATATTTTTCAATTAATTGCCTAAGAAGATGTATAGCTTCTATTGTCGACCTTCCAGGCATGAACCCAAATTGATTTTCGGTTACCGTGGTCTCCTTCCTCAATCTTTTTTCTATTACTCTTTCCCAAAGTTTCATGGTATGACTCATTAATTTAATACCCCTATAGTTTGCACAATTTTGTATGTCTCCTTTGTTCTTATATAAGGGAACTAGACTACTTACCCTCCATTGATTAGGTATTTTTTTTGTTTTCAATATTAAATTAAATAATTTTGTAAGCCATTCAATACCTTTTTTCCCTAAACATTTCCATACCTCTATTGGGATATCATCCGGTCCCACGGCCTTTCCATTTTGCATCCCTTTCAAAGCTTGTTCTACTTCTGAAGTTTGAATTCTCCGATGAAAATTAAAATTTCTATACTCATTTGAAATACTTAAATTGCCTAAGTCAAGTTGGTCCCCTAAACTTTCATTAAAAAGTTGATGAAAGTAAATCTTCCACCGCTCTTTTATTTCGCTATCATTTACTAGTACTCTATCGCATTCATCTTTAATACATCTTATTTGACTAAGGTCTCTTGTTTTCCTTTCTCTTGCTTTAGCTATTTTATAAATGTCTCTTTCCCCTTCTTTTGTATCTAAATTTTGATATAATCGTTCAAAAGTTTTATTTTTTACTTCATTCACTGCTTTCTTAGCCTCTTTCTTGGCTATTGTATATTTTTTTAAGTTTTCCTCGTTCTTACAAATATATAATTCCTTATAAGCTATTCGTTTTTCTTTCACTTTCTCTTGTACTTTCTCATTCCACCACCAAGATTCCTTCCTTGGTGGTGCATGCCCCTTTGACTCACCGAGTACATCCTTAGCTACTATTTTCAACTTTGATACCATCTTATCCCATGTCGTATTAGAGTCGCTATATATTTCATCTAATGCTTGTATTCCTACCTTCTCCTACAATATGTTTTGCTTCCCATCCTTTAACTTCCACCACTTAATTCTAGGAGTCGTGTATATTTTTCCTCTATTGATATTATAACTAAGGCGTATATCTAACACTACTAATCTATGTTGGGTAGTTAAGCTTTCTCCAGGGATAACCTTACAATCTTTACAAATCTTCCTATCTCTCTTCCTAACCATAAAATAATCAATTTGTGATTTATTATTCCCACTTTTGAATGTGATCAAGTGTTCTTTTTTCTTAAAAAATGTATTAGCTAGTATAAGGTCATATGCTATCGCAAAATCCAATATAGTTTTTCCTTCTTCATTTCTTGTTCCAAACCCATAACCCCCATGTACTCTCTCATATTCTTCATTTCTCGCTCCGACATGTCCATTTAGATCGCCTCCTATTAAAATCATTTCATTTGGCGGAATGTTTTGTAATACCTCATCTAAATCGCTCCAAAATCTTGATTTAGTTTCTTCATCTAATCCTACTTGAGGTGCATATATGCTAATTACGTTCACAACTTCTTTCGCCACTACTATCTTGAGAGCTATAATTCTATCCCCCTTTCTAACTACACCAACAACTTCATCTTTTAAAGAACTATCTACAAAAATACCCACTCCATTTCTTGTTTTACT
Organism: Boesenbergia rotunda; assembly: GCA_024364735.1. NCBI lineage: Eukaryota > Viridiplantae > Streptophyta > Magnoliopsida > Zingiberales > Zingiberaceae > Boesenbergia > Boesenbergia rotunda. The sequence goes on along the minus strand of JAGFNQ010001997.1, from coordinate 235,960 downwards.
CTTTCCTGTATACCATAACTTAAAACCCGAGTTCTCTATCATTTTTGCCTTCTCACCTACCCATTTTGTCTCTTGCACACACAAAATACTAATTTTTCTCCTAATCATTGTATCTACTACCTCCATTGTTTTACCAGTGAGAGTTCCTATATTCCATGTTCCAAATCTGAGACTATTACTTTTCTTATAATGTTTATTCTTAGTCCACCTATGGTGTGAGAACTCTTGCCTATTTAACACTACACCCAAGTTCTCATGGAGATGTAGCGGTCCTTGCCGAGACGTTACAGTCGGACCCTGCAACGCGAACCCTTGCATATTTAGCACTACACCCGGGTTCTGGAGATGTAGCGGTCCTTGCCGAGACGTTACAGTCGGACCCTGCAACGCGTTCCTTCCGGGGAACATCCTAGCATTAGCATAATACTTTAATGGATCCATTCATTGAGTATTTGCCATAGTTTTTTTACGCTGGCTGGCAACCTAACGCAACCCTCCTCCTTTATCCGGGCTTGGGACCGGCCATGACTAGGTCGTCACGTATCAAGTGGATAAGTAGAAAAAAACTGCTTCAAGAAGTATCTGCGAAGAGGAAGCAATCACGGACTGCTTGCGGCGAGAAGTAGCTATCGGCAATGAAACAAATCCTGGCGATGGGTTCACACGAAGAGGTGAAGCGCCGAAAGAGAAGGGGAGAAAATAAATCGTGCAAAGCGCCGAAAGAAAAAAAAGGAGAAAAGAGAGAGGAGAAGCAGCGGTGGAAAACTAATGCTCTAATTCCATATTACAATAAGAGAATTCTCAATACACAAAAGTTACAAGATGTAAGGCCTATTTATATACAAAGTTAGGGATCTATTCTAGGAAATAAATAGTCTATTTATATACAAAATTAGGGGTATTCTAAGAAATAAATTAGGGCTCTATTCTAGGGAGTAATTTGTATTTTAGGTAAAATACAAATTAGGATGTATATTTATATAGCTAATAGTTTTCAAATTTGATATCTTATCCCATGTCGTAGTCGAGTCATCATATATTTCTCATGATATTTGTATTCCTACTCTCTTTTAAAATATTCTGTTTCATCTTTTAACTTCCACCACTTAATTTTAAAAGTGTATTTGGTTCAAATTATCACAGGTAATCACATAACAAAGAATATGGAGAGTAAAATATATCCTAATGTTATTTAATTCAATTATAGATAATATAATAAAAACTTATTTGTTTGGAGATTTTAGTATGTAACTTAGTTTAACAAAACAAAACAAAATAATATATATAATAATAATATTAATATTATTAATAGTGATATATATAAATAAATAAATTTAAATAACATTTTAGAATTTTTTAATATTTTAGATTTTTTTGGAAAATTTTGTTAGGCTTTCGACTAGATCTATTTAGTTTATCTCAATTATAGCTAGGAGTTAATTGATTTAATTGACCAAAGTTCTAATCAAAATTTAAGTTTAAAAAAAACAATCATCCCTGTCCCTCACACACGCGATCGTGCACCACCGCTTTCGTTGCCTCAGTTGGCACCGCCCACGCTCACACTCGACGACTAATCATGTTGCTGCTCACGTTTGACGACGAGTGAACTACCTACGACCTCCAGCCCCCGGTGAGCCTTCCGCACGAAGGAACGACAGCGACGCCGAACCGACACCACCCTGTCTGCTTTGCCGCACCGCTATTCACGGTGCCAATGAGCCCCTGCCACATTCGGCCCCCGACAAGTATCCACATAAGGAATAGCGGCAATGTCAAGCTGGCACCGCCCTCACTGCTCGTGCTCGACAACCGGTCATATAGCCGCTCACGCTCAACGACCTGCCGCTGCCCGCACTCGACGACCGACCACGGATTCCCGTTAGCCTCGAAATCAAGGAAGTTTTTGAGGGAATCACATTCCGGTTCGCATACCCCCTTTTGCTGACGTGTCGGGCATGCGTCATTATACGGGAATTACTCATTACCTAAACTAAACAAGATTTTTATTGATAGCCTTGATAGATAACTAAGGTTATCAATGATAACCTTGAACCAAACTCACACTGAGAGTAATGAATGTTATCCTTCTATTGATACCATGCATGAGGCATGTATTTAACATCACTAACTTATGTTAGATTGTTAAGTTTGCTCCAACGATGATTTTGTATTTTTTACAAACAAAAAAAATTCACAATAAGAAAGTCAATTTGCGACTTATTATTTCCACTTTTGAATGTAATCAAGTGTTCTCTCTTCTTAAAAAAGTATTATCTATTAGAAGTTTATATGCTATCCTGAGATCTAATATAATTTTTTCTTTTTCATTTCATGATCCAAAACTATGGCCCTCATGTACCATATCATATTTTTTAGTTCTTACTCCTACATGTCTATTTAGATCTCCTCCTATTAAAATCATATTATGTTTGTTAAAAAAATTTATATTATCTCATTTAGCTCTTAACCTATGTTTGGCATTTTCATCTAATGTATATATATTAATTACATTAATAATTTCTTTTCTCCGACCCTACCTAGTAGGATAATGCTTGGTTGTTGTTGTAATAATTTCTTTTGCAACAACTATCTTGAAAGCTATAATCCTATATGCATCCCTAACTACTTCGCTCCTTAATAAACTATTTACAATAATCCCTACTTCATTCCTCGTTTTATCATTTCTTGAGTATCATAATTTAAAATATAAGTTCTCTATCATCTTTGTTTTCATTCCTACTCATTATTTCTCTTATAATCATAAAATATCGATTCTCTTTTTAATCATCATATCTACTATTTCCATTGTTTTGCCAGCGTTATTTTGTTCTTAGTCAATCTAGAGTGTGAGAACTCTTGCATATGTAATTCTATACCAAGTTCTTATGGAGATATAGTGATCCTTACTAAGACATTAACCATGCAACGTGTTCCTTCCAACAAACAACCTAGCATTAACGCAATAATTTAATAGCTTCATATATAATATTTACCTTTTTTTACGTTGACTAGCAATCTAATGCAATCCTCCTTTATCCAGGCTTAGGGATGACTATGACATAGTTATTTGCGGGCGAAGTTATGATTACTTGGGAGGATGAAGAAGGAAAAGCACCGCACTAAGAGAGGGAGAAAGAATAGGAGAAAAGAAAAAGAAATAAAAAAAAGTTGTTACACAAGTTTCTTTACATGTAAAGGAGGAATAAAGGAAGGATTTAAGAAGGAAACAAACTTCATGAGTTGGTTTTTTTAAAATGTGTATGTGTGTTATTTCTCTCATCATTGACCTAATTATGTGCAGATCAATTTTGCAGGAAAATGTGGGGGGTGAATCCTCCATCCTTCTCAGTTCTCTCTGCTCCTCCATCAAGGCAATAATACAAAGATGTTTTTTCTTACACTCCCCCTCCACTTTCTCTTCAGCATACATAAACATGTCTTTAAAATGAAAGGCATCAAGAGTATAGAAACAATTTAGATCAATATTTAAATAATAAGTTTTAGCTTAGTAGTGAAACTAATATAACCGTATAGTAAATATCACTTCCAAAGTGACCTGAAAAAACTAAATCATGGAAACGAGTTTGTTACAAGACAAAACAACCTGACACAGATTGGAAATAATGTCATATAGCAAGTTTGATAGCAACCTGGAAATTAATATAATGATTATATTAGTCACTTTCAAGTCTGATGACAGATTGGAAAAATGTTTATGACAAGTTTGATATCATCCTGGAAATATCAATCACTTCCAATTGTGAATTTAACTATTACCAATCAAAGGCTGGAATCTTCCAAGTGAAAGTTATTCAAGTCTATAGATGTCAAATCTAAAAGCAACAAGAAAATTAAAACCATAGAAAACTTGCAGTCTAATAATAAATATATATAATTAAAAATGGAATAAAATCATTACAACTATTGTGTAAGTCTAGAATCTTAAACTGATGAAAAAAATCTGACAGTCATCGTACCAACCTTTTCACATAATTCATGTTCAATTTTTAATTGTTTATCATTGCTTCTCTTCATGCTCTTCTCTAGGTCCTCCAACTTCTTGTCAATGAATTCCAAATCCTACAATGAGGAAATATAATTGTTCATAAAAACAAAACAAAAAAAAAAATTGGAATTTTGTACCTGCAAATCAAACAAAACCACAAAGCCAGAAATACACAAATGATAGCTCAAACAAAGCCCATGACTCATACTCAAGTATATCCTTGATAGTGCGAACAAAGGAAAAGGTAAACAAAGACCTTGGAAACTAGCAAAAGTATAACACAGGTATATTTTTTTTTAAAAAGGACATTAAGAAGTCAAAAATGTCAATTTAAATTGACTTATATAACTACTAAAATAGTAAAACAGATGCATTTCTGTAAATTTCCATTTTAAACATCAAGAAGAAAAAGGAGGATAGAATAAAGTGACAATGAAAATAAACTTCAGAAAGGTTAAGAAAACAATCACGTAAACATTTCAAAAATTGTTTAATCAAATCATAATACTATAGGATAGCTGGTAGTCCTCATGACCATGTTTGTTCTACATGAATTTTCAGTCTCCATTAAGCCCTATGCAAGATTATATCACTAGTAATATTCCAATCAATTCTGTCTTTAATTATATTGACTACTGTTTTCATAGTCTCTCCCTACCCATGCACCACACACTAGCTGCTCTAATAGATTCAACTATTTTAACTATTTGTCCACATATCATCTCAATATATTTTATTTCGTCATCAGCTACACCTAAATTTTCTTAGATACTAGTATTTTCTACATTGCTATTAACAATTTATCTTAACAATTCTTGTATCTATTTTATTAATTCTCGTACCTTTAACATTTCGATTGATACAAAAGAAGGGAGAAAAGACATATATAGAATAGCTAAAGCGAGAAAGAAAAAAATAAAGGATCTTATCCAAATAAAATGCACTAAAGATGAATCTAATAATATACTAGTGAAGAATGAAGAAATAAAGAAGAATGGAATTGGTATTTTCATTAACTTTTTAATGAATATTTAAATGCCCAACTTAGCATAGAAAATTTAAGACGAGTATAAAAATTTTCTTAGAGAATTCAAATTTCTAAAGTAGAATAGGCGCTAAATGAAATGCAAAATAAAAAAATAATTGACTCAATTGATATTCTGATAAAGGTATGGAAGTGCCTAAGGAAGTAGAATATTGAGTGGCTTACGAAGTTATTTAACTTGATATAGAAAACGAGGAAAATACTTAATCAGTGGAGGACAGAAGTACTCTAGTGACATACAAAATTATGTGAATTACAGGTGCATTAAGTTAATAAGTCATACCATGAAATTTTTTTAAAAAATGATAGGAAAAAAAATTAAGAAAACCAAGGTAACTGAAAATCAATTTGGATACATACCTAAAAGATCCAAGTTATACATCTTAGACAACTAATTGAAAATGAAAAGCATCAAAAACAAGAATCAAGACTTACTCATGATATTCAATGATCTTGAAAATGTTCATACATGAGGATATAATAGTGAGGGTAAAGGCTCCAGCAAATTAATCAAAATATTTTCTATCTTTAGGGTTACATTAAGGATCAGCTCTAAGCTCATATCTTTATACGCTAGGATGATCTCACTAAACAAATTCAAGACGCATTACCATATTGTATGTTGTTTTGTTGATGACATTGATTTGGTCGATGAAACACACGAAGGATTGAATTCTAAGCTCTAATCTTGAGAAGAAACGCAGACACGGGAAAGATTGAACACTAAGCTCGAATCTTGGCGAGAAATGCAGGATGTTAAAGGGTTTAGAGATGCAATATATAAAATTTAAATTCAGTAGTAATAGACATAGCAACTCTAATGTTTAAGATAGGAGATGACGAATTACTTTAAAATGAGAGTTTTAAGCATCTAAGTTTGTTTATGCAAAAGGAAAGAATAGTTAATAAAGTTGTTTTACATAGGATAGAAGAAAGATGATTGAAATGGAGGAGGAAGTCAGGTGTTCTTTATGATTATAAAGTACAATAAAAGCTTAAAGGGAAGTTTACAAAATGACAATTAGACTTGTTATATTATATGAAGTTAAATGTTAGGCTATGAATCGAACACATGAAGAGAAGATGAAATTTGTAAAGATTATAATGTTAACATGGATGTATGGACATACGAGGATGAACATCATAAGAAAGAGAGCATTAGAGAAAAAATCGAGTTGTGTTTATTGAGAAAAAATTCTTAGAGAGATGAGTTTAAGATGATACGACAAGTAGTTAGGTGAGTAATAAATGCCCCCACTAAGTAATAAACTCATCCAAAGATTAAATCGTATTTGGATAGTCGTGAATGGCCCAAAGCCATGAGCGACTATCCGATGCAAAAATGGCCAGAGTCGATGAATGATTGTCACTTGGGATGTTTTGGACAAGAATCAAATCAAGGCAGAGTGACCAAGAAAACAAGATGGCAAGAATCAGTGTCTCACACGAGTACAGTAGCTACGAGTCGACAAAGGAAGGAAGCTACACGGTCGCAAGATGAGTAGGTGAGGGGCGGGAGTTGGACTTGTGACTAAATCAAGTGGTGCATTTGCATTTAAGTAGAAAATGTTAGGATCTTGGGATGGCTAGAGAGGGGGGGGTGTGAATAGTCACCCACCAAAACTCGCTTCTTCCTACAATCAGATTAGCAGCGGAAAACAACCAAAGCAGAAATAAATTAAAACAGAGACTAACACAGTGTTTACAAGGTTCGGGGATAACTTGCCCCTACTCCTTAGGGTGCTCGTGTGGCGATCCCTTGATCTTCAGCAGATCAGGCCCCGGAATGAATCCGGCTAAAATTTTCCTCCTTCTCGGTGGAGTAACCTCTCCACAAATGTCTCAGAAGTATATCAAGTGAAGCACAAGAGACTAGAGAAGGAAGCTTACACAACAGATGCACATCACCTTAAGCACAAGCACCAGTAGTAAGCAGAAAGATCAAGCAAGAAAAAAAATGCAGAGAACACCAACAACTCAACAACAAAACCCTTCGCAGATTTTCTAATCACCGTTCTCCGTTTTTTTTTTTTTTTTTCTCTGCTTCGCTAACTTCTTCTTAAGCCTTTCTTCTGCACACATACAGGCGTCGTCACCCACTGACCCCTTCTGAGCTCTCAGCATACTGAAGTGATCCTCTTCAGCTGAAGCTTCAGGTCAGGTGTCGTTGAACCCTGCAAATGTGTATCAAACAAAATAACACCACGGAAAATCACCCTTGACCCTTCTTCTTGCTCCTTCATTTGAATTTTAAAGCTGTGTTGTTTGCACACTTACAGATTCATTAGCGAAGCAAATCAGAAATCAGAACTGCGCTGACAACAATTTGAATTAATGTTCAGAGGTGTTGATCGGTCACCTTGACCGATCATACAACCTCCTGACCAATCAGACTCTATCCTTATTGGTCCAGTGATGTTCTAATCGGTCTCACTGACCGAACAGAGACTAGAGGATCGGTCACCAGACCGATCCCTAAACTCACTGGAATTTCAGTCAAAGCACCTGATCGGTCAAGGTGACCGATCAGGCAAGTGTCTGACCGATCAGGATCCATCCTGATCGGTCCAGGTCTGTTCTAATCATTTGATTAATTCATGGTCAATTCTGACCATGACTAACTCAAGTTAGACCTGAGTCCAGCGAACAGGCTCCCTTGCCCTCTCTGACTCAGTCTGGTCCAGAGAACGAGCTACCGACCCATCCCGGTCCAGAAAACGAGCTATCGAGCCCTGTCTGACCAGAGTCCGGAGAACGAGCTACCGAGCCCTCTCCGACTCATCCCGGTCCAAAAAATGAGCTACCAAGCCCTCTCTGACCAGTACACTTAATCCGAATTTAACTATCTGATCTCAATTCTCACTCAACCGAACTTAAATCGGTGTCAACATCAAAACAACAATCAGGTCAGACTGCATCAACAGAAAAGTTCATCGAAGCCCTACTAAGATCAAGGGGGAAAGAAGTCAGCCAAACGGAGGGTTCACATGTTCTCAATCAAGGTCTTTTTTGACGAGTGGCTCACACCGAAGTAAAGGCCAATGAAAGGGACATCATTGGTGGGAAAAAAAATTGTTAACAAAATTCTGTTATGATTTTTCGGGTCTGTTTTAACACTGAGATTTAGAAACCATTTATAAGGATTATTGTAAATCTAGTGGTTAATTATGAGACTCCTTTTGTATAGAGAGAATTCTAATAAAACTTCGATCGTTTTGTGGAGTAGGCACGTCGTTGAACTACGGTAACTCTTCTTCTCCCTCTTCTTCCTCGCGTTTGCTCTTTCTTGTGTAGTCGTTGCTCCGCACGATCTCTTTCTCTCTTCCTCTTCTTTCGCGTTAAAGGTTAAGAAGTGTTACCCCTTTACGCAACAATTGGTATCATAGCGGTTTTGGCGGATTTCTTAACATGTAGGGAATGTCTTCTGCGAAATTGATATGGTGAAGTTTGACAACCAAAAGCTTCGAATTGTGACAAAGAAGGGTCAAGTACTTGTTGATACCATAGTTATTAAAAGCGCTCACTTCGTTGTGCACAAGACACAACCAGGCGAGCTTCTTGCCTCGTCGGCTTATGTGCGCCTTGTAAGAGGCACTAGGCATGCTTAAGGCACTTGATCTTAGAAAACTGATGAACATTTAACTATACAAATCTGAAACATCTAGTGATGATGATAATGATATGACTGAGAAAGGTTATAAAGATTTTGATAATTTAGATATTTGAATTTTTTTTTATTTGAATTATGTGTATAATATATTTATTTACTAGTGAATTTTATATTTACATTATTGTTTAATTATTTAATATTCTATCTAATATAGTTTTGTCAGTGAAATATTTTAGAAGAAATTCCCTATATAGTTTTGGAGCGTCTTACTTTGATAATGTATGCGCCTCACCTTGTTTATTGCACCTCAGGCCCCAAAGCACTTATGCACTTTTAGATGTCTCATGCCTTAAATAACTATGGTTGGTGCAACAAGGCATGATAAAGGCACTAGAAGAAATGAAATAGGAAAGTATGAAGAGATTGAATTGGAAAGAACTTTAAGCGAAGGCAATGGCAACAATCAAACTTTGTCTTGTAGATGATGTGATGTACTATGCCATAGACAGAGAGTCACTGACGATAGTTTGGCAAAAGCTAGAAAGTCGATACATGCTAAAGTCATTAACAAATAAACTGTATTTTAAGCAAAAGTTATATAAAATGAGGGAACCGATCTGAGCTAACACATTGACTTATTCAACCAGATCCTAAGCGATTTGAAGCAAGTTGATGTGAAGATCGAGGATGAAGATAAGGTGCTGATGTTGCTGAATTCTCTACCTTCATCTTCTACGTACGAGAATTTGATTACTACTTTGATGTTGGGTAAGGAAACTCTTAAATTGGAGGAGATCAAAGGTGCGTTGTTAGGTTTTCATCAATGGATGAAAACAAGCGATGAAGTTTCTCGAGAAGGACTTACGGTAAATAACCAATAGCGTAAAAGGAGCAAATCTCGACATAGATCCGGCAAGGACAATAAAACTCGTTTTAAGTCAAGATGGAAGAAAGTGATCACTTGCTACAAGTGTGGAGGAAAAGATCATATAATGAGAGATTGCCCATAAATGAAGAAACATATTGCAGAAAATAAACGTAGCCCGACGAAATCTGCAAACATTATTTAAGAGAAAAATTCAGAAAACGATGATGGAGATATATTATAAGTTATATCCAATTTGGATGCATGCATCTTAGACTACATGTTTTATCACATTACTCCAAATAGGTTGTGGTTTGACACCTACATGACAGTAAATTTTGATTCAGTGTTAATGGGAAACAATACGTCATAGAGAGTTATCAGTATAGGAAACGTCAACATTAAAATGTTTGATAGTGTGATCAAAACCCTATGATGTCAAACATATACCAAAACTAAGGAAGAACTTGATCTCACTAAGCACACTGGATTATATTAGTTGTAGTTACAAATCAATGAGCAGGGTAATAAAAGTCAATAAGGGAGCTCTAACGGTAATAAAAGGATAGAAATTAGCAAGGAATGTCTACAAGTTAGTAAGGACTACAATTGTAGATGAAGTCTCCTCAGTGGAGTCGGAATCAGTTAGTATAGTCTTGTGGTATATGCGGCTAAGGCATCAAAACGTGGGATTCAAGACGTGGGATGTTGAAACTATATAAGAGAGTTATTGAAAGGCATCAAAACGTGTGAGCTTGAATTATACAAATTATGTATTCTCGAAAACAGAACAAAGTGCAATTCAAAACAGCAACGCACAAGACGAGAGGAATTCTAGGCTATGTAATCTTGGGACCAACCAATGTAGGATGTAGGCATATGTATTTTGTGAGTTTTATTAATAACTACTTATGAAAGATCTGGGTATAGTTCATATGTCACAAATATGAAACTTTTTCGAAGTTTAAGTTATGGAATTGAAGTCAAGAACCAAATCGGAAGAAAAATAAAATATCTTAGATCAGATAATGGAACTGAGTACATGGATTCAAAATTTCAAGAATTTTATGAGAAGCATGGGATTATTATGAGACATTTCTCTTGATAGCAGAACAGTGTGGCGGAAAGGTTGAACAAGACAATCATTGAGAAGGCAAGATTTTTCAAGTTGAATATAGGGCTAACAACGAATTTCTAGGCGGAAGTGGTCAACATGACATGTTATCTCATTAATAGATCACCAAGGGCAATACTAGAAGACAAAGTATCAAAGGAAGTATAGACAGGAAATCCAATAGATTACTCTCACCTTCAAAATTTTAGATATCCAGCCTATATATACACCTATATGTACATATCTAGTAAGGAAATATGAAGGCAAAACAGTGTATTTTTCTGGGGTATCAAAAAGAAGTTAAAGACTTCAAGCTTTGGGATTCTAAGATAAACAAGATAGTGATCAGTAGAGATGTGATGTTTGACGAGAATGTCATGTTATAGAGTATTTAAGAAGATAGAAAGGAAATATCACAGAGCAACAAGCAGAAGGATATTGTGCAAGTGGAGTTAGAGACTCATGACTCTGACAATGATAACTCAAGGCACATGGAACATCGAACTATAGCTGGAGGCAGGACAAGACGAGTCATAAAGTCACTCACCAGATACGATTTTGAGGACTTGTGTCTTATGCACTCATAACTAGTAGCGGAGACCTTACATTTTCAAGAGGTGATTCACAGCTCTGAGAAGGACAAGTAGATGGGTGTTATGACGGAGGAGATAAAGTCACCGCATAAGAATAAAACAAGGGATCTAGTGAAACTTCTAGAGGAAAATGAGTTAGAGGGTGCAAGTGGATGTTCAAGAAGCAGGAAAGGAAGATGTGGCTTACAGAGTTGATCGGAGAATTAGAGGTTCCACAAAATGGAGTCAAGTTGTTGTGTCACAATCAGAGTGTTATCTATTTGGCGAAAAATCAGGTGTATCATGCAAGCACCAAGCATATTGATGTGAGATATCACAAGATCAGAGAGCAGATTACCAACTTGAGAAGATTCACATTAGAGACAATGCTGCAAATACGTTGACAAAGTTAGTGACCGCCAAGATCCTTATCTCTAGATGCTAGAGGAAGAAAGCTTAGACCCAAAGATCCAGGCGGAGTTTTGCTGAGATACTCGTGTTATTCAAAGGGGTGAATATGCACTAAGATGGAGATTGTTAATAGGTGGTGGAGATTGTTGACGAATGACTCATATCTGAGTAAAGGCCAATGCGAGGAACGTCACGTGGAAAAAAATATCTATTCCTATTTCTATTATGATTTTTCGGATCTGTTTTGGCAAGTTAGGGTTTGGACACTATTTATAAGGATCATTATAAACCTATTGGTTAATTATGAGGATTCTTTTGTATAAAGAGAATTCTAATAAAACTTGCCGTTTTGTGGAGTAGGCACACCGCCGAACCACAATAAATTTTCTTTTCCCTCTTCTTCTTCCTCATGTTTGCTTTTTATTGTGCGTTTTTGTCTCATTGCTCGACATAATCTTTCTCTTTTCCGCTTTTTCCGTGTTAGAGGTTGAGAGGTGTTGCCCCTTTACATAACAGCCTTTATTGTGGAGTCGTCGTGTAGGAAAGAGGAGGGGCAAGCAACATGTGAGATTGGTTCCGAGGAAAAGAAGGCCTTGATGTGCAGAAAGAAAGAATACCTTAATCTCTCTTCTCACTTGATTCAAAAGATTCTTGCCAGGTAACCGTCTATGGACTACTTTCCTACTTGTACTATGACTATAACTATGTGACTTCCAATAATAAAGAGTTCACACTTGTTTATTTCCACTATCTCCTTTGCCCTTCGCACCTTGGAATATAGAATAGACACTTTTGAATCTCTCCTCATTTATTCATCTCATATGCATAGTTAATCACAAGACGGGAGCAAAGACCTTTGAGATTAACATTCTCAAATCAAGTTATGATCCTCATCAAGAAGGAAACAGGAATAGAAGAGGACTAAGAGCGAATAGCAGAGCTTGTTCACAAGTAGGTTGCACATGAACTAAAATAAGCCACAAACAAAATAGGGGATAGTGTTCATGAATAGCCTATTAAAAGGAATTATTGTATAAAAGGAAGATATGAAGATTGGCTAGTGAAAGGGTTCTTCAAATCAATATCCCACAATAAAGAGTCCAGATCCTCTGTCCCACTTTTTTGGTGTCCTCATGTCCCACAATCGCCATTCCTAGACAGCGGCACACCCGATCGGCAATCAGACACTGTCGGCGGCCTCCGAACGGCGTCCCTAATCAAACTATACCCTAGGAGGACAGTGAACCCGTCCGGATAGCCAGCAATTATAATCTCATCGGATTCCGGCCGGAATCCGACGAGATCGCAATTGCGGCGATCCCCGACAGGTTCATTGTGCCGCCCAAGATATAGTTTAATTCGGGACAGCGGCCGGAGACCGCCAACGGTGTCCGATTGCCGATCGGGCGTGCCACCGACAAGGAATGACGAATGTGGGACAAGAGGACATCAAAATTTGGAGACCGAGGATTTGGACTCCACAATAAAGGGAGTGAATGCACCAATCGATAAATAGCAAATGTCATTCTATCGATTCCCATTTCTTGGGAATCCGGGGTCAGTAACACTGCTTTACTAAAGCTTACCCAAGTGAGTCCAATGTTATTGACCTCTTTATTAAGTAAATGGTATCTTCCCCAAAAGATAGCTAATCTAAGAGGTGATTCATCCTCATAGGTTGTTCAAGAATAAGTGACTATGACTTTCCTGTTTATGCAAGTAACTAAATAACATTCTTAAGATATAAATAAGCCACAACAGTACTGAATGCAAACAGAGAATCGCATTTTTCACTTCCTATTTCCCATTGTTCCTTCAACTAACTAAAGTCTTGGCGGGATGCCTCCGGTGTAGCCGAAAGCGTTCGCCATGGCGCATGTTGGACTAAGGAAGGATTAACAAGATTAGAGCATACCTGAAAGAGAACGATGCAGCAACAGCAGTGGCGAGAAGCAAAAGATGCAGCAGCGAAACAGCGATGGCGAGAGGAAAAGAAGAGGCGCAGTTTGAGGAAAAAAGATTTAGGGCTTTAAACAAAACAAAAAAGCAAAATTAGAAATTTTTTGCGCAAGAGCACGTCGCTTTTGTGCAAAGATAAGTGAAGTGGCACTTCTTTGACTTCGCTCGCTTCCGCATTCGTAGAAGTGTTGCCCTTACGCGTCGTTGCGCCTCGCGCTTAAGCGAGAGAAGCAAGCACTTGTGACAACTATGTTAAATATAGATGATAATATTGTTGCGAGGATAGTTAGGTCTTTTTCTATTTTTGTATCATTAGGGTTTGACAGGTTATATAAGGCTTGTACGGGGTCTTGGTTTAATATGATTGAAAATTTTACAACAAATATAATATGGGATAGAGCCTAATAACGTAGAAGGATATAGATGATAGTGTCTAATAATATAGAAGGATCTGTATAATCAACCCACTTAATGAGATAAAGGTTTGGTTATTATTATTATTGTATGTATTATTTTATAATAGCTTGATCCTCTAATCCATAAAAAAATGCAATTCATTTCATAATCTTATAAAAACTTCCTTAGCCAAAGGGGCACATGATGAACACAAGATCCCAATAACATCTCTCCGTTTAGACCACCCATTGTTACCTTATGAGTGATATTCTTCATCAATATCCCTTATTGAATAATAGATCCAAAATAATTAGAACCCTTACAAATTCATAACAAACAAAACTATGTTGAGTTATCCCCGTTTATAAATTCACATTCTCATAATCTTAAAAAAATTAAAATTAATGTTCATGTGCATATATAAGGGAAACTAATGAATTGCCTTATACGACAATGGCTTTTTTAGTTGTTCAAAGTGATGTTGTGACGTTTCAACATCCAGGAAATAAAGCATCCAACAAAATATGCTTGGTCTACCATCAAGAGCTAACATTGAATTTCTTTGACTTTGCTTAAAGATGTGTTAATAATTGATAGACAATATATTAAAAAAACATCAAAGCACATCGTACTTGCAAGTAGAACCATAACTCAAAGGATAGTGTACATATTCATCGCTTCAATATTCTTTTGATTCATAGAAAAATAGAAATGATATAACAAACAAAACTATATTAAGAGTTATCATAGTTCATAAATTCACATTTTCATAATCATAAAAAGTTTAAAATTAATGTTTATGTGCATACGTAAGGGAAACTAGCGAATTGCCTTAGATAACAATGGCTTTCTTAGTTGTTCATGTCAGTATTAGCCCTGGAGTCAATTATGAGATAATTGTCTATGTAAAATTTTATATCATATTCTATTTAATAAAGGCAAAGTTTGATTATTATATTTATTTTATGATTGTGCCCAATAAATAAATATAATAATGTCCTTAGGTAGTAGGTACAGATCTATATTATATTAATTGGTTGAATTGATAGTAAGATAATGTAGAGAACACTACTCTTAACTATTTCTAGTCAAGTATTAATATTCAAGGACGATATTAATGGGTTGAGATTAGCATGTATTTAAATTAATGACTTGATCTCACAAGTTATAGATATGGAATATCAAGTTGACACATGGGTACTGAATTGACCTGCCATGAGAAAGTTTCTTGGATCAATATATGAGTATCATAAACTTTCTCATATGACTATTAGTATGAATAGTCCTTAGATCTGAAGTCACTACGGTTCCCTACATAAAGAGTTGTGTATTTTGGTATCGTCAAACATTACCCGTAACATAGTGGACTACAAAAGTGATTACTGGGTATGCAACAAATTATGCGGAGGGATATGAGTGATGTAGATGGGATCAATCCCTCATATGACGGGAGTAATATATGTGGGCCCTTTGATCGAGTAGAACTACTAAATGCATGGTCTTATTCAAATGAGTCAATATGAGATTTTGAGCTCATTTATTTAAGTGACTCAACTTGGGGATCAAGAAACATAAAGATTGATTAGAGGATGATACGGTCTATGCTTTATTAATCAATCTAGATATCGAGGATAAAAGAACAAAGTCATATATTATAATAGTCACGGAAAGGTTATGTCAAATCTCAACATTCTAGTTACTTGGGTAGCAATGATACATTGTGAGATGTCGCTCATTGTTTATGTATCTAAAGTGATTTAGATGCATTGTCAACGTTATGAGAACATATTGGGTCACACACAAAGGACACGATGTCTCGGAGATAAATTGAATTTAGTTCGACTAAATTGTGATCCAAAATTAGATTAATTAAGTTAGACTCAAATGAATCCAATTGAGTTGAGGGATTAAGTATAATTCAAGTTAGACTCTTTTAGAATAGACTCAACCATTTGAGAATAAATAATATTTATTAAAAGGTGAATAAATATTATTATTACAGGAAGAGAAAATAGAAAAACCAAATTGAGCTATTCTCTTCATTGGATGAAAAGAAGATGAAAAAACCAAATTGAATATCAAGATGTTATGGAATTTTATTGAGTTTTATTAACATGCACACTAGGGACAAAAACCCTTAGTATTCATTGGATGGCTATTATAGGGTCCTTTGTCATGAGAAAAATGTTCATTGTTCTTTTTCCTCCATCCACTCTCTCTTGGCCGAACCCCCTTGGTGGATTTTTGGTATTTTGTGAATCATCCCAAGTTGCTAGCACAACTAAGGTGGTTCTTCTCCGAGACGTAGATCGTGTTCGTGTGGACACTACTAGAGGCACGGGCACTTGAACGTACAAGAGATCTGGCAAGCCGAGGACAAGCAGGATAACCGAAGAGCACGCACTAAAGGTATAACCCTTAGTTAGGTAGATTAAACTTCGTACGAGTTTTTCTTTCGCATGAATCGCTTAAGGGATCTTATTTTTTCCGCTGCGTATATTATTGTTTTTCGCATAGAGATCCCTACAGTGGTATCAGAGCCACTTGCAAAAGATCGTACAAAATTTAGAAGACTTTTATATGTGATATAGAAGTAAGACATCTTTTGTTATGGATTGTATGAATGTATGAGCATTTGTCGAAATACAAAAGTTTGTGTTGATTAAACTGAAGGACCATAGCATCATCATACGCAATATGAAAGCATGTTATGGTATGATTGAACTCGACAAATTGAATAACCTATAGTGTTCACAATACTTGATGCATTAAGTCGATTTGTTGTGAACAAATTGTGTGATTTTGTCGCAAAATGCATTAATGATTCATAAAGGGGTTTGGTTCATTTTGATGAATTTTTGGCAGGGACTCATTCAAAGAGTCAACAAAATAATTTTTGTTTCGGGGTGCTGCCCCCTTGACCCCCGGTCGCTAACCGGCTAGTGGAAACGCCATGAGGTTTCGGCTTATGAGCAATTTTTACAATCATAATAAAATTGATGTCCTAGATCTATTGTGTGTATTTGTTGTCATGGTGCGTGGTTATGGCCCTTAGTCCCAATATTATTGTGGTTGTGTGTGTGTGCATGTTGTAATTCATAATACGGCCTGTGTGTCGTGCCTTCCTCTCTATTCTTCTAGTTGTAAAATAGATTTAGACTCGAATGTAACTTGAGTTTTCTTATTTTGTAGAAAACGAGTGGAAAGTCCATTGGAGAATGAAATTACAACAAGGATACCGACGACATATGACAACCGAAGAAAACACTTGAAGAAGATGTTATCCCTAGGTTAACCATTCGATCTTCTCAATGGCTAGAGAGGATCGTAGTATACGGGTCATAACCATGTCACGATTATTGCTTACATATGATGTTTGTATGTGATGCATGTTTAGATAATAAGTTTATCTTAATTAAGTCAGCTCGATATATCTACCAAAGTTTAGTACTCACTACTACCTCGATCATTTGTTGTTGGATTTGCCAAAGTAAAGTGACATATTTTATATTGATGGAGTGCGAGTGAACAATTGTGATGTTCCACTATTGAACTTTGGCTAGACTTAACTAAGTTACCTCAATTGGATTGAGAACTTAGAGACATATCCCAAAAGTTAGGAAAGTTAGTTTAACAATAATTATACTAAGTCATGAGCGATTAGCCAAAGCTAACTCAAGATGATGTATAATGTAGCTCTTAACCTTTTGTTCACAAGAGTTGCATAAGATGTAATTGGTAAACGTTGCCTACCTAATCATACTAAATCTTGGGCGATTAGCCAAAGCTAACTTAAAGCAAGGTTTAATATGGATCTTGTCCCACATGAATGTTATCGCTTTTGGGTTTGGAGCTAGTAATGTGGGCAAAGTGCATTTGCCTACATCCATGACTAGCCCCTACCAAAAATTTTATAATTCAGTGAGAGCATCATTCAATTAAAGACCTAATTAAATGATTTAGATATGATAATCATTTATGCATTTTAATATTATAAATCACCATATCATCAAATACGTCGAATACTCTCTCTCTCTCTCTGCGATCTTTCCTTGAGAAAGGCAAGCTCAACGGAGTAAATTTTCTGGACTGGTACAGAAACTTGAGGATCGTCCTCAAGCAAGAACGTAAACTGTACATCCTAGAGCAACTCTTTCCTGAAGCACCTGCCACTACAGCTACCCGTGCTGAAAAGGATGCTTGTAAGAAGCATCAAGATGATGCATTAGATATATCATGTTGAATGTTTGCTACCATGAACTCTGAGCTTCAGAAGCAACGTAAGAATATGGATGCACATGATATAGTTGAGCACCTTAAGCAACCATATCAAGAGCAAGCTAGGCACGAGCAGTTTGAGGTGTCCAAGGCTCTATTTACATGCAAGATGCAAGAAGGAACTCCTGTAGGAACTCACATACTCAAAATGATTGGGTATGTTGAGAACCTTGAAAGACTAAGATTTCCACTGTGCTAAGAAGTGGTCACTGACCTTATTCTACAATCGTTGCCAGAAGAGTACAATCAATTTGTCATGAATTATAACATGAATGAAATTGACAAGCTATTGCCGGATATGCTTAGCATGTTGATAACTGTTGAACTAAATCTCAAAAAAACTAAGTCTAGTACCGAACTGATGATACAGAAGGGCAAAAACAAATGAAAGTCTAAATGTAACGGTAAGACTCAAGCCAAAGGCAAGGCCAAGACTACTATTATGAAACCCAAAAGCGAGGTGTCTATGGAAGGGACCTGCTTCCACTGTGGTGAGACCGGACATTCGAAGAGGAAATGTAAACTCTACTGGAGGAAGTTAAAAAGAAAAGAAGTGCGACTTCTACCTCAGATATATATGTTATAGACGTCAATCTATCTATTTCTTCTTCATGAGTATTAAATATTGGTTGTGCATCTCACATTTATACTAATATGCAGGGCCTCAGAAGAACTAGATCGTTGACAAAGGACGAAGTGAACCTACGAGTAGGCAATGGCGCAAGAGTTGATGTTATAGCTGTAGGAATATATATTCCTTATCTTTGCTCACTAGGCTTGTCTTGAGGAGTGTTATTTTGTACCTGCCTTAAATAAGAACATAATCTCTGTTTCTTGTTTAGACAAGAAAGGCTTTTCATTTATAATAAAGAACAAATGTTGTTCTACAACATTAAATAATATATTTTATTGTAATGCACCACTTATGAATGGACTCTATGTTCTAGACTTAGAAAACCTAATCTATAACATAAATATCAAACGATTCAAACCGAATGATTTGATTCAAACATATCTCTGGCATTATCGCTTGGGCCACATAAATAAAAGTTGCATATCACAGCTCCATAAAGATGGATTTCTAGACTCATTCGATTTTGAACCATATGAGGTATGCGAATCTTGTCTTCTAGGCAAAATGACCAAGACTCCTTTTAGTGGACACGACGAAAAAACTACTAACTTGTTAGGACTCATACATACTGATATTTGTGGTCCTTTCAATATAACAGCTAGAGGAGGCTATCAGTTCTTCATTACTTTTACTGATAATGTCAGTAGATACGGCTATGTGTATCTCATAAAACACAAGTTGGAATCCTTTAAAAAGTTGAAAGAATTCAAGAGTGAAGTACAAAATCAACCTGGCAAGAGTATTAAGATACTTCAATCAGATCGAGGTGGTGAATACCTTAGCCAAGCGTTTTGTGACCATCTAGCTGAGTGTGGGATCATATCCTAATTCACTCCACCTGGAACACCACAGTGGAATGGTATTTCCGAGAGGAGGAATCGTACACTATTAGATATAGTGCGATCAATGATGAATCACACAGATCTTCTTACTTATGTGGTTTTGCTCTAGAGATGGCTCTTTTCACGCTTAAACGAGCTCCATCAAAAGTCGTCAAAAAGACACCATATACAATATGGTCTGGGAAGAATCCCAAGATGTCTTTTATGAAAATTTGGGATTGTGAGACTTATGTTCGACGTCAAGACTCAGATAAACCCAAATCTGATAAGTGTTATTTTGTAGGATATCCTAAGGAAACAAAGGGATATTAATTCTTACAATCTCACATAAGGCAAAGAGTTTGTCGCTAGAAATGACATTTTTCTAGAAAAATAATTTATTTTTAGAAGAACCAATGGGAATAAAATTCATCTTGAAGAAGTTCAAGCGGTAGAAAATAGCACTGAGGTCATGATGGAAATTGAACAGGTACCACAAAGTGTTGTGGATCATGAGTTTGTTGCACAAAAAGTTGTGGAGCAACAACCTGTTCAAGTAGACCAACCTCATCGCAGATCTGATAAGATACGTCGTCATCCTGAGAGATACTCATGTCTTTTGTCTAACCACAATGATGTTATGCTTGTTGAGTTGAACGAGCCTACATCCTATCAGGAAGTTGTGATGAGCCCAGATTTCGAAAAATGACTAGAGGTCCAAAATGGAATCCATGTACACCAACCAGGTATAGACTTTGGTTGATCCACCTGAGGGGATCAAACCCATTGGGTGTAAGTGGGTCTTTAAGAGAAAAAACTAACATGAATAATCTTATGCATACCTATAAAGGGCGACTGGTAGCTAAAGGCTTCAAGCAAATTCATGGTATATACTATAATGAAAATTTTTCACAAATTACAATGCTTGTTTATTCGGATCATGTTTGTCATCGTAGCTTACCATGATTATGAGATCTGACATATAGATGTCAAAACCGCATTCCTGAATGGGAATCTACTCGAACATATGTACATGGCTCAACCTGAGGGTTTTGTAGATCCAAAGAATGCTAGAAAGGTATGTAAGCTGCAAAGGTCCATTTATGGACTAAAGTAAGCTTCTCAAAGCTGAAATCTTCGATTTGATGTTGCGATCAAAGAATTTGGTTTCATCAAGAATGAAGATGAACCTTATATCTACAAGAGGGTTAGGAGCACAGTTATCTTCCTGATCTTGTATGTAGATGACATACTCCTCATTGGAAATGATATACCTTTATTATAGTCTGTGAAGACATGGCTGGGAGTTTCTCAATGAAGGACTTAGGTGAAGCAGCCTACATTCTAGGCATCAAGATCTATAAAGATAGATCTAAAAGATTGTTTGACCTAAGTCAGAGTACATATATTAACAAGGTATTACATAGTTTTGTCATGCAGAATTCTAAGAAGAGATTTCTACTGATCTCACATGGTGTGAGTCTTTCGAAAACTTAATGTCCCTCTTCTAAGGAGGAAAGAGACCACATGGATCAGATCCTTTATGCATCTGCTATAGGGTCTATCATGTACGTCATGCTATGTACTCGCCCAGATGTTTCGTATGCGTTGAGCATGATGAACAGATACCAGTCAGATCTAGGTGAAAGTCACTAGACAACTGTCAAGAATATTCTTAAGTACTTACGAAGGACGATAGAATATTTCTTGATATTTGGAGGCGATTGTTAAGATATGAAAATTTTAAGGGGCTAGAAGGTAAGTTTTCCAAACTTATGGGCTCTTGTGGGATTTGTGAAACTTGGATGGGGCAAATCGCAAAATGACCCGCCCTTATGTTTTCTTTTCCACGGTTGATTTTGATCGCGAACCGGATCTCGCGACTTGCCCTCTTCCTTCTCTTTCGTCTTCTTCTTCCCTTCTTCTTCTCGTGAGCGCACGTCGAGCCCCGATCCACCTCCTTCTGTGCTTCTTTTCTCTTTTTCTTCTCCTCGAGGAAGAGAGGATGGTTGTAGCTATTGGTTGAGGGTTCAAGCCAGTTTTGCTCTTTGATCTCCCATCCTCGTATCAGATTAGGGCAGAGAAGCGGCGCGGGAGAACCTCGGCTCACCGTTGGTCTTTTGGCGAAGAGAGGCTGCCGTGGAGCAACAAGGACAGAACTGGGACACGTGCTTGGGCGGGCGTCTCCTTTCTCGCCGGTGGCTGTGAGCATCCATTCTGGGCTTGGTTGAATCCGCCGACCACATGTCAGGTATGGACCTAGGTTTTTCTTGTAGATGAGTTTTTAGATTGTTCTTCTGTTGGATCGGATTTTGAATTGGGAATGTGTGTGTGTTCTGTGTAGATCGATTGGAGTTCTTGGTGTTGTGTTTAGGTTTCGGTTTTTGCCGAGTGTTATGGTGGGGATGATTGTTATAGTTTCTGATTTGTGTTGTTAGAGGAAATGATTGCAGTTTTGGTTTCTGATCTTTTCCATTATTGCATTTGGATCATGCGATTTTTCTTGCTGTGAGTGATTAGCCTTGGTTTAGAATTGGGTTTATCTGATTAATCAAGGTATTTTGATCGGATTTTGAATAGATGTTGATCTTGTTTTGATTCTTCCATTTCTACCGTGAGATTCGGATTTTTGGTGAGTTCGATCTAATCTTGAATTTGTGTGAGAGATCTATGTTGAATTTATTGTTATTCTGTTTTGAGTTAGGGATCCGAGTGATAGATGAATGCTTGATGTGTAGATGTGAGATGAACCGTTTGCTGTAGTTGTTGGTATTATCATGCTCCTGTGATTTGTAGATTAGTTTGGATAATTTCCTTGATGGTGGAATTGTGCAGTGATCTTGGTCGAGGCAATTGGTTTCCATCTTGGGTTCTGTTGGTTATTCCTATAGATGATAAGTGGATTAATTTGTTGGGTTGGATTGGATCTTGTTTAGGGTTGGACTAAACCTAAGTTTGAACCCAATCGTGAAAACTTGTGCCTATCATCTAATTAGAGATAATTAGATGAAAAAGGTGATTAGGTTAACCCTGATACGATTTAGGGATTTGTTTAACTACTTAATAGTTGTTATGATAGTTAAATTATATCATTTGATACAGGTCATTGACTCGGCTATTTTGGACTCCACTTGCGGAGGATATTATTTCAGACAGGGGGTTCTTTTCGCTTACGATCTACTACATCGGAGGCGGGTATCTCTGACTCTTCTTTTAGATTAGTCATAGATATATGCTTGATATGCTTTGTTTAGTAATAGAGTAATAGATTGTGATATAACTCTTCTATTTGTCTTGCTGATACTGTGTATGTTATACCCGGCATGTGATACATGTACCTTTAAGACTTAGGTTATGGTGCATTATCTACGATCCTTGTATATCATGTTGATATAGGTGGATTAGATAGTGGATGTTGTTTGACCAGTGTCATGCATCATCGTGCACTGTGCATCACTGTCGATCAGGGGCCCCTTTTTGGGTGAGTCAGGTCGACAGTCATACTGACCTACCCATACGGCCACTCATGGGTTAGTGGTTGACGGAGTATTGGGTAGTGTGCTCTGTGCTGCTCCGCTCATGCACTCATAGGTTGGTGAATCGGAGCGTGGTAGCAGGCAGAGATCCATCCTTGAGTAGACCATATACCAGGAGATGAGAGGGAGAGGTCTCTCCCCCATTTATATATATGGGATAGGGGTAACACTCAGACAGAGATGTCCTCCAGAGATAGCCTGGGGTAGACAGAGATGTCCCCTGGATAGGACATGGAGTAGGGGTGTTACACCGGCAGCATTCCGTCTACTCGATCGCTCAGGAATAGTGATGGCAGAGTATGGATGGCAGTCACAGCCCTACGTCGGAGGGTGGCCTCCGCTCAGCTTCCTCCCGTACATAGGCGACGATGTCTGACCGACGGCAGGGGTGACCATGTCATTGCACCTTGTGTATACGTATATTTTGCACTTACTTGTGCTTGCTTTACTTGGATGCTGCATATGATTGACATGCAGTTACAGGAGACCCTTATGTCTGGTTTTGGCGACTCTGCCACATGGGTATGGTATTTCCTATTTCCTCTTTCAGTTGTACTTACTACTGCATGTACACGGGTTATTTCGATAATCTGTTACACTGTTGCTAGCTTAGACTATATTGCATATATGATGAGATATCCGCTGAGTTTTATGACTCATTCCGTTAGATTCTTGTTTTTATTTCAGGATGATCGACTGAAGTGCCCTGCAGCCTGTCCCTCTACGTGTGTCGAGACGATTTCTTGTTGTCCTGTATATGTCGGTGGTACCTGTTGGTACCCTTTTTATTTGTCATTCATTTGTACTTTCATTTGTTGTTCCGTTGCGGTATTTTCGATATGGTTGTACTTTTGTGAGCCATGGTGGCCTTTTGTGTATTGTGCTTTGTCGTAAGTCGTACCGGTACGCAGCTTTTGTCGATGATTTCAGTTTCTGTTTATTCAGACGCTTGTTCCAACCCTATAGGCTGGGGTACGAGCGGCTGAGAGAGTCGTAGAGGCTAGGTTTTTCAAATTGTCCGCCGGTTCGAGGAAGTGGCAGTCCTGTCTATATTGGACGAGAGGCTTCTCGGGGCGTGACAATTTATTTGATATCAGAGTCAGATTCTCGAGATACCTTGTGGTCTTGTGGGTGTTTTCGGATTTTATATCGGAATCGTTTTCTCGATGGACGCGATTGGGACATGGCGGCGACAGGACTCCTCCAAGCGACACGAGGTATATGACATGTCTTACCTACCTCTGTTGTATCTACTGTTTTGTGTAGGGTTAGACATTTCTTTATGTTGATAAGAGTGTACCTCGACTTATATATTTGGCCGGTAGGTACACGTAGATATAGTTTTAGCGATAGTCAGAGTGCGTTAAGAGAGTGACACGTGTCACTGCTATCTAGCGCACTTGATGCATCTGAGCATAGTCATTTGCGTAGCGACATTTGTTCGTACTCACGGAATCTAATTATAACATATATTGACCATGGAGGTGATCGGTAGACATGGTGGTTTCAATTGTATAGCGGAGAGTGGTGATTCTCCAATAGTGCCGACCGAGGGGTCGGGTCGACGGGCCGGGTCGTTACAATAAAAATGCGCCTTTTTATTGTAACGACCCGGCCCCTCGGCCCCTTTGGCAACCAAATCAACATTTGGCGGCCTAACAACCTGGCCCCTCGACCCAACAACCTGGCGGCCAAATCAACATTTGGTAGCCCAACTTTGACGACCCCTTAGGTCGTCGACCGTTGGCCGTGTCGTTACTCACAAGAACTTCCCACCCTGGCCAGTGGATTTTTTGTCTTCCTTAGGATTCGAACTCTAGACCTCCAGGATAAGTACTAGAGTTTATGAATCCTGATAGCCAAGTCCTGAGGAAGGCAAAAAACCCACTGGCCAAGGGTGGAAAGTTCTTGTGAATAACGACACGGCCAACGGTCGACGACCTAAGGAGTCGTCAAAGTTGGGCTGCCAAATGTTGATTTGGCCGCTAGATTGTTGGGCCGAAGGGCCAGGTTGTTGGGTCGAGGGGCTAGGTTGTTGGGCTACCAAATGTTGATTTGGTCGCCAAGGGGCCGAGGGGCCAGATCGTTACAGCGATGAAAAGCTAGCTGTAAAGGGTTATAATGATGCAAGCTTCCAAACTGACAGGGATGATTCTATATCGCAGTCAGGGTATATATTTTGCTTGAATGGTGGCGCTGTGAGCTGAAAGAGTTCAAAGCAGGACACAGTCAGAGATTCTACAACTGAAGCCGAGTACATTGCTGCATTTAATGCAGCAAAGGAGACTGTTTGGATTCGGAAGTTCATTACAGAGCTTAGTGTGATTCCTAGCACAGTGGATCCAATAGACCTCTATTGTGACAACAATGGGGCCATTGCACAAGCTAAGAAACCTCACTCTCATCAGCGGTCCAAGCATATACTATGGCGCTTCCATCTCATTGGAGAGATATCGATAGAGAAGATGTGAGGATATGCAGAGTAACGACGGACGCTAACATCGCAGATCCTTTTACCAAGGCTTTGGCACAGAGAAAGCATGATGGTCACACTAGGTCACTGGGTATTCGATATTTCAGTGATTACACTAGTGCTAGTGAGAGATTGTTAATGTTAGTCCTAGAGTCAATTATGAGATGATTGTCTATGTAACATTTTGTATGTTACAATAATGTCCTTGGGTAGTAGGTTCAGATCTACATTATATCAATTGGTTAAATTGATAGTGAGATGATGTAAAGAACATTACTCTTAACTATTTTTAGACAAGTATTAATATTTAAGGGTCATATTAATGCGTTGAGACTAGTATGTAAGTCAATTAATGACTTGATCTCACTAGTCATAGATATGGGATATTAAGTTGACACATGGTTATACATTAAAGAATATGTACTAAATTGACCCGCCATGTGAACGTTTCATGGATTGTTATATGAGTGTGATAAACTTTCTCATGTAACTATTAGTATAAATAGTCCTTAAATCTAAAGTTATTACGGTTCTCTACATAAGGAGTTGTATACTTTAGTATCGTTAAACGTTACCCGTAACAAGGTGGACTATAAAGACAATTACTGGGTATGCAACAAATTATGCGGAAGGATATGAGTGATGTAGACGAAATCTATCCCTCCCATATGACGAGAGTGATATCTGTGGACCCTTTGATCGAGTAGGACTACTAAATGCATGGTCATGCTCAAATGAGTCAATATGAGATATTAAGCTCATTTGCTTAAGTGAATCTACTTGGGGATCAAGAAACACAAAGATTGATTAGAAGATGGCACGATCTATGCCTTATTGATCAATCTAGATATCGAGGATAAAAGGGCAAAGTCATATATTATAATAGTCACAGAAAGATTATGTCGAATCTCGACATTCTCGTCACTTGGGTAGCAATGATGCATTGTTAGATGTCGCTCATTGTTTATGTTTCTAAAGTGGTTTAGATTCATTACCAACGTTATAAAAACCTATTGGGTCACACACAAATAACACGATATCTCAGAGATAAATTGAATTTAGTTCGACTAAATTGTGATCCGAAATTAGATTAATTAAGTTAGACTCAAATGAATCCAATTGAGTTGAGGGATAGAGTCTAATCCAAGCTAGACTCTTTTAGATTAGACTCAATCACTTGAGAATGAATAATATTCATTAAAAGGTTAATAAATATTATTATTAGAGGAAGAGAAGATGAAAAAAACAAATTGAACTATTATATTCATTGGATGAAGAGAAGATAAAATAATCAAATTGAATATCAAGATGTTATGGTATTCATTGAATTTTATTGGCATTCACACTAGGGACAAAAACCCTTAGTATTCATTGGATAACTATAAAAGGGTCTCTTGTCATGAGAAAAATGTTCATTATTCTTCTTCCTCCTTCCTCTCCCTCTTGGTCGAACCCCCCCCCCCCTTGGTGGGTTTTGGTATTTTGTGAGTCATCCCAAGTTGTAAGCATAACTAAGGTGGTTCTTCTCTGAGGCGTAGATCATGTTCGCGTGGATACTACTAGAGGCACGAACACTTGAACGTGTAAGAGATCCGACGAACTTATAACGAGCAGGATAACCGAAGAGCACGCACTAAAGGTATAACTCTTAATTAGGTAGATCAAACTTCGTACGAATTTTTTTTCGCATAGATGACTCGAGGGATCTTGTTTTTTCCGTTGCGTATATTATTATTTTTCGCATAGAGATCCCTACAGTTCAGACTAATGCTATGACATTTCATCATCCGGGAGATAAAGCATCCAACAAAATATGTATTATGTGCAATCCAGAGCTAACATTGAATTTCTTTTACTTTGTCTAAAGATATGTTAATCCATGGTAGACAATGTTAAAAAAAAAAATCAAAGCACATTATACTTGCAAGTAGAATCATAACTCCAAGGATAGTGTGCATGTTCACCACTTCAATATTTTCATTAACTCACCATGTGAAGATCAAAAGCTCGTTAAATAATGTCAAGGATGACAGATCAATTCATTCAGAAAGTAGCCACATAACAAGAAACAAGATCTGATTCACCACTCTTATCAAAAAGCACAAGCTAGAAAAAATTAGATATGTGTTATCAAACCCACCATTCCAACAACTGTGTTATCAAACCCACTATTTCACTTAACACATTAAATAGTGAAATAATGATAAAGGTACTAGGTATTAGTTGATTGCCACACCAACAAATAGAAATCATTTTGGGGAATGATAACAGTACCTTAAGACGTAGTTCTTCGCTTATGATCTCCAAGTCTCTAACAGGATCCACAGAATCATCAACATGAACTATGTCTGGATCTTCAAATGCTCCTTGAAAAGGTGAAAGAAACTTTGAGAAACTAATGCAAACATGAAACCTACAGTTCTATGATGAGCAAATATAAGAATTTTCAAATATCAAATCCAAGACACCAAAAAGATGGAAGATTAACACTCATGAATATCTGGAACTGAACAATTTCATTCAAATATAAGAACACATAACCACACATTAGTCTTGATGTAATTGAATCAGTGTTCTAAAAAACGGCCTAGGCGGCCGCCTAGGCCCCGCCTAGGCACTAGGCGCCACCTGATAAGTGTCATTTTATTGATCATTTTATATGCTTAAATCCATATTTGACCCATATTTTACTTGTGTAATTGTGGATTTACCCTAGGTTTTAGGATTTATACTCTTTTTGGACCTAATTGCAAATTTGGATATATTTGAGTTGTTTTGTCACTAAATTTGTGATCTACTTTTGTAGGCTTGGAAGGATCGTGGACCTAGGTTATGTTGGGTCAAGGTTGAGTCAAAGTGGACCAGGTCAAAGGAATCAAGCGTCAACTCATTTGGACCGTCCGATGCAAGAACGGTTAGATCTAGACCATTTGAGAACTTTTGATCAATCCGAGCTGGGATTAAGTTTAATCGAGCGATCAGATCAAGATCTGAGAGTTTCAGCCCAATCGGAGATCATCTAGCCGTTGGATCATGATCAGAGTGATCTAGACCATCCATGCAAAGATCAAGGTGATCTGAACCATCCGTTGGAGATCTGGCAGATCCGAGCTACCACGAGGATGATCCTGACCTCTGATCGAGATCTGGAAATTTTGAATCAAATCGGACAAGGATCCACCGTTGGATGAAGCGGAATAAATCTCAGCCGTCCACTTTTTAACTATTTAAACTGCCTTCAGATCCAGAACAGGGGGTCGCGACTTCATTTCCCTTCCACATTTCTTCAGCTCGTTCTTCTGCAGTTCTTCATAGTTTTCCTTGCAATTTTCTTCAGTGGAGGCGTGACCGACTCGATCACATCCTTGAATCAAGATCTGGATCTCTGGAGGAGAGTTTGATGGCGATTTTTGCTCGGAATTGTGTCGGATGCAGAGCTGTGCGAGGGTTTCGGCAGATCCGCAATTTGAGCTTCTAGATCTCAACCGCGTCCATTTCTTCCCATCTGAATCATCTGTAGGGGTCCTAGGATGAGCTCAGATGATTTCCAAATCATCATCACAGCCTTTCACATTGAGATCTAGGAGATCGAATGGGAATTATCCAGCTGATGCAATCTGGGAGCATATCTGAATTGGAGCCTATTCTTCCACTGATTTGCGAGTTTAAGGGTTCTTGGCTTGCCTTTGCGTGACGAACAAGGTGGTCTTGAATCAAGGAATGGTCGAGATTTAGTTTTATGGCATTTCTTTGAGTTTTAATTGTAATTTCGTAGCTGTAACTTTCATTCCTGTAATCTGTTTCATTTCTGCACTTGAATCAGTTGTTTCAGTTTCATTGTTTGAATTGTTTCTGCCTTGGTTAGAGTTAAGTTCTGCAAGTAGATAATTAAGAATTTTGTTTAGTGAACAAATTTCTTTTAATTGCAGTTCATTTCATAGATTAAATGTTGCGTATCAGTTTATGTATCAGTTTTCTTTTCTTGAGTATCTGCTGTAGTTTCTAAATTCTGCATCAGCTTGATTGGATCGTTTCTTGTAGCTGGTAGCTTCCCAACTTTGAATGCTAGTTAGTTAAGATGTTTGAGTAATGAATGATTGAAATCAGATCAGTTAATTCAGCATAAATTCATTTCTGAACATAGCTTCGAATCTGAGTTTCATTCTCTGTTTGCAAATCAGTCTTGTAAGTTTCAGTGTTTCATTCTTTGCAAGTTGCGTATCAAATTTTCTCCTTTGAATTAGTTTCTCATTTGATGCCCTAATCCTTGTATCAAGTGAGCTTAGTTGTTCTTCTTGAATTCACTTGGAAGACTATCTCATTTGCTTAGATATCAAATTAGAATCTCTGCAATTCTGAAATCTGTTTCTGCCTGGATATTTCTGCATTAATTTGAATCTTTTGACTGCATTTCTTCTTTCAAACCTGCATTTTAGTTAATTGCTAGCTTACACTTCCAAGCTGAGTTGCATTGTTTGTACTTGCCTTAGTTTGCTAGCTGAATTCCCTGCATACAAATCCATTTCTGCCATTTGTGTTCCATTCCTGCACTCATGCATTGTTTCTGAATTCTTTGTATCACCGGAATCTGATCATGCTTCTACTTGTTACTGCATTCTGTACCTAGCTTGTTTGATTCATACCCAATAGACTCTTATCAGTTGTTTTTCTTTTATTGTTGCATCACACTGTTGTTGCTGAATTTATGTTTCAAGAATCTGTTTTTTTTTCTTTCCTCCATTTAATTTCTGCAATTACTTGTTTGTTTGTTGATCAGTTTACGGTTGTGAATTCCTCAAGTAGGTCCTGCAAATCTCTTCATCAACAGCTTGTTTGTCTAAACTAACGATCAGTCCATTTCTTACATTTTGAGTCATTTTGTCACATAGAACTTTTATCCCTTGTGTATCAAGTTTAATAGCCCCATGGTATCAAGTTAGGTTTTGGTTTTGAGTAGCAGCACCCTAAGTGCAGTTCATTTCATAATATACTCTTGCAAATTGAATTCAGTTCTGTTTCCAAATTCAGTCAAGCTCCATTGTTTTGATTTAGTTGTTTAATTGTTTAGCTCATCATTAACCATTCTTAGCTTAAACGTGTCTAGTTAAGTTTTCTTTCTTTTAATTGTGTTCCCAGTTCCTCATTGCAAATCAAATCCAAGTTTTTACTTGAAACCCAAAATCATTAGACGACACAATAACTCGAGCACAAATCACACAACTTGAACTAGCCCTTGGAAAAATACGACCTGTGGCCCCTTTACTACGCCTTTCTTCTTTGATTGCAAAAAGGGTTTCCAGCACATTTATAAATTCTAAATTCTGACGGATCCACACATTTCGTGACAAATTTAATTACCTAATTTGGGTCCATCACCACCCATCCGCACCAAAAACATCCTAATTGGTCAGTCTAAGCGGCCTTAACGTCTAGGCGGGATTAGGCGGCCCTAAACACCGACTAATCGGTCGAATCATCTAAGCGCCGCTAAAATAGTACAGAATTTTCATGATTTTTGTTAATTTAGGTTTTTAAATTTAAAGCTCAATTAAAAAAAACTGAAATATAACTCTCTTTTTTGTGTTGAGCTTAAGTTTTATAAGCCCTAAACTTTAGTCCAACAAGAAAATCGATTTGTTGGCTTGCCCTAGCAGCTAGCACCAAAGTTCATTTTCACATCCTGTGTAATCAGAACTAGAGAAATTAGAACAACTAAAGAAACCCACATTTTGGAGAGTTAAAATATAGAATAAATTTATGATATTTTATTAATTGTGTAATTTTGAACTCATTTTAAATTTGATATTATTGTGTTAGAGTTATAGAATGTAATTTATATTAAGTAATTTATGTTGATACCACAGAATCCGCCTAGCAGTACCTAGTCCCCGCTTAGGCGGCCTAGGCCCTAGGCGTTAGCCTGGCGCCCGACTAACGCCTAGCGAATTTTAAAACCTTGAATCGAATAAATATGTGCATATGTGCATCTTAAAATTCTTAAAACATCTGGTAGCCCTACTGTACTGTCATAAAAAAAACACAATATTCTTCACAAATCAAGCCAAAAGGTATGTTTGCAAATGAATACTTTAAGCCAATTGATCCAATAGAGCCAAATACCAATATCGAACTTCTACATTTCATAAACAGGAAAGTTTTTAGAACTGAATGAATTTAGGATCCAAAAGATAATAATTTCAATCATAATACTCATTTCCAAAAGAAAAGTAAATAAAATGACAAAAACTCACTTAAAACATGAAAAATTCCATCGACTGCACGAATATGAGACAGAAAGTTATTTCCTAAGCCCTGTCCCTCATGAGCTCCTCTCACTAGTCCAGCTATGTCGTGTATCTCTAGAAAAGCAGACACCTGCACATGAAACATAAAACAATTCAGTGGACCTGTTATGTCTCTAAAAGAGAGGAGAAAATGGATCATCAGTCTGAAAAGTATGACTTCAGAGATGCTCTATTAAAAAAGAATTTACCACATCCTAAGGAGATTTTTATTCTATACCAAACAATCACCTAAAAGTAACACGATATCAAGGAAGAAACAGCATAAAATCAACATACTAATCAGGTTCTTATTTCCGGTGTGAAGGGAAGTCAATCATTTTATTATGATTATTTGTTGTACTTAAATTTTTAGGGACCAAATTGTAAATTCTTAAAATACCAGACTAATTTGCAAAATACCATTAAAACCTAATCCTCCTCTTCTCCCTACTCCGTGCACATTTCTTTCTCTGTTTTATTTTCCCATCTCCTTTCACTTCAAGTGCCACCTCCTCCCTTCCGCCGTCACACATCACCACAGCAAATTGCAACTGCAATCACTGCACGAAAGATGGCCGATGAACAGCTGTGTTTCCTCCCCTCATCAATCACAGCCTACCTTCGCTGCTGCAGCAAGACGATTCTATGATTTTCTAAAATCCAGATCAATTGATGCCCTTGCTACTACGTTGAAAATTCTTCCTAAGCTCCTTCCACTTCCCCTGTTGGAGTGGATCAAATGGCACACTTACTGCAGCATCACAATAGAAGATGATCCAATTTCCAAAAGATTTAATGATTTGGGCTATTTCCTAACCTCAAAACTTACATTAAAGCTATGAAATCTGTATTAGGACACTCTAGGAGAGTGGTGAAGAACAAAATTTTCTTTTAATGATGCTGCTCCTTTGTACCCTAGAATGGTTGGGAGGAAGAAGGCAGAGGAATGGAAAGCATTATAAGACTTTTAGGTTATGAATCTTGGATTGTTTGAGTTGACTGGAAGAAATTGGATCAAGATCTTGTCCTCCCCTTTCTTTTTTTTGATGTTTGGGCATAAGGTAAGTTTCTTATCATAATTTTGTTTGATATTCTAAAGTCAATCAATGTCCATTTTGATGTATAATTTATAGAGTGAGTTATGGATGATTAAAAGGGGTACCATACAGTTGTGCAATAAATGCACTTCTTTTGAGGTCGGTTTTTCTTGCTTGTCTCATTAAATTTACCTTGTGCATAATTAAATTTATGAAAGTAGACATAATTATGAAGTGTTAAAAACATAATTCATTTGTATTCTTGTTGCTTGACAACTTTCACCGATATTACTTGCCCTTTTTATATTCATAGTTGATATCTATTTTGATTGTTCCGTTTGAGAACCATGACAAATTAATAACGTAATAAATGAAGTAAACTATAGAGCTTCGGCTTTGCATTCCAAAGTTACACTTAATGACATAATAAATGTAACACCTACATTATAGAGTTTCAACACGGCACTCCAAGGATTTGTGTGACTCATTATGCTGAAATATGTAAATAAAATGAATTAGATAAATTATAGAGCTTTAACTCCGCATTTAAAAAAGAGCGTTTGGGACTTTTCACGTGTGTGTAGGTTTCAACCATTTTATATGAAATGACTAACTTATTGGGTGGATTGCATATCGTTCACATTATTCTATTCTATGTGAGATGTATTTGGATGGATTACGGATCGTTCACCCTATATATGTATGTATATATGCATACACATGATGTATTTTGTATTGGGTAAATTATAAGTCCTTCACCTCATGTATATACAATACATTGTTATTGCGTGGATTGTAGGTCATTTATCCTTTATATATATTTACGATGTATTTCATATTGAGTGAATTATGGGTTGTTCATCCGATGTATATATGACACATCTTTTTTGAGTGGCTTGTAAGTTGTTCACACGTATGCATATAAGATTTTGATGCACTTCGTTTTGGATAGATTGCAGATCGTTCATTCATATATACAATGCATCTTTCATTAGGTAGATTGCGGGTCGTCTGACTTATATGACATGTTTATATGTGGATTCCTTGATAAACTAAATCAAGAATACTTGTAAGAGATAAAAGAGAAATGATGAATTCATCTAAGAGTTGAATTAAGAGAATTTATAATAAGAGAAACTGATTGAAAATATCTTAATTAGTTACTCTTTCTTGGATTCTATTATGAGATATACTATCTGATATCAAGCAACTCTTATGCCTACTTTGCATTTTGCACTCACGTTCTGGAATTTTTAACCTCCAGGTTATTTGCTGAATTGTATGTATAATACTTGTGGAGTTTTCTTCTGAGATATGCATTTGCATCTAGTTAGTTTGGTTAGCATTGTATATATCTTTGCTTTGGCATTATTACAGTTCACGCATGGCGAACAAAGTTAGTTTAGTGACAAGCCTAGCTCATACAAGGCGTGACATTATGAGAATGGAAAAGTTTAACAACAAAAATTAACACAATTTATAATCCACATTCATATACAATTCTAGCTCTACTGGATAACATTTTCCTGCAACCACTAATCATGTTTTAATTTGTTAGTTCCGATGTTTACCTCCCGTTTTGTGTAACAGCCAGGGGAGGTGTCATTATTGAGTGTGATTGAAGTGTTTGTAGTGACAGATTTTCATATTGCACACAGCTAGCAGGCATACTTTTGTGTATTAATGCAAATATATATATTATATAATTAAGGTAGTCTTGGAACTTTGGCTAGACAAAATGCAAATCAAACTCACTTTCATGAATATTATTATATTGGTTAGTGGCAATGCCCATTGTTTAGAGGCATACAAGAATGCTCCATGTTACTCCGAGTTGATCATCTAACTGTTGTAACTTATTGCATCAAAATAGTTCATTGCTTCCTACTATTCTGAAATTCTGAATCAGCATTTGATAAGTTTTGGAATATTATTCAAAGTACAGCAACTAAAGAAGCAAAAAATTACATTCTGCGGTGAAGTTCTTTTAATTAAGCTTACTATAATCAAAGAGGTTAATAGTATCTGAGGTTTAGACAAGGAAAGATTCTCAACAGCAATTACAATACAAGAAAATACACACCTCACTCTTCGGCCTGTATAATTGACAGAGCCAATCAAACCGATCATCAGGAACGTTGACCCTTGCCTCATTAGGTTCTATGGTGCAGAAAGGAAAGTTCTCAGCAGGAATTGACAATTTCGTAAGTGTGTTGAACAGGGTTGACTTGCCAACGTTTGGTAATCCAACCTGCAAATAAAAATAGGTTGAATTGCGCTATCACATGATACAACTCAAAGTTGCCTTCATTCTTCAGCCAGGACAACACGTGAAAATCAGAACATAAAATGAAGAAGCTTATATTGTTTAAATAAAATAAAGATCAATCAAAAATAGTCAAACGGAAAATAGTCAGCGACATATGTTTTTAAGCTACATAGAGAGATTCGATTATTATCAAATGAAATCTAAACAAGAAATTTAATAAAAGAAATATTAGTTTAAACAGACAACCCATGCATCATATACACCTGTATCACAAACAACACTTAAATCTCCTTTTTCTTACAGAAGCGAGGAAACCAATTCTGAAAAACGAATGGGATCCAACAACAGAGCAACAAAGACGCTATGCGTAAATTTGAATTAGAAAGTTCCAAAGCTTACAATTCCAATCTTCAAGTGTGATGAGAAGCGCCCAAGAATCGGCCGCTCTGCAACAACATCCTTCGATTTTGCGGCTCTGGGAGGCATCACGAGGGCTAGCGATAACCTCCAATATGGATTTATATAGGGTTTTCGTGGCCAAAGATGCGTCCTTCTACTTTTTTAAGCTCGATTTCGCTCCCCAAGCTAGATATGTTGTGAAGGAGGGAAGAGATATCGAGCGAGACGACAACGAAATGGAATCTGGCAATATATCGCGAACCCTAAACCAGTCATGAGATTGGCTCGGGTTACCAGTGCCGTCCAAAAGCATGATGGACGGTTTGCGGCTAAAACTAGGGTGCTCTAGCAAATATGTGCTCTCCTGCGGATGTTTTCGAGATATCTTGAGCTAAGTCTCGAAGATCTAATTTTATCCCCGAGCTACAGTGCAGCGGTAGGACGATTAATCATTATTTTAAATATTTACAGTTCGATTTTAATTACGGTGTATTTATAAAAAAAATCCAAATTGAGCACAAATCCTGGGACGCTGGGCTTCTAGACTGCCTACCGCGAGCGCTTTTTGATTTATTCTAACGGTCGGTAAAAATTTTCCATGGAGCCGAGCCGGTCGCCAGAGGTTAGAAAAATCTCGTTAATCATTTGTTTTCCGAAGACATAATTTTGTGAAATTTAACAAAAACATGCTATACTTAAATTACAAGTAGCCTTCGGAGTTATGCAGTGAATAATGAGACGGACTAAATTGTTAGTTAAGAGGATTTCAATTGTTTGAATTATTTATGAAATTGGATTGTTTTCCTATTTATTTTAATAATCCATAAAAAATTTAAACTAAATTATTATTTACTTAAAAAATATTAAATTATAAAAAATATCTAAAAAATTATAATGACCAAAAGTTATAAGAGTGCGTAGGTCGACTAAAAGGGATGAATAGCCCTATAAATAAAACTTAATCTTTTACTTCTAACTTAGCAAGAATACACACATTAATTAATGAAAACAATAGGCATAAAATAAAGAAGAGACTTAAGATTTACTTAGTTTGTAATCTAGATGGTTGTTAATCCAAGGTGGTTCAAAGCACCAAGTAGAAACTCCTTCTACGTCAACAAGTCAAAGGTGGAGAAGCGTCTTACAGCGATTAAGCACAAGCGTTGAGCATACATGATGTAAGACAGAAAATACGGAATGTGTTATTCTATTTCGAACTCCAAATGACTCTATTTATAGTGTTCAGAAAAATAGTCATTTTGTTGACATGACATTGATGATGGTGGGGGCACCTTCAAGTTTGGTCAAACTTGATCAATTTGGCAACAACTCGTTGATGTGGTAGCCCACTCGTGTGCCTGGAACTAATCCAAGTGCCCAAAGTATGGCCACCTAGAAGGGTTCCAAGCGCTTAGAATCCGAGCCCTTTGATTAGATCCAAGCGCCTGGAAATTTGGCACCTAGATCAAGTCCAAGCGCCCTAGAATGGTCAACTTCGAGTTGACATTCAGTCAGTCTTCTTTTGGTTGATGCTTCAGTCGTTTGGAGATGAGCTCACCAAATCCAACTCCGACCTTCTCTTTGGGTAGTCTTCCTCCCCGGCTTCTTGTCTCTCGAACGTCGCGTACGTTCTTCTCATCCATCGGTGTACTATTCCACAACTCCTGTCCCTTTGATGCACCGAGACCGTTGACTCCCTTCCTGTGTCATCTTTCTCGTTTGCCGTGTCTTATGCTCGACTTATTATGTTCCTAAGCTGATGCACACTTAGACATAAGGGTCAAACATAATAGGACCTAATTTGACTCGGTTAATCATATCAGAATCAACCTGGTATACTTGCAATTTCTTTTTTTTTATAGGTATCAACCAAGTTAAGTTAGAGTAAAAAAACAAGTAATAAGATTATTTATCAAAATAAAAAATAGTTTTACAATTTAGTACATGAAAAAAAAACTTTTACAATTAAGTACATAATAAATTTTAAGAAAAAACTCCCCTTGACTTAACCCTCATAAATTTCCCCTTTGATGATATCAAAAAATAATAGAATTAAGAAAAAAATGTCTAAGGGGTTAAAAAATTTTGAACATATTTTGCAACTTAAAAAAATCTTAACAATATCTCCTCCTTTGACAAAAATAATTATTTTAAAATAAAGTTTTAAAAATAGACTTTCCACTAAAAAAACTTAGCAATTTTTTTTTTGAGTATGTAAAACATAACATATATCTATTTAAAAATTTATTTAGTAAAACATCTTGTTTCAAAAAAAATTGAAATATTCATTTTTTAAAAGAAAATTCATGAAAAATCCATTATCGATTAGAAAATTCTAAAAAATTTTGTAAGAAATTCAAAATATCAGATCTGATTATATAAAAAAGTTTATAAAAGTATTTATTTTCTTATATGCTAAATGTTATTTTCTTTAGAAAAGCATTTATTTTTGAAAATAAATTTTTAAAAATGATTTTTGACTTTAAAAATCTTAATAATTTTTTGGAATAGTCAAAAGCTAACGGCCAATTTATGAAAAATCAAATTTTAAAAAATTATCCTCGAAGTATTTTTAAATTTAAAAATTAAATTTTTTATTAAAAATTATAAAAAAGTATTTAACAATAGAAAAATCTTTTTAAAAAAATTCTCTGGATAAATATGATTTGTGTCTATCATAGAAAATGTGTAGACAAATTAAGTTCAAAAATAATGCTTTCGAAAAATTAAGAAAGATAATAAATTTAGCAAATTTTGAAGCATACAAAAAAATATTATCAAACAATTCGATACAAATTTGGGAATCTAAAAATAATTTTCTACCTACTAGATTAATTAAGAATTTGAGTAAAATATAATTTTTGGGCACTCTTACAATGACTCCTATGATTCTTAATATACTAATTTAGTCCTCCATAATTTCGAAAATTTGTGTTTTGAAAATTATTTAAATTTGAGTATACATGATTTTTTTCTAATTTTTCTATTTGTTATTTTCGATTTGCATTTTCAATTTGAATTTTGTCAATGTTTTCTAATGGGCATGCATTAGCTAAGCTCAATTTTTACTTATGTTATCCTTTTTTAAATTTATATACTTGGTTCGTAATTTGCATAACGTTCTAATATCTGAATGGTATCATAAAGTTGATTAGGAGAGATGTTACATACCTTACTTACCGTGTCAGATTCGTAATTTGACACTCTTCCTTCATCGATGCTTATCTCAGACGACCTTTCATTGTTTTTTTCTTGGTAGCTCATCATTAATGCAAGACTGACATACTCTGTCAGCTTAGACTTTGAGGATATCTACTCACTCCACATTCCATTGAAGTTCTTATGCTTGACCTGTCTTGGTCCTTTTTCTTTCTCCTTACTTTTCAGCCTCGGGTAGTTATCTTTAATGTGCCCTTCTTCTTCACAGTTGTAGCATCGAACCTTCTTTTTCCTTCGTAGTAGTTTCATTGCTTGTTTCTTATCAAAATTTTTAGATTTAAAAAATTTTGAAAATTTTCAGATTTAAAAAATTTTGAAAATTTTCTTACCATGTATGCTTTTTAATCCTCATTAAGTGAATTGTCTGAATCAGATTTGACTTCTGGGTATTCAGAGTTAAGTTTTTACTTGGATGCTCTTTTTCTTTTCTCAGTCCTGCATATCGAGTTTCGTGTAATTCCAAGGTAGAAAACAAACTTTCTAAGGTACTTATCTCAAGGACCTTAGAGATGTAGTATGAATCGATTATTGAACTCCAGTTCGAAGTTCTTGGGAAAGCGTTAAGTGCCTTGAGTTTGGCATGAGTTGAGCAATAATTTCTCCTTCTTCAAGTTGGAGGTTACTGAGTTGGTTTGTGAGGAGATATCTCTTTGCTAAATTTTGCTTCTAATGTGTCTTCATGAAGCTCCAAAAACTTTTGCCAAAGTTTCATGGTAGAGTCATAAGCGTCAATCCGGTTGACTTCTTGAGGGGGTAAAATGCTCAGCAGATGGAATTTTGCTTTGCCATTGACCATGAAGTCAGTCTACTCCTTTTTGCTACACAGATGCTCTTCTTTTTTTCTCCATGTTGATATTTGAGTGCTTTAATACTTTATTGTTAGCAAAATATCAAAGTCGGTCTTAAAAAATACCTCAATGTGGAGCTTCCAAAGTGTGAACTCCCCCTCAAACTTTGGTGGGTGAATGCCTGCACTGGCCATTGTCTTGTTGCTTTAGTCGATGATTAATCCTTCTGAATTGACCTCACTTTGATACTACTTGTAGGAGCGCGTAGGCTGACTCGAGGGTGTGAATAGCCTTGTAAATAAAACTTAATATCTTGCTTCTAACTTAATGAAGATACACACATTAATTAATAAAAATAATAGACATAAAATAAAGAAGGAACTCAAGATTTACTTAGTTTACAACCTTGGTGGTTGCTAATCTAAGATGATTCAAAGCACTGTATAAACTCCTTCTATGACAACAAGTCGAAGGTGGAGAAGTGATCCTTGTAGGATCATATGCACGTAAGAAGGGGGTGGATCACATGTATTTAAAAAAAATATTGCTTTTTAGATTTTGGAAAACTAAAGTGCACAATAGAAAATAGAAAGCACGAAAAAAGATAATTACGAGAATACAAGTAGCATTACTTAGTTCGGAGTTTTCAATGACTCTTACTCCAAGGCTCAGGTCTACTGGACTTTTCCAACTGACAATTTACTAATCTCTTTATTGGTAAACTCCTAGTAGAGTAGTCAAACACAAATAGATAGGAAGTATAATAACCCTACACTTTCTATAAATAATAATTTAAGTACAATAAATAAATCACGTTAACCAACACGGTAGTAGAATTCTGATCGCGTTTATGTGTTGGAGTCGATCTTTCAGCAGCAGTCGATCATAGTCGAGTAGTATCAGGGTCGCAGTATGAAGGCGAAGTCGCAGTTTGATCAAAAGAGTTTGTGTAGAAGTTGTTGTATGATAGCCTCCTCAAACCAACCTTATAAAGGCTATTAAGGGTGCCTCAGTTCGAAATTCGATCAGATATGAACTTTGTACAACTTATCCACTGGAGGGTGCCCTTAATCCAACCTGAGGTGCCTTAGTTCCCAACTGAGGCACTTTGACTCCAAGCTGAGGCGCCTTTAATGCTGAAAACCCCATCTTTAGCGATAATTGTGCGGTGACACCTTTAAACACTCAAGGTGCCTCCAGTCCCAATTGAAGTGACTCAGGTCCCACTTGAGGTGCCTCGGGCATTATTTATCCAAGGTTATTTTTTACAATTTAAATCCTACAAAATAGTATTAATCCAGAAGCACAATATATCCTACAAAATAGAGTTAGTATAAGTATAAAACATGATAAAATGAAGTTAGTATTAGTTAGATCTTGTCTTCCCAAGACAAGATCTAGTCAAGGCCTCAATTTAGAGCTCCGAAATAGTTCTAAGTTAGAGCATGCCAACGGTCCGACCAGGGACTCGTCCTCATCGAATTTTGCTCTACGAGTGACTTATCTTACTTACCATTACATATCTATTTAGCTCCTTAACCTACCAGGTCTTCCTGCCAAATACCCTATTTAGACTTCAGCCAATGTTAGGTCTCATGGATCTAGCTGGACTTCATGTCAGGTCACCACCAACCTGGGATTTAGCAAGTTGTTAGCTCTGCTTCCTTCCAGGACTCAACCACCCAAGATTTTAGCCTGATGTCAGGTCCTAAGCCTTTTAACCCTGCAAACTTGGTAACAAAGTTAGATAGCAATACACCTAACTTTAACCTATTTATCATACATTAAACCTGAATTTGACTGTTAGTGCAAACTACACTAATAATACGCACCTGTATGTCACACTATGGGTGTATCTCAAATTACAATGAATAATACTGAATCTTCTCTACACTAATATAGTATAAAGTTGACTCGGTTGGTCTCCCAATGAGTGTGACGATAGATTGATAATAATAGAAACAATTGTTATTGCTTTTAAATTTTTTGGATATAAAACTAGGGTTTGGTTTTATTCTCTACACCTAATGAGTAAATAAAATTCTATCTAACCATCAACGATGAACCCACAATGTAGTGTCACTCTACGCTACATATATCACCATCAACAGAATTAAAATGCAATAAACCTAATATAGTAAATAAAATCATATCTAACTATCCATGATGAACCCACAATGCATTGTCACCCTACGCTACATATCTCATCATCAACAGAATAAAAATGCAAGTAATGAACTCCTAATTAACAAATAAATTGTAAGAAAATAATAAAACTAATCTAATAGAAATAAATTGTTGATGCAGTCTGGCCCGATTGTTGTTTTGTGTTTGATACTGATTTAAGTTTGGTTGAATTCGGATTAAGTCCAGGTGGATCGGGAGATCACACGTTGGCATGGAAAAGTCCTAGCTTGGAGGGCTAGGTGTGAAAATTCCTAACCTGGAGGGTTAGGTGTGAAAAGTCCTAACTTGGAGGGCTAGGTGTGAAAATTCCTAACTTGGAGGGTTAGGTGTGAAAAAGTCCTAGCGTGGAGGGCTAGGTGTGAAAAGTCCTAGCTTGGAGGGCTAGGTGTGAAAATTCCTAACTTGGAGGGTTAGGCGTGAAAAGTCCTAGCTTGGAGGGCTAGGTGTGAAAATTCCTAACTTGGAGGGTTAGGTGTGGAAAAGTCCTGGCTTGGAGGGCCAGGTCCTAGCTTGGAGGGCCAGGTCCTAGCTTGGAGGGCTAGGTTGATGAAATCCTAGCTTGGAGGGCTAGGTTGAAGTCCCGATGAGTGAAACTGGGCACGGAGTCTTGGTCCGGGGGACTGAGCACGAGTCAGGGGAGGCTGGAGTCAGCTCTCTTGACTTAGAGTGGGTTTGGCCTTGCCTAGATCGGTCTGGTGACCGATCAGGGAAGTTGGCACGGAGTTCCCTCGTGGATCGGTCTAGTGACTGATCCAGCTATGTCTGATCGGTTTGGTGACCGATCAGGGAGCATACAGTGACTTTGGCAAACCTACTGTTCGACTCCTGATCGGTCTGGTGACCGATCAGGGAGCATGCAGTGACTTTGGGAACCTTACTGTTTGGCTCCTGATCAGTCTGGTGATCGATCAGGGATACTATTCAGATCGTTCTGGTGAACGATCAAACGTCGCGGGCTTCTCACTATAACCGATCAGGCTGGAGCCTGATCGGTCAGGAAGTGTCCTGATCGGTCCCCAGACCGATCAGGCCACAACCTGATCGATCTGGTGACCGATCAGGGGTGTGGCAGAAAGAAGCTGGAGGAATCCTAGCTGGTGCTGGATCGGTCTGGTGACCGATCACCAGAAAGTCGCGATTTCCAAGTTCTCACCATGGACCGATCAGGCTGGAGCCTGATCGGACTGAGCCTATCCTGATCGGTCTGGTAACCGATCAGAGTTCACTCTGATCGGTCTGGTGACCGATCAGAAGCTGAACTTTAATTTGAAATGCATGTCAGACGCTCTGATCGCGTATGTTTTCTCTGCGCTTTCTCTGATACACTGTGATTTCCTTGTGATATGCTTTGCTAAGCGTCAAATTGAGTGTGCATGTGACAGGGATGGATTCAAACACTCAAGGAGTGTCAAAGGGAGACTTTCCATTGAGCAGGTTTGGATGCTTTCGTTTCTCAGGTCTCAATGGACGCTAGCGCTGCTGGAAGCTAACCTAGGGCTCGACTGGGGCTCAGCCGAGGAGAGGTCAGGGAGTCCAAGAGAGGTCAGGTAACTGGGCTGTGCAGATGAGCAGCTGGGAGCTACAGAGGAGCGTCTGGCGACAACAGCAGCAGGTTAAGTGGCTGGCGATGAAGAGAAGAGAAGAGGTCTCTGTGTGTGACATCTTCTTGCTTGAGCTACAACTGAGAAGGAGGTTGCTACTACACAGATTCTGATCCTGGAAGCAACCTGTTGAGACATTGCATACTTGAGCGCTTGGAAAAAGAAACAAGGAGCTCGGCAAGTCCATCAGCAAGAAGACACGAAGAGGGAGGTCTTGCGTGAGATCTGTGCTGAGTGGAGCTCGGTGAGGAGTTCGCTTGTGTTCTTTCTGTCCTAAGTGCTCTGTAAGCTTCTTGTGGTTCTTGTACTTATTTCCATTATTCTGTTGAACCCGCTGTGGAGAGGTTTTTCCACCAAGAAGGAGGATTTGATATCCAGATTTTCCGGGGCTTGATCTGCCGACGATCAAGGGATCTCCCTGTAGGACCGGTGTCGTCGATAGGGGGGGTGAATATCGATAGTTAAAATTTTCGCGGAAACCTCGTAATACTTTCGTTCGTACTGGACTCAGAGTGTTAGTGCAGCGGAAAATAAAATAG
This sequence comes from Boesenbergia rotunda, assembly GCA_024364735.1. NCBI lineage: Eukaryota > Viridiplantae > Streptophyta > Magnoliopsida > Zingiberales > Zingiberaceae > Boesenbergia > Boesenbergia rotunda. The sequence goes on along the minus strand of JAGFNQ010001997.1, from coordinate 191,914 downwards.
AAACAATACAAGGACACAGCGGGATTTATTTACTTGGTTCCCAACTCCCCAGGGTCACTACGTCCAAGGCCTATGTACTCGGCGTGAGTCCACTATTGATCTCCTTTCCAGAATTTTCGGAGATGGAGAAAACCCATCTTACAGTGTAGAAGTACAATCAAAAGTATAGGAAAGTAAGTACAGAATATTAAATGCAAACCGAACAACCAGGTTTGAAACTTGGTCGATCTGGACTTCCGAAGTGATGCGCACTTCCTCCTAGAGCCTCCCGTTCGTAGAGCCTCGTCTTTAAAGTATTGTCTTCGGTCAGAATGCTTAGAATCGCTTTCAACAGTTGTGTTTGAAGTAGAGGGGTCGAAGCCCCTTATATAGGCTTCATACGGACGCCCTGGACGCTGGGGGCGCCCCTATAAACCCGGTCAAATCTTATCCCCGCGCTGACCTTGCCACGGCTGATAAAACCTCTGACCAGGGCGCCCCGGACCTCCTGGGTGCCTAGCTTGAACCCAGTCAATGCTAATCTCCTACTTCGAACTCGCAGCAGCAAAACAGCTTTGAACCCGGGCGCCCTGGACCTCCCGGGCGCCCCGCTGGAAGCCTATTCTGCCTTCTTTACTTAAACTGCCTTTTTAGTCTTTGGCTTGGGCGCCCCCATCAATGGAGGCGCCCTGGATGCATGGGGGCACCCCTACTGATGGGGGCGTCTGACTTCAAAGCCTCTAGCCCAGTTTCTTCTTACTATAGCTTCCAATCTTGGTACCTGCAAGATACACAAACACAAAGCATATATACATACAATATTAGCCTTAAGGACTTAGTTCGGACTTCGAATTTCCTCGAAACCCTAGGTCGAACCGGCGCAAGTTCCCACCCCCGAGAACGCGCCTTTCACCTACTCCTTTCAGGAGACGGTTGCCACCCAGTCCTTCGGGTGGACTTTTGCTTAGCTTCCGATACTTCTGGATCTTGAGACGCCCGAACCCTGACCCGTCTCTACTTCTGTCCTTAGTCATCGCTCAGCTAAGTTGCTCAGTCCCTCGGACCAAGACTTCGTGCCCAAACCCTAAGTCCAGGACTTCGGTGCCCAACCCTCGGCCAGGTCTTCTTGCCCAATTCCCCGAACCAGGTCTTCGGTGCCCAACCCTCGGCCAAGTCTTCTTGCCCAGTCCTCGACCAGGACTTAGTGCCCACCTTCCGAGCAGGTCTTCGCTGCCCAGCCTTTTGCTAGGACTTAGTGCCCAGCTTCACTCACTAGGTCTTAGTGCCTAGGTTAACTAGGACTTTTCTTCACTTTGGTTACTCCTCTCTTAACTCCCCTTCCTTTGTTCAATGTATCACTGACTTAAGTCTATTGTCAAACATTAAAACACTTAAAGGAGAACATCATTGATGCACCTTGCACCAACAATCTCTCCCTTTTTGATGTTTGACAATATCTTAAGTTAGATTGGCTGAAGGGACTAACTTACTATTCTTGGGATAAAAAAAATAAAAAAATGATATAAGCTTTGAAACTACATTTTTGATCTTTGGGAGAAAAAATTTTCTAACTTAAGCACACCTCTCCCCCTTTGTCATACATAAAAAAAAACCAAAAATACTTGCACCAACAATGAAAACCTTTGGTTCTTTTTGAAAATACTTAGTGCAAATTTTTGAATGCATTGTATTTTGAATGATATATTGCATTTTTTGAAAAATACATAATTTTGAAAAATGCTATGTGCTTTGAAAAGTACAAGTATTTTGAAAATTATTATCTTTAAAAAAATGCAAGTACTTTTGAAAGATTATGTAATTTTTGAAAAATATAAGTATCTTTGAACCATGTATTGAATTTATTGAGAAATTAAATACTTTTGAAAAATACATTGATTTTTTTGCAAAATTAAGTACTTTTGAAAAAGATTAGACTTTGAAAACATAATATTTTACTTGACTCGGTTTCTTTTCCAATCTAACACAATCCTAGGAAACCTTGTTAACCACAAGGATATTTTCCTAAGTTTCCTGGAAAATTTTCAAACTCAAGTAAATATTATTATTATTATTTTTAAAATAGAATTTTGATAAAAAAAAATGATAGTACTTTTGAAAATATATGCTAGTACATTTTGAAAAATGTGTGAACTTTTGAAGACCCAATATTTTACCTGACTTGGTTTATCTCCCAGTCTAACACCATCCTAGGAAACCTTGTTGACTACAAGGACATTTCCTAAGTGTCCTGGAAATTCTCCAACCCAAGTAAACATTATTTCAAAAATAATTTCATAAGTCACACAAATTCTGACAAATAGAAGAATAGTATTTTGAAAGACTTAGATTTTTAGCCAGATTTTGAAGATATGAAAACAAGTTATTAAATAATTCTTTTAATTTGATCTCTCCCTAAACTTGACTCAGTCCTGGGAAGCTTGTTGACCACAAGTACTCTTCCTCTGAGTCTTTAGGATTTGATTTAGATTAAAAAGAACTATTTAAAAAAATGATTACAAAAAAAAAACTTTTCTTAAATTCTTCTTTTGACTCAGACTCCCCCTAAATTTGACACATCCTTGGAGTCCTTGAAGATCATGAAGTGGGCATTTCGTCTGTGTCTTTAGGGTTTATCAAAGTCAAAGAAATAGGTAAATTTTTGAACATATAATTTTTACAACATAAACCTTTTTCGAAAACACAAGTGATAATGATTTAGAGCACAGTTTTCGAAAGGTATTTTCAAATGATAGTAATGTTTAAAGTGTAGTTTTCGAAAACCATTTCAAAAAAAATAAAAAGCACTCCCCCTATACCCGATACCGTTTGACTCTATTTAAGTGCCTTAAGGAACTTTAGTGTTGTCCTAAGAGGCTTGTGTCTAATTGCGTGAGTCAAAATTTTTTTTAAAATGATATAATTTTTGAGAACATGTAATATGTATATTCAAACAGATAAGCATGAATTCCATAAAAACATTATTAGGTTGAAACACTATTTTGAAAATATATTTTTAGAAAAATATTCTAGCAATTTTGAAAAATAGTTTTGGAAAATATTTTTCAATTTATTAGTCCTTAACATTTCACTCATTCTAGATGTCTCAATACAGCAAGCATGGTTGCCTTATAGGTGTATTGTGAGATGCTTGAATCATTTTTCTTAATTTATTATTAACTCTAAGATTTAATTGAAGCTTGTGTTAGATTCAAATCTAGCAAGAGTAAAGTGAATTTGGTTTTCAATAATCGGCTTCTAGGTCTTGGCGAGGCACTAGGCCTTCTTTGGCCGTAGCCTTATTGGATCATCAACCCTTTCCTTGACAAAGCCTTTTATTGAAAATCCATTTTCAAGTTACTCCTTGAAAGATTTTGGTCTAACTAGTTTGGGTCTTGGATCGGTAACTTCGGCTAGTTCCACCAGTCTAAAGAGACCAAGTAGTGTATACTTGATCTTATTAGAAGAGGTTTCCCTAACGTACTATCATCTCACCTCCACCCAATACTAGGTTGATCAAGTTTCAATTATTCTTTTTCCTATAGCCGTTCTAAAATATGCATAAAATTTAAATATGAATGACATGTTATATATTTAAAAGAATTAGCAAATGCATGACATGACAATTATGCATGAGTCAAACAAGTCCAAAACATTTTAATTATGTTTCTAAAGATGTATCAAATTCTCGACTTGATACATGTCGTGTGAACCGGCGAATATGTCAACCTACCTTGACATATTTAGTTTTATTAAATTAATTGTTGCGGTTTGGGTAAGATTTTAGTTTAGTTTAGGTTTATTTAATATTTGGTTGGATTAAGAATTAATTGAAGTTAACTTAATTAGAAATTAATTAATTAATTGAGATTTAATTGAATTAATTTAAGTTTGAATTACTTTAGATTGATTTAATTTAAGTTCGAATTAATTAGGATTAATTTGAATTAATTTAAGTTCGAATTAATTAAGATCTAATTAGAATTTAATTGACTAATTAATTTGAATTTGAATAATTAAGATTTAATTAATTTGAGTTTGAATAATTAAGATTTAATTAATTTGAGTTTGAATAATTTGAATTTAATTTAATTTGAGTTTGAATAATTTGAATTTTATTTAATTTGAGTTTGAATAATTAAGATTTAATTAATTTGAGTTTGAATAATTTGAATTTAAATTAGATTTAATTAAGATTTAATTTGAATAATTTTGAATTTAATTAAAATTTAATTTGAATTTAATTAGGATTTAATTTGAATTAATTTGAATTTAATTAGGATTTAATTTGAATTAATTTTAATTTAATTAAGATTTAATTTAAATTTAATTAAGATTTAATTTAAATTTAATTAGGATTTAATTTTGAATTTATTTAGGATTTAATTTAAATTTAATTAGGATTTAATTTAAAATATAATTAGAATTTAATTTTGACTTAATTTGAATTTAATTAGGATTTAATTTAAATTTAATTAGGATTTAATATGATTTTAATTAGTAATTAATTTAAATTAATTTGAATTTAATTTATTTAATTGAGTTTAATTAAGATTTAATTGAATTTAATTGATTTTATTAAGATTTAATTGATTTAATTAAGATTTAATTGATTTAATTAAGATTTAATTGAATTTAATTGATTTAATCGAGTTTAATTGATTTAATTAAGATTTAATTGAATTTAATTGATTTATTTGAGTTTAATTAAGATTTAATTGAATTTAATTGATTTTATTAAGATTTAATTGATTTAATGAAGATTTAATTGATTTAATTGATTTAATTAAGATTTAATTGATTTAATTAAGATTTAATTGAATTTAATTGATTTAATCGAGTTTAATTGATTTAACTAAGATTTAATTGAATTTAATTGATTTAATTGAGTTTAATTGATTTAATCAAGATTTAATTTAGTTTAATTGATTTAATAATATTTAATTGATTTAATTAAGATTTAATTGAGTTTAATTGATCTAATTGAGGTTATTTGATTTAATCATGATTTAATTGAGTTTAATTGATTTAATTATGATTTAATTCATTTTAATTGATTTTATTGAGTTTAATTTATTTAATTGAGTTTAATTGATTTAATTAAGATTTAATTAAGTTTATTAAAATTATTGGAATTAATTAAGATTTGAATAATTGAGGTTGAAATGATTAATTAATAGTTGTAGGTTTAAGTTCATCATTTTAATTATTTCATAAATTTCTTTTTCATCTTTATCTATGTTTTCAAAATTTTCTAATAGTTCAGATTTATTTGAACCTTTGTAATTTTTATTGACTATGACCCTAATCTTAAAAAATTCCATCTCCTCCTCAAGATTAGATCTTTTAATATCCTCAAAGTAGGTGGAGTAAAATGGGTCACTAGTTAATTTTTCAGGATTATCCAAAAGGAAAATTAAATTATTATCTAAAGAATCATCCTCAAACTTATTCTCATTATCCATAAGATTTTTAATAAAATCATTTTTATCCTCAAAAATAATTTCAGAATTATCTTCAGAATTATCTTTACTAACTTCAGAGTTATCTTCAGAATTATTCTTAAGATATTCAAATTTGAATTCTGAGTTATACAACGGATTTTCAAATTTGAATTCATAATTGTCTACAGGATTTTCAAATTTGAATTCAAGATTATTCTCAAGATTTTTGAATTCAGATTTATCCTTAGGATTAAATTTATCTGAGTTAAAATTATTAGAATTAGAATTAAAGTTATGATAATTTATTTTAGAAATTACTGAATTGATGTTCTGAATTAAGTAATAAATTTCTGATATTTTTGGTATATCTGTATTTTCTAATTTGACATGCAAAATATTAATTTTACTCTGCAGTAAATCTAATTTATCAGAAAAGTTAACTAAATTATAAAAAGACAATGCAGAAAATTGTAAAATTTTTGGAACATAAATCTTACGTGCCTTCGCCGGACACTTGTTTTGTTAGTGTCCGTACTTCTCTCATTTGAAGCATCGTACGCGATCCTTGTTTTTCCGGACTCCTGGCGCTGGTGCCACCTTTGCCGCCGCTGGTGTAGATCGAGTCTTACGAGTAGGGCACTGATTTTTATAGTGCCCTCTCTCCCTGCACTTAAAACACATAATTTGAAATTTAAAAACAGACATTTTAATTAAAATATACCTGATTCACCCCTGGCCTCCCCCTCAACTCCTAGCGTCGTTGCTCCGTCGGCGGTTAGTCAGGTGAAGAGCGGCCTGGCTCTGATACCACTTGTAGGACCGGTGCCGCCGATAGAGCGGGGGGGGGGGGGTGAATATCGACAGTTAAAATTTTCGCGGAAACCTCGTAATACTTTCGTTCGTACTGGACTCAGAGTGTTAGTGTAGCAGAAAATAAAATAGAAACAATACAAGGACACAGCGGGATTTATTTACTTGGTTCCCAACCCCCAGGGTCAGTACGTCCAAGGCCTATGTACTCAGCGTGAGTCCACTATTGGTCTCCTTTCCGGAATTTTCGGAGGCGGAGAAAACCCGTCTTATAGTGTAGAAGTACAGTCAAAAGTATAGGAAAGTAAGTACAGAATATTAAATGCAAACCGAACAACTAGGGTTTGAAACTCGGCCGATCTGGACCTCTGAAGGGCCGCGCACTTTCTCCTGGAGCCACCCAGTCGTAGAGCCTCGTCTTTAGAGTGTTGTCGTCAGTCAGAATGCTTAGAATCGCTTTCAGCAGTTGTGTCTGAAGTAGAGGGGTCGAAGCCCCTTATATAGGCTTCATACGGGCGCCCTGGACGCTGGGGACGCCCCTATAAACCCGGTCAAACCTTATCCCCGCGCCGACCTCGCCGCGGCTGATAAAACCTCTGACCAGGGTGCCCCGGACCTCTTGGGCACCTAGCTTGAACCCAGTCAATGCTAATCTCCTGCTTCGAACTCGCAGCAGCAAAACAGCTTTGAACCCGGGTGCCCTGGACCTCCCAGGCGCCCCGCTTGAAGCCTATTCTACCTTCTTTACCTAAACTACCTTTTTAGTCTTTGGCTTGGGCGCCCCCATCAATGGGGGCGCCCCCACTGATGGGGGCGCCTGGCTTTAAAGCCTCCAGCCCAGTTTCTTCTTGCTTTGTCTTCCAATCTTGGTACCTGCAAGATACACAAACACAAAGCACATATACAGACAATATTAGCCTTAAGGACTTGGTTCGGACTTCGGATTTCCTCAAAATCCTAGGTCGAACCGGCGCATGTTCCCACCCCCGAGAACGCGCCTTTCACCTACTCCTTTCAGGAGACGGTTGCCACCCAGTCCTTCGGGTGGACTTTTGCTTATCTTCCGATACTTCCGGACCTCGAGACGCCCAAACCCTGACCCGTCTCTACTCCTGTCCTTAGTCATCGCTCAGCTAAGTTGCTCAGTCCCTCGAACCAAGACTTCGTGCCCAACCCCTAAGTCCAGGACTTCGGTGCCCAACCCTCGGCCAGGTCTTCTTGCCTAATTCCTCGAACTAGGTCTTCGGTGCCCAACCCTCGGCCAGGTCTTCTTGCCCAGTCCTCGACCAGGACTTAGTGCCCACCTTCCGAGCATGTCTTCGGTGCCCAGCCTTTTGCCAGGACTTAGTGCCTAACTTCACTCACCAGGTCTTAGTGCCTAGGTTAACTAGGACTTTTCTTCACTTTGGTCACTCCTCTCTTAACTCCCCTTCCTTTGTTCAATGTATCACTGACTTAAGTCTATTGTCAATCATTAAAACACTTAAAGGAGAACATCATTGATGCACCTTGCACCAACACTCCCGAGCTAGATAAGTGCTATAGAACAATAGCTTGCTTGACAAACATGCTTAAGAAATCTAAGGCCAAGGTTAAATCATTAAGATTAGAGGTGGAAAAATTGAAAACCTCTAAGGATGAGGTAATTAATGATTTGCATGCTAAGACCCTTGAGAATGAAAATAAGGACTTGAAGGGTGAAATTTAGAATCTCAAGAATATTCTTGAAAAATTTTCAACAAGCTCCAAAACCCTAGATATGATCTTAAACGTACTCACAAAAGGCGGTTTACAATAAGGCCGGTATAGGTTACCGACCTAAAGAACCAACCTTTGTGTCATTAATGTCTAGAAATCGTATTAGACCACCAAATGATTCTAGGGTTCATGGACATAAGAAGAAAATGACTAAGGCATGGGTGCCTAAGTCCTTCATTGAAGATGCATTAGGTCCCAAAATTTGGATACCTAAAACCTTTATTTTTTGAATTGTGTAGGTATTGATTGAGGGGGATCATCTATCAACTTGGGTGGTTGATATTTGGTGCTCCAAACATATAGCCATTCCTAGTTAGGAATGTGCTCATCATTTTCTCAAATTAATTGATGACCATGTGTACAATGTAGGGGATTGTCTTCATTTGTCTTTGTGAGCAGTAGGAAAAATTGTTATCCATGCTCAAGGTTATATTAGTTCCAAAATGGACCAACAAGTTTTGAAATGAAAATTTATCACATGAATGGTTTCGGTTGACATATAACTTATTTTTATGGATTGCTTAGAATAATGAGTTTTGTTACTGCAATTTATGATCTATGATATGTCTTATCTCAAGCCTAAGGAGTCTATTTTCTTATACAACATGAATGCATGCTAAGGAAAATATCATACTTAATTTGTGATGATAAGACATCAATAGACAAGAACATGAGCTTAAGGTTTAGGCTTAGATTTTGCTTAAGCTATTTTGTTTGGTGAACATGATCAAGTATGCCATGATTTACTGTATGTGTTAGTAACATTAATGATTGCATGCATACCTGTTTTAGAAGCCTAATTCAACCTTGATTTCAAATCGGTTGGAACCATGACTTTAATACACACTTGGAAGTATGACTTTTCAATCCAATCCATGAGTTTTAGCTTCAATATGCCATGATTAGGATTGGACTCCATAGTTCACTGTAAATCTAGAAGTTAGCCAAAATATTTGCAATAACTTATGATATATCTTAGGTTTACGTTTTTTTTGTTATTTTTGAGATGAACCTAGCTGAGTGTGCCATGATTTTATTGTATGAATGCATGCTAAAGAACAAGGAGTAACACATAGTTTGTACTAATAAGACATCACCAAACAAAGAACATGAGCTTTAACATTCACTACTTAAGTTCTTTGACTTAGTGCCCTCTTTGTATCAAACTAAATTAAGGTTCTAGGACTTAGGATATATATACACATGTATCCCCAACATATAGCTCATCACATTCAAGCTTACCATGGTTTTTGAAATCACACTTTAGAACTTAGTATGCATGGCCTTTACTCTCAAGTTATACACTCAAGTTATATTGTCATTGGAAATGTGTTATTCATGATATTTTGAACTTAGTATGTATGGTTTTATAAAAATCTATTTTGGGGATTATAAACTTGACATATATTTTGAACTCACTTAAAACATGTTGATGCAAACATGTACATGCCTGTTTTTAAGAAGTTTAACCCCCTAGGAAATGAATGTCTTTGATGGGTTTTCCCTTTGATATGAAAATATACATTTTGGTTAAGGGACCCCATGTTTAGAACCAAAGTAATTAAATCTAATTGAGTTAGGGTTTGGGAATGGCTAAGAATTGAAACAAACCTGATTTCAGAGTTTCTGAAATCAGTTTCTGAAATCTGGAACTCAGAAAACATTCTGTGCCGAACCTGATCGGTCCACCGACCGATCAGGGATCCCTCTGATCGGTCCGGTGACCGATCAGATCAACACTGATCAGTAAGTTCCATGATTGGGTCAAAACTCCTCAGTCCAATCTCCTCTCGTCGAATTGTATCAGTTTAATGATCACACTATAAACAAACATGATACAATCCGGTTACAATTGAAACATATTTGATCACCCATTGGTACAAACCTAGTATTAAGGGAGCATAAATTTGTTCAAGTGGTAAAATATGGGGAGGAATTTTTGAGACCCTTGATTCTCAGAAATGTTTCTGAAACGTCAAGTGTTAAAATGAGGTTTAGCTAATCATACTTGGAACAAAAGTTAATTTGATATAAACCTATGTTGGAATGTTCAAATACATAAGAAAGGGTTTGTTGAGTCATGACTCTTGCTCTTAATGTCATGTTTCAGAAATTTTTCTGAAACGTCGAATATCAATAGAGTTTACACCCCTGTTGTGGAATGCAAATTGTTAATGCAGTCTGGTCAAGAACGTATCAGAGTTTCAGGAATTTTTCTGAAATCTGATCGGTCCCCAGACTAATCAGAAATTCTTCTGTATCAAGTAATCAACGGCCCTGATCGGTCACGGAGACCAATCAGGATTATGTGTCGGATACAGCTGTATTCCCTACTTGTCATATGAAACATATACATGTTTGACCATGATATAATTTTGTATATGGTTTCATGTGCAATTCACACTTATTGCCGTATGATGCATATACATTGTTGCCATGATACATTTATGGTATATGTCTCTCATATGCAATTCAAAATTTATCGTTGATTATTTTGGGTTTGGGGAGAGACCCTTGGTTGAGGGGGAGTTATGTTAAAACTTAATAACCATGCACTTTTCGATGTTTGACAAAGGTGGAGAGAATGGTTGATTAAGTTTGAGGTTATTATAGGGGAGGATCTTGATTCCCTTATGAGAATTGAATGGACTTCAATTGATCAAATACCTAAACTTAAATCAGATTGTCAAACAACAAAAAGGGGGAGATTGTTGATGCAGTCTGGCCCGATTGTTGTTTTATGTTTGACACCAATTTAAGTTTGGTTGAATTCGGATTAGGTCCAGGTGGATCAGGAGATCACACGTTGGCATGGAAAAGTCCTAGCTTAGAGGGCTAGGTGTGAAAATTCCTAACCTGGAGGGTTAGGTGTGAAAAGTCCTAGCTTGGAGGGCTAGGTGTGAAAATTCCTAACTTGGAGGGTTAGGTGTGGAAAAGTCCTGGCTTGGAGGGCCAGGTCCTAGCTTGAAGGGCTAGGTTGATGAAACTTTGGCTTGGAGGGCCAGGTCCTAGGTTGGAGGGCTAGGTTGATGAAACCCTGGCTTGGAGGGCCAGGTCCTAGCTTGGAGGGCTAGGTTGATGAAATCCTAGCTTGGAGGGCTAGGTTGAAGTCCCGGCGAGTGAAACTGGGCACGGAGTCTTGGTCCGGGGGACTGAGCACGAGTCAGGGGAGGCTGGGAGCCAGTTCTCTTGACTTAGAGTCGGTTTGGCCTTGCCTGGATCGGTCTGGTGACCGATCAGGGAAGTTGGCACGGAGTTCCCTCGTGGATCGGTCTGGTGACTGATCCAGCTATGTCTGATCAGTCTGGTGACCGATCAGAGAGTATACAGTGACTTTGGCAAACCTACTGTTTGGCTCCTGATCGGTCTGGTGACCGATCAGGGAGCATGCAGTGACTTTGGGAACCTTACTGCTCGGCTCCTGATGACCGATCAGGGATACTATTCAGATTGTTCTGGTGAACGATCAAATGTCGCAGGCTTCTCACTATAACCGATCAGGCTGGAGCCTGATCGGTCAGGAAGTGTCCTGATCGGTCCCCAGACCAATCAGGCCACAACCTGATCGGTCTGGTGACCGATCAGGGGTGTGGCAGAAAGAAGCTGGAGGAAACCCAGCTAGTGCTGGATCGGTCTGGTGACCGATCACCAGAAAGTTGCGATTTCCAGGTTCTCACCGTGGACCGATCAGGCTGGAGCCTGATCGGACTGAGCCTATCCTAATGGGTCTGGTGACCGATCAGGGTTCACTCTAATCGGTCTGGTGATCGATCAGAAGCTGAACTTTAATTTGAAATGCATGTCAGACGCTCTGATCGCGTATGTTTTCTCTGCGCTTTCTCTGATACACTGTGATTTCCTTGTGATATGCTTTGCTAAGCGTCAAATTGAGTGTGCATGTGACAGGGATGGATTCAAACACTCAAGGAGGGTCAAAGGGAGACTTTTCATCGAGCAGGTATGGATGCTTTCATTTCTCAGGTCTCAACGGACGCTGGCGCTGCTGGAAGCTAACCTGGGGCTCGACTGGGGCTCAGCCGAGGAGAGGTCAGGGAGTCCAAGAGAGGTCAGGTAGCTAGGTTGTGCAGATGAGCAGCTGGGAGCTGCAGAGGAGCGTCTGGCGACAGCAGCAGCAGGTTAAGTGGCTGACGATGAAGAGAAGAGAAGAGGTCTCTGCGTGCGACATCTTCTTGCTTGAGCTACAACTGAGAAGGAGGTTGCTACGACACAGATTCTGATCCTGGAAGCAACCTGTTGAGACATTGCATGTTGGTGCAGACAGCACCCAAGTTGAACCTGTGTTTTGATCAATGGCAAAGGGTTCAAAAGTTAAGATGTTGTGTTTGTCTAACAAGCTACTTAAGTGTGCAGATTGAAAGTCCTAGCGAAGGATTGCTAGGCACCAGGCGAAGGACTGCCCTAAGACCCAGCGAAGGGATGCTGGGCACCTAGCGAAGGGCTGCTAGGAAGTCGAAGACCTAGCGAAGAAATGCTAGGCACCAAGCGAAGGACTGCTTGGTACTGAAGACCTGGCGAAGGACAGCTAGGCACCTGGTGAAGGACTGCTGGGCAAAAGTCCAACCGGAGGAGCCCGTTGGCATCAGGTAAATTCTCCTGAGATGAGTAGGTGAGGATGCGTTCCCCGTTGAGGGAACAGTAGGTGTCGGTTCGACCTAGGGCTCCATTTTGGAGATCCAAAGTTAGAACCAAGACAGCTAAGGCTGTAAAACTTACTTATATATTTGCTCCATCTTGTTTCGTACTAACCCTGGATGCAGGACCGAAGGAACGAGTGCATGTAGCTCAGAAAGCCTCAAAGGAGTGAGGTAGTAGCTGGGTTGGGCACCCGGAAGGACCCGGGCGCCCTAAGTACAAGGCAAAGAGGAGTTCAGCACAAGCAAGCTTCGGAAGCTCACTGGGCGGGGCACCCCCATGCTCCCGGGCACCCCCGTGCGCCCGGGCGCCCTGGATGCCTAGGGCGCCTCGCACTCAAGCCAACGAAGCGGATAGCTCTTATCCAGCTGAGAAGCTCGCTGAAATGGTCAACCAGGGCGCCCCCAGAGTCAATCCTCAGCCCTATTCGAGTGGGATAAGGGCTGACCGAGGTAGTTCCGGATCGGTTGACACATGGGGGGGGGGCGCCCCCAACGTTCAGGGCGCCCCGAAGTGCTATAAATAGCACCCAACACCAATGCTTCTCAACATCAAGTTTTCCAACGCAAACATGCTCTTCAACTCACGCGCTCTGCTCCAGAAATCCTTCATCTCGTGATTCTAGAGCCGGCAACGACCCTACGCACCGAAGAACGATCTACACCGGGCACCAGTAACGAAGAGCCAATTTTTTGTATTCTTACTGCACTTATAACTGTACAACTATTTGTAAGATTTTGCGCGATTATATTATTGCCCGCAGTAAACGGTCAAGGACTGTGGGCCTTGGAGTAGGAGCCGACCGCGACTCCGAACCAAGTAAAACCGATTGTGTCTTTGTGTTTTGTTTATTCCGCTGCGCATTTGCTCTTAATTTTATCTGAAAAATGAGTTACGATATTCACCCCCCCTCTATCGTTTTCTCTCGATCCAACAAGTGGTATCAGAGCGGGGAAGCTCAAATTTGATGCCACCACCAATTTGAGAATTTCTTTTTGGATTTTTACGAAATCTTTTATAATTTTTTGTTTGATTTTTTTTTCTTTCCGTTAATCGAGGTTGGTGCAACACCCCTCGATAATTATTTTTTTCCCTCGCACTACTAATTCAAGACCAAGTCTTGGGACAGAGTTTTTCTTTCTCTTCTTTCTTTTTCAGATAAAATCTTTAATGGCCATGCAAGAAGGCTTCAGCACCGCAAGGCCACTGCTCTTCAGTGGGGAGGACTTCTCCTACTGGAAGAGCAGATTGGAGGTCCACCTGAAAATTCAGGTGGACATGTGGATAATCATCCAGTCCGAACTGGAAATACCAAGGAATGCTTATGGAGTACAACAATCTTACGCTGAATGGGATGCTCCACTCAAAAAGAAAATCAAGGCCGATGCCAAAGCGACCCAAACACTACAATGCGGCCTAACAAAAGAGGAGCTGAACCGGTTGGGTCCATTCAACAGTGCCAAAGAACTCTGGGGTAAGCTGATCGAACTACACGAAGGAACCTTCGACACCAGAATCAGCAAGAGGGACCTTCTGCTAAACAAACTATGCACCATCAAGATGAACGAAGGTGAATCAGCAGCTCAGCTCCACGCCAGAATCCAGGAGCTGATGAACGGTCTACACACCATTGGTCACAAGGTAGAAAACCGTGACCTTATAAGGTATGCCCTTAATGCTTTCCCAAGAAATACCTTGTGGGCATATATGGTAGATGCTTACAAAGTTTCTAGGGATCTTTCCAAAATCAAATTAGATGAATTTTTTTTCTGAACTCGAATTACATGAAAGGCATATATGGTAGATGCTTTTGTTGCAGGTAAAGCTGGAAAGACATCCAAGAAGAAAACTCAACCTGCACCCGAGTCTGATTCAGACTCAGACTCAGAAGGCGACGAAGGAGACCGACCTAAGCTGGTCCGACTGGCCCAAAACTACTACAAGGAATTGAAGAATCAATCCAACAGAAGGAAAGCCAGCCGAAGAAAGGAAGAACCAGCTGAACCCTCAAATGACAAGAACAACCAAACGTGACCTGCTACGAGTGCAAGAAGAAGGGTCACTACAAGACGGAGTGTCCTAACCTAAAGGAGACCAAGAAGACAAGAAGGAAGAAAGCACTCCAAGCAACGTGGAACGAGTCCTCCTCCTCTAAAGAAGAAGAGGTCCCACAATCGAACCTGCTCGCACTAACCGCCTCAGAAGAAATCGAGATCGAGTCAGAATCGGAGCTAGACGACGACAAACTTACATTCTCAGAGGACGGCAAAATAACTATAAGTGGTTTTTCAAGAAGTCAATTAAGTGAGTTAATTTCTTATCTTTCTCGAGATTTGGCGAAAGCAAAACTCCGAGTCGAATCTCTCCGACAGGAAGTAAAATTCCTGAAGGAGAGAGCTGACTCTAGATCCTTAACTGAGATGGTTCAAGAAGGAACCTCTACTCAAGTTGAAAAACTTGAGAAAGAGAACTCCTCCTTGAAAACTCAAGTTAAGGACCTTAGATCAGGATTAGAACGATTCACTTCTGGATCTAAGGGTCTTGACATGATTCTTGAAAAACAGAAGTCGGTTCTAAATCGATCCGGACTATGGTATAGACCAAATCTAGACAAAGATCCTACTATGCTGTACTGAACCAGTCCTGACCTGTTTTTCGGGCCGCGAAAACCGCTTTTTCGCGTCGCGGAAACCCCGAAAGCCCCAATAGAAAGGATCCGAGCGAAGAAAACCATTTCAAAAATTTACGAGTTCTCGTTTACATGCTTCAAAACTGATCTACAACCTAGATCTATTAGAGAAGAGAAAACTACCTTCGATGCGTGCCCCGCAATTCCCGCTCGCTCCTCGGTTGGTGTCGGATCTCAAGGATGCAAAGTAGCAACCCTCTAGAAGTATCCACACAAGCAAGAAAGTGGAGAGGAGAGCCCAAAAGTGTGCTAGCACTACTTGGGGTCTCGGCAAGATGAGAGGAGAGGGAGAGCAAAAACCAAAACAAAACCAAGTGAGGAGAAGAATCTAATCACACACACACACAAAACCCCTTTTGTGTGTTTAAGTGGCCGGCCACTTAATGGCCATTATTGGCCATTAAGTGGCCGGCCACCACCTTGGGTAACCCCCTATTTGAATTCAAAATTCAAATGGGGAGGTTACTTAGCCTTGATGATGATACCAAGTCATCACTTGGTCAAGTCAATGTGATGTGGCTTGAGTCAAGTCAAACTTGCCTCTTATGGATTTTCCATATTTAGCCAAAGTCAAACTTTGACTTCATTATTCTCCCATGATTAGATTCATCCAACACTTGGATCAAACTCGAGTCCAACTCAAGTTGTCTAATTTGAGTCAAGTCAAACTTGCCTTTTATGGACTTTCCATATTTAGCCAAAGTCAAACTTTGACTTTATTACTCTCGGTCCATCATATGGACTTATTCTCCATCTATTGCTCTATGTGTGTGACCCTATAGGTTCTTGTAACGTTGACAATGCCCTTAAACCTATTTAAGGACATAAGCAATGAGAGGTATCTAGCAACACATCATTGCTACCCAAGTTACAAGAATGTCGAGATCCAACATCACCATTGTGACTAATAATTGTGACCATCACAATATGTGACAACGTCCTTCTATCCTCGATATCTAGATTGATCTTTCATGAGGCATAGACCGTGTCATCCTCAAATCAATCTATATGTCTTGATCTCCAAGTAGACTCACTATAATCAAATAAGCTCAATATCTAATATTGCCTTATTTGGGCATGGCCATGCACTTAGTGGTCTTACTCTATCAAGAACGAAGATATCACTCCCGTCATATAGGAGGGATAGATCCCATCTACGTTACTCACATCCCTCCGCATAATTTGTTACAAACCCAGTAATCGCCTTTATAGTCCACCCAGTTACGGGTGACGTTTGACGAAGCCAAAGTACGTAACTCCTTATGTAGGGAACTATGGTAACTTCAGGTCTAGGACTATAGTCATACTAATAGTCACATGAGAAAGTATATGACACTCATATAACGATCCATGATACTTTCTCATGGCGGGCCATTCAGTATACATTCTCTAATGTATACCCATGTGTCAACTTGATATCTCATATCCATGACTTGTGAGATCAAGTCATCATGTTGACCTACATGCTAGTCTCTATGCATTAACATTGTCCTTGAATGTTAATACTTGACTAGGAATAATTAAGAGTAGTGTTCTCTATATCATCTCACTATCGATTCAACTAATCGATTGATATAGATAAGAACCTTCTACTCAAGGACGTTATTATACTAAGTTATTTGGCACCAATACACATAAGTACAATAACCATAAGAAATGCCTTTATATATAAGAAATATATATACAAGAATATGATACAATGAGTCCAAAAAGTAATCATCATATGATTGGCTCTAGGGCTCTCACTAACAATCTCCCACTAGCACTAGTGCCAATCGCTGTAGTATCTAATACCCAATGACCTAGTGTGACCATCATGCTTCATCTGTGCCAAAGCCTTGGTCAAGGGATCTGCGACGTTAGCCTCTGTGGGTACTCTGCAAATCTTACATCTCCTCGATCGATGATCTCTCGAATGAGATGGAATCGCCGTAGTATGTGTTTGGTCCGCTGGTGTGAGCGAGGTTCCTTAGCCTGCGCAATAGCTCCATTGTTGTCACAATAGAGCTCTACGGGATCAGATATGCTAGGAACCACCCCAAGCTCAGTGATGAACTTGCGGATCCAAACTGCCTCCTTTGCTGCCTCTGATGCAGCAATATACTCAGCTTCTGTTGTAGAATCTGCAACTGTGTCCTGCTTCGAACTCTTCCAGCTCACAGCTCCGCCATTCAAGCAAAACACGAACCCTGACTGCGATCTGTAATCATCCTGGTCGGTTTGGAAGCTGGCATCAGTGTAACCCTTTACAACTAGATGCTCATCGCCTCCAAATATCAAAAAATATTCCTTAGTCCTTCTCAAGTACTTAAGGATATTCTTGACCGCTATCCAGTGACGTTCACCTGGATCTGACTGGTACCTGCTCGTCATGCTCAAAGCATACGAGACATCAGGACGAGTACATAACATGGCGTACATGATAGATCCTATGGCAGAAGCATAAGGGATCTTATCCATGCGGTCTCTCTCCTCTCTAGAAGAGGGACTCTGAGTCTTCGAAAGACTCACACCATGTGACATTGGCAGAATTCCTCTCTTGGAATTCTGCATGGCAAAACGGTGTAATACCGTATCGATGTATGTACTCTGACTTAGGCCAAGCAATCTCTTAGATCTATCTCTATAGATCTTAATGCCTAGAATGCAGGCTGCTTCACCTAAGTCCTTCATTGCGAAACAAGTCCCCAACCAAGTCTTCACAGACTGTAGCGAAGGGATGTTGTTCCCAATGAGTAGTATGTCATCCACATACAAGACTAGGAAGACTACTGTGCTCCCACTAACCATCTTGTAGACACAAGGTTCATCTTCGTTCTTGATGAAACCAAACTGTTTGATCGCATCATCGAATCGAAGATTCCAGCTCCGAGAAGCTTGCTTTAGACCATAAATGGCCCTATGCAGCTTGCATACTCTGCCAGTATGCTGTGGATCTACAAAACCCTCAGGCTGTGTCATGTACACATCCTCGAGGAGGTTTCCATTCAGAAACGCTGTCTTGACATCCATCTGCCAGATCTCATAATCGTGGTAGGCTGCAATAGCAAGCATGATCCGAATGGACTTAAACATCGCTACTAGAGAAAAAGTTTCATCATAGTCAATACCATGATTTGCTTGAAACCTTTAGCTACCAGTCTACCCTTATAGGTATGAGTAAGTCCATCCATGTTAGACTTTCTCTTAAAGACCCACTTACACCCAATGGGTTTGACCCCTTCAGGTGGATCAACCAAGGTCCAAACTTGGTTAGTGTACATGGATTCCATTTCGGATCTCATAGCTTCCAGCCATGACTTAGAATCTGGGCTCATCACAGCTTCCTGATAGGTGGTAGGCTCATTCTCAATGATTATAACGTCATCATGGTCAGGCAAGAGAAATGAATATCTCTCAGGCTGACGACGTACCCTATCAGACCTGCGAAGAGGTAGGTCTACCTGAACAGGTTGTTGTTCCACAACTTCTTGTGTAACAATCTCATCCACAACTTCTTGTGGTTCCTGTTCAGTATCCATCAAGGGCTCAGTGCTATGGTCGTTGTCTTGAACTTCTTCAAGATCAAACGAACTCCCACTAGTCTTTCTAGAAACAAAGTCCCTTTCTAGAAAGACCCCAGTCTTAGCAACAAACACTTTGTGTTGACTGGGAATGTAGAAGTAATATCCCTTAGTTTCCTTGGGATATCCCACGAAATAGCACTTATCGGACTTGGGTCCCAGTTTGTCTGAGACTTGACGTCTAACGTAAGCCTCACAACCCCAAACCCTCATGAAAGACATCTTGGGACTCCTCCCAGTCCATATCGTATATGGTGTCTTCATGACCGCCTTTGATGGAACACGGTTAAGTGTGAACGCTGCCGTGTCTAGAGCATATCCCCAAAAGGATATAGGAAGATCTGCGTGACTCATCATAGATCGTACCATATCTAATAAGGTACGATTCCTCCTTTCGGATACACCATTCCACTGTGGTGTCCCAGGAGGAGTGAGTTGAGATAGAATCCCACACTCAGCTAAATAGTCACGAAACTCATGGCTCAAGTATTCTCCACCTCGATCTGATCGAAGTATTTTAATACTCTTGCCGAGTTGGTTTTGTACTTCATTTCTGAATTCTTTGAACTTTTCAAAGGACTCGGACTTATGTGTCATCAAGTACACATAACCATATCTACTGAAATCATCAGTAAATGTGATGAAGTATCTATAACCACCTCGAGCAGCAACATTGAAAGGGCCACATACATCAGAATGTATGAGTCCTAACAAATCTGTTGCCCTCTCGCTATGTCCACTAAAGGGAGTCTTAGTCATCTTGCCTAGAAGGCATGACTCGCATGTCTCATATGATTCAAAATCAAATGAATCCAGCAATCCATCCTTATGGAGCTGGGACAAGCGACTCTCATTTATGTGGCCTAAGCGACAGTGCCAGAGATAGGTTGGGTTCAACTCATTTGATCTCAACCTCTTGGTACTTACATTATAGATAGGGCGTTCTAAGTCTAGAATGTAGAGTCCGTTGATAAGATCTGCACTACAATAGAACATTTCATTTAAATAGACTGAACAACATTTGTTCTTAATTATAAATGAGAAGCCTTTCTTGTCTAGACAAGAAACAGAAATTATGTTCTTAGTAAGTGCAGGTACATAACAACAATCATCTAGTTCCAGTACAAGCCCAGAGGGCAGAGATAGAAAATAAGTTCCTACAGCAACAGCAGCAACTCGTGCTCCATTGCCTACTCGTAGGTCCACCTCGCCCTTTGCCAATGCCCTGCTATTTCTCAGCCCCTGCACATTGGTACAAATGTGAGAAGCACATCCAGTATCTAATACCCATGATGTAGAAATAGAAAGGTTGACTTCTATAACATATATACCTGAAGTAGAAGGCTCGCTTCTCTTCTTCTTAAGATCCTCCAGGTAGATCTTGCAGTTTCTTTTCCAATGCCCTTTCTCACCGCAATGGAAACAGGTGGCATCCTTCTGCACCCCACCCTTGGGTTTAAGTGCTGCAGAGCTGGCTTTGCCCTTGGTTTGGGTCTTACCCTTACCTTTGGGCTTCCACTTACCCTTGCCTTTGCCCTTCTGTACCATCAGGACAGTACTAGGCTTGGTGAGATTAGGCTCAGCAGTTCTTAACATGTTGAGTATCTCGGGAAGTGGTTTGTCTAATTCGTTCATGTTGTAATTCATGACGAATTGACGGTAACCTGGCGGCAACGATTGCAGAATCAGGTCGGTAGCCAGCTCTTGGCCCAAGGGAAACCCTAGTCTATCGAGGTTCTCGACGTACCCAATCATCTTGAGTACGTGAGTTCCTACTGGGGTTCCCTCTTTCATCTTGCATGAAAAGAGGGCCTGAGTCACTTCGAACCGCTCATGCCTTGCCTGCCCTTGATATAATTGCTTGAGGTGGCCAATCATATCGTAAGCATTCATGTTCTCGTGTTGCTTCTGAAGCTCAGAGGACATGCAGCATAGCATTAGGCACGACACGTCTAACGCGTCGTCTTGATGCTTCTGATGAGCATCTCTAACGCTACGGATGGCTGAGGGTGGTGGTGCTTCAGGAACTGCTTGCTCTAGAACGTACAGCTTACGTTCCTGTTTGAGGACTATCCTCAAGTTCCTGTACCAGTCCAGGAAATTAGCTCCAGTGAGCTTGTCCTTCTCAAGGACAGATCGCAGAGAGAGAGTATTCGCGTTTGAAGACATGGCAATCTACAACAGATAAATGCAGAGAATAAATATCATATTCTAGTAATCATCTAATTAGGCCTTTAATTAAATGATGCTCCCACTAAATTATAGGAATTTTGGTGGAATCAAGTCATTGGAGTGGTCAAACCACACTACTAGATCCGTACCAATTTACTATAATTTATGTGGGACAAGATCCACATCATACTATGCCTTGAGTTAGCTTTGGCTAAATCGCCCAAGACTTAGTATGATCGGTAGATAACTAATTTATCAATTACATCTCTATGCAACTCTTGTTTATAGGATCAAGATTTAACGTTTACGAATAATCTTGAGTTAGCTTTGGCTAAATCGCTCAAGACTATTTAAAACGGTGATTTTGTCCTACCCTTTCCAACTATTGGAATACGCCTATAGCTTTACTCGATCCAATTGAGTTAACTAGTTACTCAATCTGATTGAGCTCGATCTAACCCGAGCCGTGATAGGCGGGACCAAGGTTGTCCCTCCGCATCCTACCAAGATTAAATGCGTTGCTCTGCTTTGGCAGAATCGACAAGCGCATATGATCGAGGTAGTGATGGGTATCAGGACCCGGTAGGCGTTTACGAGTTGATTCGATTTTAGATCTAATCTAATCGAGGATGTGCATCACATCTAGGCATTTATGAAATCTAATTTAATCCTAAATGTGTATTAAGTGCACATCAAAATGTGGTTCCCACATTACTTGTGCATCTCATACACTTAAGTTTATTTTTACTATTCTACATTATCATGCATCATATACATCACAAGCATAGCAATAATAAAAATAAACATAAGTGACTTGGTCATGGCCCTGCTAAGACCCTCTCAAGCCAATGAGAGGATCCGATGGTCAACCTAGGTCTAGCGGCTTCTCCAAGCGCTTCCTCTTGACCGTCTTGGTGTTGTCGGCTAGTTCTCCCGAGTCCAAGTTCTCCGGAATTTCCGTCGTCTTCACTTTTGTACATTACAAATTTTTATACTCGAGTTACATTCGAGTCTAAATATGAAATACAACAGAAATAAAATATTAAAAGCCGACACGCAGGTCGCAAACACAATACAACACGCACATGTACAAAAACGGCGCGCAGGCCGTATTATGAATTACAACACAATTTTAATCTTATTAAAAATTGGGTTTTGGGCCATGACCATCACACTACTGTACATAATTCAAAATTATGTAATTTTACAGATTTTATATAATTTTTCTACTGATTTTTAGAATTTTTCGAGTCACAACTCCGCGGCGGTCCCGGTAAGCGGGTTTCGGGCGTAATCGCGAGACAAGGCCCCTTGCGGGGTTAGGGGCAGCACCCCTACTCGTGAAATAACCTTCACGAGTGTCTTCTTGCGATTATACAGCGCCTTTACCCGCTGTCCCAAAATCCATTTGGGCGAAACTTGCCGTTTCGGAGAAGTTTTTCTCGGTGGCAAAGTCTACAAGTGCTTCGCACTCGTCGCTTTGCCTCTACGAGGAAAAATACTCAAAAATCCTAAAATTTAGAAAAATTACAGAAGCATAAAATTATCTAAATTTTGTATCTAATACAAAAAATAAAAACCAAAACGAGCACAAGCTTCGCTCGTGGCTCTGATACCACTGTAGGGTTTTTCGGGCCGCGAAAACCGCTTTTTCGCGTCGCGGAAACCCCGAAAGCCCCAATAGAAAGGATCCGAGCGAAGAAAACCATTTCAAAAATTTACGAGTGCTCGTTTACATGCTTCAAAACCGATCTACAACCTAGATCTATTAGAGAAGAGAAAACTACCTTCGATGCGTGCCCCGCAATTCCCGCTCGCTCCTCGGTTGGTGTCGGATCTCAAGGATGCAAAGTAGCAACCCTCTAGAAGTATCCACACAAGCAAGAAGTGGAGAGGAGAGCCCAAAAGTGTGCTAGCACTACTTGGGGTCTCGGCAAGATGAGAGGAGAGGGAGAGCAAAACCAAAACAAAACCAAGTGAGGAGAAGAATCTAATCACCACACACACAAAACCCCTTTTGTGTGTTTAAGTGGCCGGCCACTTAATGGCCATTATTGGCCATTAAGTGGCCGGCCACCACCTTGGGTAACNAGCTATAGCCTCCTTGTGCAAGAGTTGACATTGGTCCACATACATCAGTATGTATTAGACCAAGCAATTCTCCCACTGGTTTACCTTTTTCAAAAAAGGGTAATTTGGCCATCTTGCCTTTTAAGCATGATTCGTATGTATCAAATGAACCGGGTTCAAATGATTCCAGAATTCCACATCGGTGTAATTTGGTCATGCGTTTCTTACTTATATGGCCAAGACGACAATGCCACGTATTGGAGTCTATTTGATTATCTATTCGAGCATGTTTGTTGCTAACTTCGATATTGAAAATGTCACCGGATAAATCTAACGTGTAGATATCATTGCACAAAGTTCCGGTCCCATAAAGAACTCCATTTAAAGTTATGTAACAACAATTGTTACTAAAAGTTAAATGATAACCCTTTTCATTCAAGCATGAAATAGATACAATGTTCTTTATTAACGAAGGAACAAAATAACAATTATCTAATTCTAAGACAAGTCTAGTAGGGAGCTTTAGCAAATATGTTCCGATGGCAACAACAGCAATCTTCGCTCCATTTCCAACTCGCAAATTCGCTTCTCCCTTGACGAGTCTTCTTCTATTCCTTAGCCCATGTATGTCATTACATATATGTGAGCTACACCCAGTATTAAGTACCCAGGTGGTTGAGGAAATAGAGTAACATTCAATAACGAAGATACCCGAAGAGGATGGGGGATCGGATGCCTTCTTCTTCAAGGACTCAAGATAAACCTTGCAGTTTCTTCGCCAGTGACCCTCCTTGCCACAGTGATGGCAAGTGCCTTTTGGGGTCTTTTCAGTCTTTTTGGCCTTTTTCTTCTTTCCCTTATTCTGTTCTTTGGCCTTCCTCTTAGAGCCTTTCTTCGAGGAACCAACTAACAGTACCGTCTTCTGATCCTACTTCACAGAAGGCTCTACAGTCTTCAGCAGGTTGAGCAACTCAGGAATGGTAGTCTCCAGCTTGTTCATCCGATAGTTCATCACAAATTGTGAATAACTTTTGGGCAAACAATGCAGAATTAAGTCAATACTTAGTTCGTGATCCATTGCAAATCCGAGTGTGCTTAGTCGCTCAATGTACCCCAACATCTTCAACACAAACTGTGAGACAGAAGTGCCTTCCTGCATCTTAGAGGTGAAGAGGAGTCTGGAGACCTCGAACCTTTCAGATCTCGCCTGCTCGTCAAACAGCTCATGAAGATGGAAGATGATGGTATAAGCATCCATATGCTCATGCTGCTTTTGTAGCTCAGGTACCATAGCGGCTAGCATGATGCAATTCGCAAGTTCAGAATCGGTCACATGTTTCTGATAGACCACTAACTGGTCTGGAGTTGCATTTTCGGGAGGACGGTTGGGAAGTTGATCTTCAAGGACATAAGCAAGCTTTTCTGCCTTGAGGACTATCCTCAGGTTTCGAAGCCAGTCCATGAAGTTTGGCCCAGTCAGCTTATTGGTGTCCAAAATGGAACGCAAATTCAGAGAAGACATGATCAGGTGATTATCCTAGAAATACAAATTGAGCTTATGTGAGAAGAATGATAAAGAATGCATCAACATACATTAATTAAATCCTATTTATTTTTCGAATTGAATAACCCTTTTCATCAATTCGGGAGATCGTAGGAACATCTCCAAATAGGTTGATATCCAACCATAGATAAGAACAACCATGGCTGTGACCATCAAGTTATTCTTAGCTATGAAGGTAGATAATTATACCGATTACATATTACATATATGTAACTATCACTTTATGCTATCAACTAATTGAATGTTTGCATAAATCATTGGGTTGTTAACTCATTAACAAGTATGCAACAATCTACATAGCACCCAACTGCACCTCTCTTTACATCGACCTTGGCTGTGGCACAACAAATCGATGCTCCAAGCTTAAGGCTGACCCATTAATCAAGAAATAGTTTTAATATGGTTGGAGCTCATTCAACCGTTTAGTCAGGCTTGGATGTGTCCAACAACCAAAACTAAGGATTGACCTCTGACTCCAACTATATTAATCATAAACTAATTCCATGGTTTGAACATGTTGAGGTTCAAGCCGGCCATGGATATGTCCATCAACCCAAACGAGAAACAAAACTCCGGTTCTAACCATATTAATGGAAGGTGTTGGCCTTAATATTTTGTAAGGGGTTTTGGGTCTCATCCTTTTCTTTCTAAGCACATTCATGATATATAATTATGTCATGTACTAACGATTTCCTTAATAAAGTATGTATGTGACTTAATTTATCAAGTCTCATTAATTGAATTAGGAACCGGATTTCCTTATTCCAATTTCATACATTATTCAAGGAATTGTTTTGGGAAACAATTTCCTAATTGTCATAATCAATTTCGGAAATAATATGTTTAAGACTTTGATTTCTCTAAATCAAATCTTATTAAATTAAGAGACAGATTCCCTTAATTCAACCACATATTATTTTCATGAAAATCTTATTTAAGGAAATAAACTCTATAGGAAACAATTTTCCTAATTAATTTTGGAGACAACAATATGTAAGAAATCAAATAAAGAAATTATCGTTTGAGAATCACCTCAAAATTTTCCAAGATTTGATCACATATTTTATTTATGGACTAATTAATTACAACAAATTATTTTCTTTGGGTGGCTCCCCGAGGCTCAGATACCCAAAGAAAAGAAATTTGTCGTAAATCTAATTTGGCCCGCTCCCCGAGGCGTAGCCAAATTAAACTTGACAATTCTTATTCAAAATAGGAAATTAAATTACAATAACTAACTTTAATTTGGGTGGCTCCTCGAGGCACTCTCCAAAGTAAAGAATTTTGTTAATAATTTAAAAACTAATTCGAATTTAATTGTCAATTAATGTTCCATAAATTTGTCTAGACTTTCTTGAAAGAAAGTACCCAAAATTGCGAGCTTTCCATAAATGGAAAGTTTCCAAAAATAAAAGGCTTTCAGAATATTTGTAAGTTTCTGGTACAAAGAAAACTTACATATTTCCAAAATTGGAAAATTTCCAAAATAGGAAATTTTCAAAATTGGAAAGTTTCCAAAATGGGAAGTTTTCACAATTATCATAAAATTTCAGAAACTAGGATATTTCAAAAGTTTGCGAAATTTTATGAGGATTTCCAAACTTTGAAATTCCTAAATCTAAAATTTATCATAATTGGAAAGTTTTCATAATTGGAAAAATTTTCCAAAATTGAGATCATGACAAAGTTTTCCGCAAAACAATTGTATGATTATGTCGAACACTAACCGGCTCTGATATCACTGTTGGGACCGGGTGCATGTTGACATGGATGCGGGTTCGTAATTTTAAAATTAATTACGTTCAGCGGAAGATTTAGCATAAATAATTTCCCAAATTATTTAATCACACATCTAAGCATGCAACCTTATATTGTGTAGACATGATCATACATTTAAAATTTTGTAGAAAGTAAACTAATTTACTTATTTCCTCGCGTAACTCGAAGGAAGGGACGAGATCCAACCGTAAGCGTCCCTTAGAAGCTCCGCCTCTATTCGCGTCCACGCCGAGTTTTCTTCGGGATGACTTCGCAAAGCCATGAGTTTCGTGCCGACAAGAACTACTAGATTCTCCAAAGGCACGACAAGAATACCAAGAGAGAGATGGGAAGACTAACCACCAAACGAAGAACGGAATCAAGATTCCGGGGAGGAAGGAGTCGCGCCCGCTTCTTCTTCTTCTCACGGTAGCTGCTTGGTGGATGAAGCTCACGGCAACAAAGGGAGAGCCTCTAGGGCCGGCGGCACTAGAGGAGGGAGAGAGAGAGAGGGAGAGAGAGAGGGCTTATTCCTTGATCTCTTAGATTAATCTCCAAGCCTTGCCTTGGTTCCTTTATATAGTAGCCTCTCAATCGCCAAGTCTCCTTTTTATGGAATAAATTTTCATAAGAAATTTATCATATAAATTTTTCTATGAATTATTCCATCATGCCAAGTTTTTATCATAATTTAATTTATAATAAAAACAACCATGTCTCCCCTTTTATTATGGAATAAATTTTCACAAGAAATTTATTATATAAATTTTTCTTATCATGGAAAAATCAATTCATAATTAATTTTATAAAATAAAATAAACTATTCAAAGTTTATTTTAATTTCTATGAAAATAATAAACCAAACTTCGGTTTATAAAAATTTATATATTATCTATAATTTTATAAAACAAATCACGCTCGGTTTATTTTATAATTTGAACCAAACAATTTGGTTCTCCCCTTTTAATGTGGCCGGCCAAACAAAGAGGGTGGGGACCCTCTTTGGCCGGCCAAACCCAAGCCTATACCATACGAATTAAACTCATTTAATTCGTCCAATAAGCCTTCAAAAGACTTAGCCATTTTAAGCTTCCGATGCATCTCTGAAAAATTCAGATTCGACTTATCTCTCTTGATCGGAAAATCTAATTTTCAACTCGTTTTAAATCCCTCGGATTACTTGTAGTGCGTGTGACTAACTAGGCTTTCGATTTATGTTGGTCGTCTATAATTAACCAATTATAGAACGATCATGAGTGGCACCTAGTAGTACATCATGATCCCCAATTAATCGAAAGATCAACGGTTGACCTCAGAAATAATTCTGAAACCCTTTAGCAGCTATAATGAATCGTGCCTCATTCCCTTCACCATCTTATACCCACTTGGTTCAGGACACGGTCTATGTGTGTCAGTCCCCACTAGGCTGACTACGTCACACCTAGCCCAAGCAATGTTTTCTCGTCCTACGGATTCTAGTTACTCTCATGTATCTGAGAGATTCATACTCTGAACATGTGATGCTCTGGCCAGAGGCTCCGAGTAACAATCCGACGATAGACCTTGGTATACATCTCCTCGCAAGGAGTGGTGAATCCTTTGTAGGCTGTTCAAACATCTTCGGGCACTTCGGCTTATACCCAACCATCCTGGGTCCACACCTCCTTAGAGATGCTTGCTTAAGATGTCAAAGTATAAGTCTCCATGACCAAGATGACTTGAACACCGCAAGTCAAAGGAACATCGCACTTAAGTTGCAGTAAGAACTTCATTGACATTTCTATATGTAGATTACCATATGAAATTTTACAGCCAGTCACTCCAATGAACTAGTTCCCTTAACTAGCATTCATGTTAATCTCCGGACATCCCAATGTCTCCAGCCAGTGAGAATCAGCTGATTAGAGAATAACCCATGCTAGTCTCAACAGGATTGATAGTGTCCTTATTTATCAATTCATTGACTAGGGACAATTTCAATACTTCACAATTGCACATGTAGAGATAATCACTAGTTGTGAATTCATCACAAATTCTCTCATGCTGTGAATTGTATTGCGGACATTCAATAAATGAGTTTAAGATCTCAATTAAATACACAAACATGTATACTCAAATAGTGAATATTCATTTATTAAAATAAATAATTACAATTGTAAGGCGATTGCCTTAGGACACTTCTCTCACAATACTAACAGTATCTGGGTTGCAGTATGAAGACGAAGTCACAGTTTGATCAAAAGAGATTGTGTAAACGTTGTTGTATGATAGCCTCCTCGAACCAGCATTATAAAGGATATTAAGGGCGCCTCAGTTCGAAATTCGATCAGATATGAACTTTGTACAACTTATCCACTGGATTGTGCCCTTAATCCAACTTGCGGTGCCTTAGTTCCCAACTGATGCACTTTGACTCCAAGCTGAGGTGCCTTCAACACTGAAAATCCCATCTTTAGCGATAATTATGCGGTGGCGCCTTTAAACACTCAAGGCGCCTCTAGTCCCAATTGAAGTGACTCAAGTCCCACTCGAGGCGCCTCGGGCATAATTTATCCAAGGTTAATTTTTACAATTTAGACCCTATAAAATAGTATTAATCCAAAAGCACAATATATCCTACATTATAGAGTTAGTATAAGTATAAAACAAGATAAATAAAGTTAGAATTAGTTAGATCTTGTCTTCCCAAGACCAGGATCTAGTTAAGGCCTCGACATAGAGCTCCGAAATAGTTCTAAGTTAGACCACGCCTACGGTCCCACCAAGGACTCATCCTCACTGGATTTTGCTCTTCCAATGACTTACCTTACTTACCATTACATATCTATTTAGCTCCTTAACCCACCAGGTCTTCCTGCCAAATACCCTATTTGGACTTCAGCCAATGTAAGGTCTCATGGACCAAGCTGGACTTCATGTCAGGTCGCCACCAACCTGGGATTTAGCAAGTTGTTGTAGGACCGGTGCCGTCGATAGAGGGGGGTGAATATCGACCATAAATCTTTCGCGAAAACTTCCGATCATATACTTAAGAATATTCATTCTAAACAGAGAGTTAGTAGCACAACAGAAAAAATAAAAAGAAAGAACGAATCAGGACGAAAGACATATAGTACACGGGATTTTTTACTTGGTTCCCAACCCCCAGGGTCAGTACATCCAAGGCCTAAGCACAGGCACACCTGTCCGCTAATGGTCTCCTTTCCAGACTGTCCAGAGGCAGAGAAACCCGTCTTATAGTGCAGAAATTACAAACAAAAAGATAGATAAATTTAAATGCAGAATGTAAACTCAAATTAACAAACAGAATTGAAACTCGCCCGATCTGGACCTCCGAAGTGCTGCGCACTTCCTCCTGGAGCCTCCTGGTCGTAGAGCTTCGTCGTTAGCGCTTTATCGTCACTTGGGAAGCTTAGAATCATGTTTAGAAGTCGTGTACTGAGCTGAGGGGTCGTAACCCCTTTTATAGTGTTCATTGGGGCGCCTGTGATGACTGGGGCGCCCCAAAGGACTTGGTTAAAGTTTATCTCTGCGCCGAACTCGCCGTAGCAGATAAACCTCTTGACCAGGGCGCCCTGGACCTCCCAGGCACCTCAATGAACTTGGTCAAAGCTTATCCCTACTTCGCACTCGCAACAGCAGATACAGCTTTCAACCAGGGCGCCTGTATCATCTGGGGCGCCTGAATGGAAGCCTGTTTTGCCTCCTTTCACTGAGGCGCCCCAGTTGATGGGGGCGCCTAGCTCCTTTAGGGCGCCCCCTTTAATGGGGGTGCCTAGCAGGCTAGCTTCCAGCTTCGTTGTGTGTTGTTTTCCTGCTTTGTCTTCCAATCTAGGTACCTGCAAGATGTACAAATACAAAGCAAACACATGTACAACCTTAGTCTTAATGAAATTGTTCTGACTTTGGATTTCCGCAAAACCCTAGGTCGAACCGACGTAAGTTCCCTCCCCCAGGAACGCGCCTTTTGTTAGTGATATGAGAGAAGTGTCCTAAGGCAATCGCCTTATGATTGTAAACATTTATTTCAATAAATGATAATTCACTATTTGAGTATACATGTTTGTGTATTTGATTGGGATCTTAAACTCATCTACTGAATGTCCGCCATACAATTCACAGCATAAGAGAATTTGTGATGGGATCGCAACTAGTGATTATCTCTAAATGTGCAAATGTGAAGTGTTGGAAATATCCCTAGTCGATGAATTGATAAATACGAACATTATCAATTCTGTTGAGACTAGCATGGGTTATTCTCTAATCAGCTGATTCTCACTGGCTGGTGACATTGGGATGTCCGGAGATAAACATGGATGCTAGTTAAGGGAACTAGTTCATTGGAGTGACTATCTGTAAGACTTCATATGGGAATCTACATATAGATATGTCAATGAAGATCTTACTGTGGCTTAAGTGCGATGTTCCTTTGACTTGCGGTGTTCAAGTCATCTTGGTCATGGAGACTTATACTTTGACATCTTAAGCAAGCATCTCCAAGGAGGTGTGGACCCAGGATGATCGGGTATAAGCCGAAGTGCTCGAAGATGTTTGAACAGCCTACAAAGGATTCACCACTCCTTGCAAGGAGATGTATACCCAGGCCTATCGTCGGATTGTTACTCAAAGCCTCTGGCCAGAGCATATCATGTTAAGAGTGTGAGTCTCTTAAATACATGAGAGTAATTAGAAATCCAAAGGACGAGAAAGACACTACTTGGGCTAGGTGTGACGTAGTCAGCCTAGTGGGGACTGACACCATTGACCGTGTCCTGAACCAAGTGGGTATAAGGTGGTGAAGGGAATGGGGCACGATTCATTAGAGCTGCTGAAGGGTTTCAGAATAATTTCTTCTGAGGTCAAACCGTTGATCTTTCGATTAATTGGGGATCATGATGTACTACTAGGTGCCACTCATGATCGTTCTATAATTAGTTAAATTATAGACGGCCAACATAAATCGAAAGCCTATTTAGTCACACGCACTACGAGTAATCCGAGGGATTTAAAACGAGTTGAAAATTGGATTTTCCGATCAAGAGAAATAAGTCGAATCTGAGTTAGTCAGAGGCGCAATGGAAGCTAAAAATGGCTAAGTCTTTTGAAGGCTTTTTGGGCGAATTAAATGAGTTTAATTCGCGGCGGTTCGGGTTGGTTTGGCCGGCCAAAGAGGGTGTCAAAACCCCCTTTGGTGGCCGGCCAAATAAGAGGAGAAAACCAATTAATTTTGGTTTAATTAATAAAATAAATCTAGTGCTATTTATTTTATAAATTATGGATGAATAAATTTGTATAAAGAAATTTATATAAATAAAATTTATAGAAATTTTTTCTTTTATGGAAGATTAAAATAATCCATGAATTGATTTATTTTATAAAATCAATTATGAATTGATTTTTCCATAATAAGAAAGTTTATAAATTTCTTATAAAAATTTATTCCATAATTTAAAGAGAAGAAGAATTAGTTTTATTATAAATTAGTTTATAATAAAGACTCGGTTTAAACGGAATAATTAATAAGAAAATTTATAAGATAAATTTCTTATAACTAATTCCGTTAAATCCGTTAATTCGGTTTAGAGGGAGACTTAGCAAAGGAGTTGCTACTATATAAAGGAACCAAAGGCTAGCCCTTATTCCTAATTAAGAGATTAATTATTCTCTCCCTCTCTCTCTTAATCTCTCCTCTCCTCCTTCTCCCTCTCTTCCCTTAGGGCCGGCACCCACCCATTCTTGGAGTCCTAGGGCCGGCGCCCACTTGGTGGCTTAGGGCCGGCGCAAACCTTCTTCCAAGGTGGTGGAGGCCGAGAGCTTCAAGAAGAAGAAGGAGAACCCGAACACGAAGAAGAAGAAGCGGATAGCGACTCCTCTCTTCTCGGAATTCGATTCCGTTACTTCGTTGGTTAGTTTCCTATCTTTCCTCTCTTGTTCATCTAGTTGTGCCTTCCGAGAATCTAGTAGTTCTCGTCGGCACAAAACTCGTGACTTTGCGAAGTCATCCCGAAGAGAACTCGGCGTGGACGCGAATAGAGGCGGAGCTTCCAAGGGACGCTACGGTTGGATCTCGTCCCTTACTTCGAGATACGAGAGGTACTTGGTAAATTTGTTTACTTTTCCGCAAAGTTTTATTTTATGATTATGTCAACACAATGTAAGGTTGCATGCTAGATACGAAGTTAAAATAATTTAGGAAATTATTTTATGCAAACTCTTCCGCTGCACGTAAAAATTTTGAATTTTACGAACTCGTATCCTTGTCGACATGCACCCGGTCCCAACACCTTTCACCTACTCCTCTCAGGAGGCGGTTGCCACCCTATCCATTCGGGTGGACTTTTGCTTAGCCTTTGATACTCTCGGATCTCGAGACGTCTAAACCTCGACCCCTCTCTACGTCTGTCCTTAGTCATCACTCAGCTATGTTGCTCAATTCCTCGGACCAAGACTTCGTGCCCAAACCCTAGGTCCAGGACTTAATGCCTAACTTCACTCATCAGGACTTTTGCCCAGTTTCACTCACTAGGACTTATTGCACAGCTTTACTCAATAGGTCTTCGGTGCCCAGCCCTCGGCCAAGGCTTAGTGCCCAATTCCACGAACCAGGACCTAGTGCCCAACCCTCGGTCAGGTCTTAGGTGCCCAGCCCTCGGCCAGGACTTAGTGCCCAATTCTTCGAACCATGACTTCTTGCCTAGGTTTACTAGGAATTTCTTTCACTTTGGTACTCCTCTCTTGACTTACCCTTCCCTTGTTCAATGTATCACTGACTTAAGTATATTGTCAAACATTGAAACACTTAGAGGAGGACATCACTGATGCAACTTGCACCTGTAACACCCCAAAATTTCACCATGAATAATATTGTGAATTCATTATGAAATATTATGTGAATAATATTGTGAATTCATTATGAAATATTATGTGAATAATATTTTGGATTCATGGAAAATTATTATAAAAATATTATGTAAATAATGTTATGAATTCAGGAAAAATTATTAGGAAATATCATGATGAATTTGGCTTAATAGGCTTTGATATGGATTAGTGCAAAAAGGTAGTAAAAAGAAAGTGTAGGAAGGAGGAAGCAAGGATCGAACCTTGAACCTCCTAGTTGCACTCTCCATGTCTTAACCACTACACCAAGCATTGTTTCTTGTTGAGAGAATAAGAAACATGCTTGTTAAGCGTGTAATAGTGAAGAGACATGTCTTTTCATGAGAAAAGTATAAATAAGAGAGGGAAGAGGTGTGAGTAACTTCCTCTTCTTCTTCCTTTTCTCTTCCCCACCGAAACTTCATTGCCCCTCTCCCTTGTGTTTTCGAAAAATACAACCTAGGGTTTCTAACCCTAGGGAAGTGGAAGGAAGGAGACTATCTAAAGGGTCTTGCCCTCCACTAGGGCCAAGAAGTTCTAGAGGAGTTTTGGCGAAAGGAACCTCCACTTCTCCTTCAACCAAGGGTACCCTAAGGATCTAGGGAAGGCGAAATTCAAGCGAAAGGATGTAAGTATCCCCTCGCCTGCAGTGTAATTGTTATTGAATGTTTCTTTGTGTTCTTGTTTTCAAAAATGAGAGCCCTCCCTTTGTAAACTTTCGGCCAACACCCATTCCTAGGCCTTGGTTACTTCTTGTTGCATGAGGAGACCCCTAGGAACTTAGGGTATGGATGTATGTTGTTTCCCATCATGTTGTGATAAGAAAAAAATAGGATTAGGCCTCCTACAAGTTTCGGCCAAAGAAGAATAGATTAGGGTTTTTGGGTTGCTTGCTATCCTATGATGTGTCCATGATTAGTAGTGTAGATAAAGTGTTTGATTAAATGCTTTGTGAAGGTTTAATTTCAAAACCCTAGTTTTCCTACCCTACACCATTCGGCCAAGGCATGAAACCTTAGGGTTGGTGAAGGTTAAATTATTTTATGTGATATGCTTATGTGAAATGATATGAGATGTATATGCATGTGATATTCAAAGGAAAGGTTTGATTGGATTCCTTAGCATGTAACATTTGGCCAAGGCATGAAACATGAGGTTGTAAAGGACAACTTACCCTATGTGATTATGATTGTGTTTAGTAAGATCATATGCATGTATATGTGATGATTGTATGAGATGTACCCTAGGAGATATTCTTATGTTTGGGATGATAATATGTATATGCAAGTGATGTTTAAATGGAATGTTTGATTGGGAAAAAAATGGAACTCTCCCTAGCTATGACATTCGGCCAACCCTAGATGAGGGTTAGGGTTGCTTGATTTTCTCCCATGGTGCATGCTATAGTATGATACATGATATATATATATATATATATATGATGCTTGTAGGGGATGTTTTGATGTCAAAAACCTAATCTACCCCTACCCTTGAGTTTCGGCCAAGACTTTAGTTTTAGGGTTAGGAACCATTTGATTTACCCATGAAGCATGCTACCACTTCCTATGATATGAATATGATTTATGTGATCACCCTTGTCATATATAAGATATGTTAAGGGGTTGAATTATGATCTATGTATGAGCATGCCTTATAGCCCCTGGGGGGCACCTTTATGAAATGCATGTGATGTGTATAATAAGATGCTTGAAAGGATACTTCATTAAGTATGGGATCAAGAGCACCCTTTATGTTGTGTGGTGTGTCCCTAAGGGATCATGAGCACCCTTGAAGAGTGGTGTGTCCCTTGAGAATGAATGTGAAAGTACTCCTTAGCATATATGTAAAAGCATGATAAGTATTTTACTTTTGAAGTTGTGTACCCGACTCGTAAGGGGGTCGTTAAACAAATCCGGGGTGCATGTTAACGTAAGGTCATGGCTCCGGTAGGACGGAAGGGTCCTGCTCTAATTAATTGGTGGCTCGCTACCCCAATTCATTAGGGAACGCGCAATAGTTCCGCGTGATAGTTGGTACACAACAGGGCCCAATATGATATGGATGTATTTTAAGTAATACCATTATGGAACTGCTTTGAAAAACATTTATTGCATGTGATATGAATGCTTAAAATTCTATATGCTGCATGCTTAGAAACTTGATGTTTAGTATGCTATGATGAACTCATGCTTATGTCTTGTTATGTACACACGTTGTATGCTTTCGTATGGATTTTGCGAGTAGGACCGGATCCTTACTAAGCTTTTATGCTTACTAGTTATGTGTTGTCTTATGCTGCAGATAAAGGTAAGGAACACATGAACTAAAGGAAGAGGCAGGAAGGCTGAAGATGTGTGGGGTGGTGGCTCGGGAAAGAAAGACTTCTATATCTACATATTTATGTTTATGTTTATGTTCCCTTGACAATAAGTGCTAGTGATTAGGATTGACATGGCATGATAGTGTTTACCTTGGAGGTCTTTTATATTTGATTATGTTATGAGTTACATTACTGGTGAACTTATCATGTTGTAGAATGACTTTGATAGTTAAACAGGCATGCTTAGTCCTTAGCCCTTGCTTTATTGTTTTAATGTTATGCTAGAAGATAGAAAAAAAATATTACTATATGAATGAGTTGTACGTAACCCCGCCCTGAGAGTAGATATAAGGGCGGGCGTTACAGGTTGGTATCAAAGCAGATTTCCCCTCCACCACACACACATCAAGCTTCATCCTGCCGCTTCCAAGTAAGAGATCCTAACCTCGCTTTATTTTATTTCATGTACAGTAATGATATATAGAGATGATTTATGCTTGCATAACAAGAGAAAGTAGCGTTAATTCTTATGTAGCTTATTTATCACCTGTACGATAGATATGGCTAGAAGATGTGGCAATCGGGGTGATGAGACCGCACCCCCACCTAATATTATGCAATATGCCAAAAGAAATGATATGTCACTAGATTTAGACTGTAAGTTTCTGACAACACTGCCCTCGGGTGAGGTGATGCCCTCTACCCAAGTGCTACGGGCCGCACCAATCAGGATCGCAGATAGGGAACTCTACGGCGATCTGATAGTGCTTGATATGTCAGATTATGATGTGATATTGGGCATGGATTTCTTGAACAAATATGGCGCCTCCATTGAGTGCCGGAAACGAAGAGTTATCTTCCGACCTGAGGCGGAAATTCTGTTCGAATTTCTCGGAGAGCCGAGGAAGAGGACAAGTAAATTCTTGTCAGCTCTGAAAGCAAGGAAGATGTTAGAAAAGGGATGCTCTGGATTTCTAGCTCATGTGGTTGATACCAGTCCTACCGAGGGCCCGAAGCTAGAAGACGTCAAAGTCGTATGCAATTACCCAGAGGTATTTCCCGATGACTTACCAGGGTTAGCACCTGAAAGAGATATTGAATTTGCAATTGAGTTGGTTCCTGGTACTAATCCCATTTCTAAGGCACCATACCGGATGGCACCGACGGAATTAAAGGAATTACAGGGGCAGTTACAGGAGCTGCTTGACAAGGGACTCATCCGCCCTAGTCATTCCCCCTGGGGAGCTCCCGTACTGTTCGTGAAAAAGAAGGATGGGTCGATGCGAATGTGTATCGACTACCGGGCGCTGAACAATGTGACTATTAAGAACAGATACCCTTTACCCAGGATAGATGACCTGTTCGATCAACTGAAGGGAGCCACGGTATTCTCTAAGATTGACTTGAGATCTGGATATCACCAAGTCAGGGTGAAAAAGGAGGATATACCGAAGACGGCTTTCCGAACCAGATACGGACATTATGAGTTCGTAGTTATGCCATTTGGAGTTACCAATGCGCCAGCTATGTTTATGGATTTAATGAATCGGGTATTCTCGGCATTCCTCGACAGATTTGTGATCGTCTTTATCGACGATATCCTTATATATTCGAGAACTTCCGAAGAACATGCTGAACACCTGAGTATAGTACTACAGATTCTTCAGAAGGAACAACTGTATGCTAAATTTTCCAAATGCGAGTTCTGGCTCGATCAAGTATCATTCTTGGGACATGTTATCTCCAAGGAAGGAGTAATGGTGGACCCGACTAAAATTGCAGCTGTGAGTAACTGGACTGGACCCAAGAATGCCATTGAAATCCGAAGTTTCCTCGGGCTAGCAGGCTATTACAGAAAATTCGTAGAGAACTTCTCTCGGATTGCAGCCCCTATGACAGCTCTTACAAAGAAAGACAAGAAATATATATGGACCGAGGAATGTGAAAAGAGCTTTACTGAACTGAAAAGGAGGCTGACTAGCGCTCCAATATTGACTCTTCCCGAGAGCGATATGGGTTTCGATATGTACAGCGATGCATCCAAACTTGGACTCGGAGCTGTGCTTATGCAAAATGGTAAGGTAATTGCCTATGCCTCTAGGCAACTGAAGGAACATGAAAGAAACTACCCTACCCCTGACTTAGAATTAGCAGCGATGGTCTTTGCACTGAAAATATGGAGACACTATCTATATGGAACTCAGTGTAAAGTTTATACAGATCACCAGAGTCTGCGGTATTTCTTCACCCAGAAAGATCTGAATATGAGACAGCGCAGATGGCTCGAATTGGTCAAGGATTATGATTATGAGATCCTGTACCATCCGGGAAAAGCCAACAAGGTAGCCGATGCTCTCAGTAGAAAATCATGTGTTACCTTGATGTCTTTGTCGGCTTTGTCACAACCCTTAGAGGAAGAAATTATGAACTTCGGAATTGAGATCATATCAGGACAGTTGTCCACCCTGATGATTGCGCCGACATTGTTCGGTGATATTCTGGAAAAGCAGAATCAAGATCTGAGTCTTCAGAGAATCAAGCAAGAGGTTCTCGAAGGCAAGGACGATGGGTTTCGGATTTCAGAAAGCGGAGTCTTATATCTGCGGGATCGATTATGTGTTCCCGACGACTCCGACTTATGGACAAGAATCCTAGAGGAGGCTCACGGAACACCTTATGCGATGCATCCTGGGTCTACCAAGACGTATCAGGATCTGAAGAGAAAATTTTGGTGGTCTGGTATGAAGCGGGATGTAGCCCACTATGTCAGTATGTGTTTGACCTGCCAGAGGGTCAAAGCAGAACACCAGAGGCCTGGAGGAGTTTTGCAACCCCTGACTATTCCCGAGTGGAAATGGGAAGACATCTCCATGGATTTCATCTCTGGGCTACCTAGAACGACGAATGGATATGATGGCATATGGGTTATAGTGGACAGACTCACCAAGTCCGCCCATTTTCTGGCCATCAGAATGACCTACTCGGTGGAGCAGTTGGCTCAACTGTACGTCAAGGAAATTATCCGACTACACGGGGTTCCCAAGACCATCATCTCGGATCGAGATGGTCGATTTACTGCGGATTTTTGGGGACACGTGCAGAAGGCTCTTGGCACGAAGCTGAAATTTAGTACTGCCTTTCACCCCCAGACTGACGGGCAGACTGAAAGAGTAAACCAGATATTAGAGGACATGTTGCGAGCTTGTGCCTTGGATTTCAAGGGAAGCTGGTGTCTTGGTTTAATCATACAAATAAGATAGATTTAATCATGATTTACAGCCTGAGCTGTCTTGGTTCTGACTTTGGGCTTCCCAAATGGAACCCTAGGTCGAACCAACGCCTAATGTTCCCTCCACGGGGAACACGTCCTCACCTACTTCTCTCAGGAGATTTTACCTGTTTGCCAATCGGCTCCTCCGGTTAGACTTTTGCCTAATCCCCCGAATCAAGTCTTAATGCCCAGCTTCACTCACCAGGTCTTAGTGCTCAGCTTCACTCATTAGGTCTTAGTGCCCAATTCTTAGAACCTGGACTTAGTGCCTAGTATACCTAGGACTTTACCTACACACTTGATTAGCCTTGTTAGATAACAACAAAACCTTAACTTCTGAACCCTTTGGCATAAGCAAAACACAGGTTTGACTTTGGTGCCTCGGCACCAACAATCTCCCCCTTTTTGATTTATGGCAACACGGTTCAAAATGTTAAGTTAAAAAGTATTTTAAGCACATCTAACAAACAAGATTATTTTAAGAAATACTTGAATAAACATAGTTAATTTGCTCCCCCTGAAATAAACATTCTCCCCCTGAAACTTTCAATAATATATAGTTTTTGTAAAACTTCTAAGTACTTTAAGTTTTTGACTAAGTGTTTATGGTCAATCGATTAGGGAGAATTCTATTTTTGCACAAAATGTTTCTGAATCGATCCACCAATCGATTGGTACTTTCCCAATTATTTAGCTAGTCGATTAGGGAGCATTCTATTTTTGCACAGAATGTCTCTGAATTGATCCACCAATCAATTGACACCTTCCCAATCGATTAGCCAATAGATTAGGTAGCATTTTGTTTTCGCGCAGAATGTCTCTGAATCAATTCACCAATCGATTGATACTTTTCTAATCGATTGATATATTTAGATTTGGAATTCTAATTGAACCCAATTACCTCAATTACCTCATGCCATAAAAACCTCTTATTTTCTGGACTTTATGCTAGGAGCTTCCTCATCGTTGGGTCTTTATACTAAGAATCCAGTCCCCGACCATTTCTTGGACTTCCTGCTTAGAGCTTCCTCATCTCTGGTTTTTTATGCCAAGTATTTGGTCCCTGACCTTTCCTTGGACATCTTTTCTGGAGCTTCCTCATCTCCGGGTCTTCATGTCAAGTATCTGGTCCCCAACCTTTCCTTGGACTTCTTCAACCTTGCACACTTGAAACTCAATATTAGATTCAACGTATTAGCTTAAACTTAAATGATTGTCAATTATTAAAAGTTCTCATCCAATGTATGATTGCACCAATAATCTTCCTTTTTTGATGTTTGACAATTTATTTAAGTTTAAGCTAATTTTTAACATATCATAATA
Organism: Boesenbergia rotunda; assembly: GCA_024364735.1. Taxonomy (NCBI): domain Eukaryota; kingdom Viridiplantae; phylum Streptophyta; class Magnoliopsida; order Zingiberales; family Zingiberaceae; genus Boesenbergia; species Boesenbergia rotunda. Next base: position 151,664 of record JAGFNQ010001997.1, on the reverse strand, counting down.
TCAATGATATCAATACAACGAGCATAACTATTTGAGTATCAACTCATAATCAATAAGCATGAAAGTATCATCTCATAATAAGCATAACCTTACTTAAACGTCAGCAATTCTCCACCTTTACCAAATATCAATAATAATAAAGAAGGAAAACTCCCCCTCAATTCGCACATGCAAAATAAACCGATATAATATGCAATTTACCAAGAAAACACTATGCACTATAAACATAAAACCATGACTATGATATATCACATTTGAATAGTGCATACAAACCATCAAAGTATGCTATAGAAACAAAACAAACATCCATACGCACGATGGTGCTAAGTGTAGGTGCCAAAATGAGACATACACCAAAAGTTTGTATCTAGGCAAGAGTTAGTGACCACAACAAGTCATGGGGCAAAGAAAAATTCAACCAAGTCCGTGGCGGGATCGGCAGCTAAAGGTACACCACCAGTGTGGGGAGCAGAATTCTCCGAAGAAGTGGCACCCACCTGAGGTGGAGCATCTGTCGAAGGAGGTGGCTGAGTAGGAGGAGGATGACCAAACATCCACGACCGCATCATGTCATGCAATGGTCCAAGACTCAACTGCATAGCTTGGAACTGGTCTATCATCTCAGCATGACAAAGATCACCCTCCAAGTGTAACTCCTCAAAGCGGGTGTCCATAGTCTCCTTGAGCTTAAGTACCCAAGACCGAAGATCCTCATCATCATCGTCATCGTCGTCGTCTGGAGCAGCTACAACAGGCTACCCTGCCCTAGGTTGTGCTCTCGACCTCTTACTTAATGGACGCCTATCAATCCAACTTATGCTTCCAAACTCATGATCATCGCGGATTTAGAGAAGGAACGTGCAGAAATCCTGGAGTACTTGACAGTCATCAGTTCCAACTTCCCGTAGGAGACATTAATATGTATGGATGTAAGTCACTCTGTAATGATGTTGCCAAAAGGCATATAAACCATACCATGTACGGGCTGAGTGAAATGAATGATGGAATAAAAAATGTTCAAGATAATATTGACATCAAGACCTTGTCGAATGACATATTATAGGAAGAAATGAGATGGTCTTATAGTATCTAGGGCACGAGAGACAGTGGGCAAGAGACAATTTATGACTACTTTAAATAAAGCATTATCTCTAGCCGAGAGTTCAAGAGCAGAAAAGGTGTTAATATTGGAATTAGGGCCATCTGGATGAGGACGTCCGAAGAAATGCTGATGCATATAAGCAATGGAGATATGCTCAAATGGTGGGGGCAATGACTCAGGCAATGTTGGAAAAAAACAAACTCACTTGTGGAGGGACGACACCCTAAAAACTCCTGAAGAACCTCACAAGTGAAATCCAAGTTACATTTGGTGACCTAGGTTATGAAATTCACCCCATTAGAGGTATGCGAGTTATTGTAAAACTCAGAAACCAAGTCTACATTCACACTTCGCTCACAATAGACTATATACTCTAGTTTATAGTCTTCAATGATGCGAAAGACATTAGAACAGTGGTCATGAAAGTATTGTCAGACAAGTGATCTAGGGGCAATTAGTTTGAAGACATTCTTATTAAATGTTTGCTGATAAGCAACCTTAGGGAACCGAGCATCGATTGGTGGTTGAGTGCAAGATGACACCTCCCTGGCTCATTTGCCCTTTGTTTCTTCCTATCCATGATGAATGGGAAAATGAATGAACAAATGCAACTAAAATGGACACACATGACACATGCTGGAACAAGATGGACAACCACAACAAGAATTACAAGAACCTATTAGCAAATACATGGTTTGCCAGTGGATTGTTGGTCACAAAAAGTTTTGAGTATGGTTGGCTCGAAGGTAGGGATGCCTTTATACACAAACAATCTGATGCGTATGAGGGAAAGGTTGAAGTATGCTTGACTTATGGTGGAGGTTCCGATCATGGGGGAAAGAGTTGTTGAGGTACCAATCACATTACCTACGGGTGCTTAAGTTGACCTCAAAATAGTGTATGAAATGGTGTTGGAATATTGTGAACCTGCAAAAGGATCAACCATCGGAGGGAGGAATGTGGAGGGGGCATTGCCCCTCCTTGGCAGTAGTGTGGGCAGCAGGAAGGGGACACTACAACAGCTCTAATGGCTCAGCAACATAATCTGGATGAGCAACATTTCCGAAGGGGAAGATCTTAGTCAACAAGGGGTCGAAGGAGGACAAGAAAGAGGACCCGTGTGAGGCAACAATGGTGACTTATGCAACATGAACAAAATCACCACTAAGAGGCAAATGAAGTGGATCAGAATTCCATGGCAATGGTGATCCATGACCCTATTCCTATTGCAGTAAACTGTGCTACAGGGATTGTGGAGGAGTTGAGGGAACCAATAGTGGAGGAACAGCCTAGGGGAACTCCAACAAGGTTGCCGGATGGTGTGTTAAATAAAGGGACAACATGTGCAACGAGGGATGCATCGCCTACTACTGGAATTCCGACTCCTAGGGGGTCTTGTTTCACTCAGGAGAGATCTCCAAACAAGGGGCAGCAAAAGGGCCACAAAATCTAAGGCAGTTACGAGTGTGAGCAACTCACAAGGATGGTCAATGAAGGTTGCATCTTGGAACATTAGGGGCTTTCATAAGTCCCTAAAGCATGAAGGTGTCCAACACCTCCTAAGGAGTAAGGAGATACAAGTTCTTGTGCTATTGGAGACTAAACTGAATGTGGAGACTGTAAGATGTGTATACTGAAAGACATGATTTCTTTATATGAACATCTTCATTTTGAAAAGAGAATCACAACTACACTAGGTGTCTGTTTAGTACATGCATGAAGTCCAATACTATGCATTGTAAATAACATGATATGTGGTATCACACGGAAGATCATGTTATCAGTTCCTTGCCTAGTATAAGTAGAGGCTTACAACTGAGATGGAATTGGACAAACCATCGGGATGGTTGTAGTGTAATTAGGTGTGGTTGGTCTTGACCATAGAATTACACTAGTGTGCTTTGAGTACATTGAGCAGGACCAAAACCAGTTGTTATCCAATTTGTACTGGCTTTTATAATTGGATAAGATCTCAGATTTTATTATGGAGTACGATCCCTTAATCCCGATATAATAACGGGCATATATTATTAATTATTATTTCTTTGATTTACTAATGGGCGAGACCTATTCTGTTAGATCGATAGGCCCGGTAAGTTGGGAGATAATATTAATAATATAATGTACTATTGATTATTGATGGAATCCGTATCCTGATGAGTCGGGATGATGATGCCCCCTTGATGAGCTCAAAAGGTTCATCATGCTAAACCGTGCAGGTGGATTTGATCCGGCATGATGATAAGGTCGAGTGGTACTAGTCAAGGGTCCAGAAGTTAATTAATTTGAATTGTCAGTAATTTAAATTAATTAACGGCCATTCGAGATCTTAAACATGGGGGGATGGATGACTCGTAATATGTGGAGCCCATATGAAAATATGGGGGTTGGTGAGGAAGTTCAATTAAGATCCTTTAGTGGAATGGATCTTAATTAATGGATCGGATTTAGATCCATTGGTGGGCCAAGATCCAACTCCTCCTCTTGGTCCCTACCTTAGCCCTATAAATATCCCATGGAGTCATGAAACCAAGACCTAATGCTAATGCTAATGATAATGGATCATTAATTTTCTTCTTCTCTCCCTCTCTCTTTCTTTCTCCTTCCTCCTCTATCCTAGGGAAAAATCGGTGGTGCATGGCACTCCTTGGCCGGTGGCAGGTGGCATCTCTATAGCCGGTCGCAGATCAAGGAGATCGCCTTCTCCATGGCCGACGGCAGCAGCAGGGAAGAGAGCTCTTCCTTTGCCACCGACAGAGCTTGGAGGAAACCTCACCATGGTCGACGGCCGCAGGGAAGAGCCACCATCTACAGCCGGTGGCAGGTCTTGGAGAGCTTCCTCTTCATGGCCGGCGGCTGCAGGGTGGAGTCCTCTTCCAAAGCCAGCGACAATCTTTGGTGGAGTCATGTTCCATGGCCGGCGGTAGCCTAGGAGGTGCTAGTTTTTCCTTGGCAGCCGGTAGAGCTTGGAGCTCTTCTATCCAAGTCCGGCGGCAATCAAGGAGGAGATGGTAGTAGTAGTCCACGCCGGTAGAGCTTGGAGGTCTTCTCTCCATGGCTGGTGGGAGCCCAAGGAGGAAGGGCGGCAGTGCCGGCCAAAACCTAGGTTTTGGGCCGGCAACAAGTGAATAGGAGGTCCTAGGGTTTCGACCAAGCTAGGAAGAAGATAGAAGTGCCTTGGTGATTCTGGTTCTCAGTAGACCGTTGCCCACACGACGTCCGGAAAGAGAGGGACATAAGGTAGAAGGCCGCGAGGTGATCGGGAAGGTATAACTCTTTCCCAAGCTCCCTTGATTATTTGTGTGCCATGTTTGTTTACCTCGTCATTTTATGTTAGTTACTTAATTATTTTGATTTCGAATCATAGTCAATAATTAATTAACTGGATCCCGACCATAAACACAAAAGCCGACGATCCACTCGTCGCCTTTTCTGCAGTCGAACGGTCAAGCAAATTACAAGGTCGATTTTTGTAATTGGCCGAGTTGTAATTTGGATCGTTCGATACGACACGAGATGGTCGTTCGGAGACGGGTCTCCATTCGGATTATTTTTAATCTATAGATATGGAGAGATCTCTCAAGGACGACCGAGTATTCGCTTAGGAAACCCGCCAAGCCATACCCAACAGAGACTTTGGGGCTAATTGTGCAAAGGAAGTTTTCAGGTATGGGATTTGCGCATGATTTTGATATATCTAACCATGGTCAGATTTTGTTATTATGGAATTCGCAGCGGGCTGATGTCGACTTTTTAATTACATCGGAGCAATATATGCATTGTTATATCCGATGTCGGGTTTTTGGAAGAGGCTTCTTGGCTACATTTGTTTAAGGCCTTCATTCAGTTACGGATCGACAGGCGCTTTGGGATGATCTTATTGAACTAGGGGAGTCTATAATCAGTCCATAGATGATTATGGGGGATTTCAATACAGTATTGGCTATTCATGAGAGGCATAGTGGTTCACCGATCACGAATTATGAGATGCGAGACTTCCAAAGGTTATTTATATGTATGGTTTGGTTGATCTATGATCCATTGGGTGCCGACTTACTTGGTCCAAGGGTGATGTTTCTTTCAAATTGGATAGGACTTTGGTAAATTCTTATTGGCTAATGGAGGACTGTGATGCGGAGTTCTTGGCACTTGGATGTCTCTCTGATCACTCATGTGGTATTGTACACATCTTACCCAAGGATCGGCCGCCAAAAAGAGCATTTAAATTCTTGAATATGTGCGCGTTACATGAAGATTATAACTAGGTGGTAGAGGAGTTATGGGCAACCTCGGTGGTGGGAAATTTGTAATACATTCTTAAAGTAAAGTTATACCATTTGAATGTGGAGTTAAGGAAGCTAAACAAGAATCAATTTGGGCATATTTTGAAAAAGGCAAAGATGTTGGTGCCGGAAGCAACAAGATCGAACTTATGTTTTGATAATGGCAAAGGGTTCATAAGTTAAGGTTTTATTGTGATCTAACGATGTTACTCAAGTGTGTAGGAAAAATCCTAGGCAAACTAGGCATGAAGTCCTGATTCTAGGAATTGGGCAATAAGTCTTGGCCGAGGGCTGGGCACCGGAGTCCTGACATAGGGTTGGGCAATAAGTTCTGGTCGCAGACTGGGCACGAAGTCCTGATTCGAGGAATTGGGCAATAAGTCCTGGCTGAGGGCTGGACACCGAAGACCTGACCAAGGGTTGGGCAATAAGTCCGGGTCACGGACTAGGCATGAAGACCTGATCCGGATGATTGGGCAAAAGTCCAACCGGAGGAGCCGGTTGGAAAAAGGTAAACTCTCCTTAGAGGAGTAGGCGAGGACGCGTTCCCCGTAGGAGGGAACACTAGGAGTCGGTTTGACCTAGGGTTCCATTTCGGAAGTCCAAAGTCAGAACCAAGACAGCTCAAGCTGTTAATTGTGCTTAACATATATTATTTGTTTATTATTTGTGCTTTGGAACTAACCTTGGTTGCAGGAACCAAGGGTTGCAAGTTTCTGCTCCCAGGCGCCTGTTTGAACAGGCGCCTGTATGGTGACAGGCGCCCAAGAAGGGCCAATTCTAAACCATCTCGAAGCAAGCCTCCACGTTAGCAACTGAGGTGCCTGTGTTGACACAGACGCCCTAGTCAGCTCAGGCGCCCCAGTTGAAGGGATAAGCGCTGGCCAAGTCTGCAGATGTGGATTCACACAAGGAAGGCCACGTGTCCGGCACCCCCTTCAACACAGGCGCCCAAGCAACTACTATATAAAGGGGTTCACCCCCTTGCTTCAGAATACAACTGCTTCCAACGATTTCTTTCAAGTGCTCTGCTCCAAACGCTCCGTGCTCAAGTCTCAAGAGCCAACGACGACTCGCGACTCCGATCTACGAATCTTCTCCGGTCGTCGGTATAAACTTTTTATTGCTGTATTTTAAATTATGTATTCAACCTCAAACTTATACTACTTTCTCGGAATATAGAATTGTCCATCGTAAATGGTCAAGGACTATGGGCTTTGGAATAGGAGCCGATTGTGACTTCGAACCAAGTAAAAAATAAAAGTGTTAGTATTGAATATTTTCGCTGCGTAAATTGCTATTTTTAATCTGAAAATTGTTTATCGATATTCCCCCCTCTATCGATTCTAAATAATCCCACAAGTGGTATCAGAGCGGGTGGCTCAAATCTGGTGCAACCACCAGTTGAGTGATTTTTCTGATTCTTCGAATTTTATATATTTTTTCGTTCGTAATTTTTCTTGTCAATCGAGGTTGGTGCAAAACCACTCGATTTTTCTTATTACTATTTTTTTCTGTCGCACTACTAATCCAAGACTTAGTCTTGGGACAAGTTTTTGGTTGTAAATTTTTTAGTTTAAACATTAAATGGCCATGCAAGAGGGATATAGCACTGCTAGACCACCACTCTTCTCAGGAGAAGATTTCTCCTATTAGAAGAGTGGGATGGAGGTCCACCTGAAAACTCAGGTGGACATATGGATCATCATCCAGTTGGACCGGAGATACCCAAAAATGCAGAAGGCATGGTGCAAGGCTACACTGAATGGGACAGACCACTCAAGAAGAAGATCGAGGCCGACACAAAAGCTACACAGACATTATAATGCGGCCTGATGAAAGAAGAACTGAACTGCGTCGAACCCTTCAGCAGCGCGAAGGAACTCTGGAATAAACTCTTCGAATTGCACGAAGGTACGTCTGATATGCGGATCAACAAAAGAGATCTGTTGCTCAACATACTCTACACAATAAAGATGCACGAAGGCGAATCGGCAGCACATCTCCACACAAGAATCCAGGAGCTGATGAACGGGCTGCACACAATAGGTCACAAGGTCGAAAACCGTGACCTAATAAGGTATACCCTAAACTCGTTCCCAAGGAACACATTGTGGGCGTCTATGGTACATGCCTACAAGGTTTCTAGGAACCTTTCAAAAATTAAATTAGACGAATTATTTTCTGAATTAGAATTACACGAACAAACTAATACTGCATTAGTCGAGAAGAGTATTGCGTTTGTTGTAGGAAAAACTCCAGGAAGATCTCAGAAAAAGAAGCTTCAACCAGTACCCGAGTTTGACTCAGACTCAGAATCAAACGACGATGAAGGGGATCATCCAAAACTGGTCCGGTTAGCTCGCGACTACTACAAGGAGCTCAAAAACCAAACGAACAAAAAGAAGTCAAATCGGAAGAAGGAAGATCCATCTGAACCCTCAACGAGCAAGAAGAACAAAGGTAACATAACATGCTACGAGTGCAACAAGAAGGGACATTTCAGATCAGAGTGTCCCAACCTAAAGGAGAACAAAAAGGCTTGGAAGAAGAAGACTCTTCAAGTCACCTGGGATGAATCGTCCTCGGAAGAAGAAGAAGCTCCTCACTCAAACCTACTCACCTTGACCGCCTCGGAACACATCGACTCCGGAACGGAATCAAAACCAGACGAGGACGTCGGCACTGGAAAGCTTTCGATCTCGGAGGACGGACAAATCACGGTAAGAGGTTATCCGGAATCTAAACTTTATGATTTAATTTCTTACTTGTCACGCTAGTTGGCGAAAGCCAACATCCGGGTTGAAACCCTTCGACAGGAAGTCAAACTCCTGAAAGTGGAAGTCAACTCGAGTTCCTTGACCGAGCCAGTTCAAGAAGGAAACTCAACTCAAGTTCAAAAGCTTGAGGAAGATAATTCTTCCTTGAAAACTCAAGTCAAGGAACTCAGAGTCGCATTGGAACGATTCACTTCGGGTTCGGGTTCCACAAATCTTGACATGATTCTTGGAAAATAGAAGTCTATTCTCAATCGATCTAGATTAGGCTATCGAACCAACTCGCGACAACGCTCTTACTATTCAGTATTGAACCAACCTAGAACCCGAGTCCAAGCATGGGTCCCAAAGCTATGTTTAAATAAACAAGCTGGACCAAACCAATATTGGATCCCCAAGGACAAGATTCACATATTGCCTAACCCTTATCGAAGCTTCAGTCTAGGGGGAGCTAATATAAAAACCATCTTTATAATTAGATAATTTTTTTAATTGCTTGTTTATTTTATTTTTTTTTTTTGCAAATTTTATTAATCTTTTTAGACATAGGAATGGTTAGTTTAAGGACAAAAAGACTTCCTTAAAACTTGAACAACATAGTATTAGGTGGAGGTGAGATGATAGTATGTTAGGGAAGCCCTTCTAATATGGTCAAGTAGGGTAAGGTGTACCTTCCCTGGTCTTCTTAGTATGGTGGAACTAGCCGAAGCTACCGATCCAAAACGTAAGCTAGATAAACTAAAATTTTTCAAGAAGTAATTTGAAAATGAACTTTTGGTAAAAGACTTTGTCAAGGAAAGGGTTGTTGCTCCAATAAGACTACTGCCAAAGAAGACTTCTATGCCTCGCCAAGCCCTGGAAGCCGATTATCGAAACTCAAATTCAATTTACTATTTGATAAATTTGAATCTAACATAAGTTTTAATTAAATCTTAGATTCAATATTTTTTTGCAAAGTTAATAATCTTTCAAAAATTAACTCTATAATATTTTCAAAATTAATTCAACATTTTTTCAAAGTTAATAATCTTTCAAAATTTAATTCTACACTTAACATGTTCATCTAACTTTTTTTCAAAATTAATTAAACTCATATTTGAAAACCTATCTCACAAAAACCTGTAAGGTCAACGTGCTTGATAACGTTAGATGTGAGTGAGACAGACTAGATAGTGAAATTCAATTCAATCTATCCCTACCTCTACATAAATGGATCCAAATCAAAACATACTTTATGTGTAGGAACATAAAGATTTGGACCAGTAGATGTTAGATAGTGGATGCTCTAGACACATGACTGGGGATAAATTGAAGTTCACCAAAATCAAGTTCAAAAATCTAGGCTCAGTAGCATTTGGTAACAATGCTACACTTAAAATAATTAGGTCAGGTAACATTGAACTTAACTCAGATTTTATCATTAAGAAGGTATTATTGGTTGAAAATTTCAAGTTCAATTTGCTTAGCATTAGCCAACTTTGTGATACAGGTTATATTGTTACATTCACCAATTCTGACTGCCTGATTAGGAATCTACAAGACTCAGAAATAACACTTAAGGGTAGTAGGAAAACAATGTTTACACAATCAATCTACCCTCAATACCTAAATGTCTTTTAACTCAATTAGAAGAAACTAATCTTTGGCATAGAAGACTAGGTCACACCCATACCAAATTAATTTAAAAAATAACTCAACTTGGATTGATTAAAGGTGTACCTAAAATTAAGAACTTTGACAATATAATTTGTAATTCATGTCAACAAGGCAAACAAACCAAGTCAACTCATAAACCAACCCAATCCGACTTAACCCAAGCCACACTTGAGCTCCTACACCTTGACCTCTTTGATTCACATGAAGCCAAGTCACTAAGTGGGAATCGGTACTGCTTAGTAATCATTGACGATTACTCTAGATTTACCTGGGTTAGATTCTTAAAAACTAAAGATGATGCATTTAACTCATTTAATGATTTGTGCAAAATAATAGAAAATCAAAATGACACAAAAATTAAAAGACTTAAGAGTGATCATGGGGGAGAGTTTGAAAATCAAAAATTTGAGGAGTTGTGTAAAATTAATGGGTACGTCCATGAGTTTTCATGTCCTAGAACTCCCCAACAAAATGGAATTGTTGAAAGAAAGAATAGAACCCTCCAGGAAGCCGCTAGGACCATGCTCAATGAATATAACCTAACTAATCAATTTTGGGCAGAAGCGGTAAATACAATCTATTATATTCAAAATAGGGTCTTAATTAATAGAAGACACAACAAGATACCCTATGAACTTTATTATCATGGATTACATAATTTACATTATTTAAGAGATTTCGGGTGCAAAGTACATATTTTGAACACTAAGGAGTACCTAGGTATGTTTCAATCAAAATCAACCCCAGGGACCTTCTTAGGATATTCAACAACTAGTAGAGCCTATAGGGTTTACAACAGACAAACCCATAAAATTGAAGAAACTTCCAACTTAACTTTGACGAAGAAGCTGAAACAAAATCTACTGACAATCAAAACCTAAACAAATCAAATTTTGATCAAGAAGATAGTGAACCATTAATTGAACCATTAAATGAACTATCAATTGAACCAATTACTGAGGTATCAATTAAACCACTAGCTGAACCTACCCAAGTAGTTGAACCAAACATTAAACCAAATCTTCCAGCCGAACCTGAGGCAGAACCTAGTTCTAGAAGAATGAAGAAACCCAGACTCAATCATCCATCTGACCAAATCATGGGTGATCCAACCTTAGGAGTCAGAACAAGGTCTTCTTATAGAAATCTTAGTCAGATTGCTCTAATTTCAAAAATTGAACCTAAGACTATAGAAGAAGCCCTATCTGGCCCAGATTAGATCATAGCAATGCAAAATGAATTTGCTCAATTTGAGAGAAATTAAGTCTGGGACTTAGTACCTAAACCTGAGGGTAAGTCAGTTATATATACTAAGTGGGTGTTTAGAAACAAACTAAATGACCAAGGGGAGATTGTGATAAATAAAACCCGCTTAGTAGCAAAAGGGTTTAGTCAAGTCGAAGGGTTAGATTATGATAAAACCTATGCCCCCGTAGCCAGACTTGAATCAATTAGGATGTTACTAGCCTTTGCAGTCCATAGAGGGTTTAAGCTGTACCAAATGGATGTCAAGTCTGCCTTTCTTAATGAGTTTATAAAAGAAGAAGTATATGTAGGGCAACCCCTAGGATTTGAGGACTTAGACAAACCTAAATACGTGTTCAAACTTAGGAAAACCCTTTATGGGTTGAAACAAGCACCTAGGGCCTGATATGAATGACTATTAACCTACTTAATTTCAAAGGAATTTAACCAAGGCCAAATTGACTCAACATTATTTGTTAAAACCTTAGAAAAAGATATATTTATAGATCAAATATATGTAGATGATATAATATTTGGGTCTACAAATTCTAACTTTTTGAAAGAATTTGTCAAAATTATGGAAAGCGAATTTGAAATGAGCTTGGTAGGTGAGCTGAACTTTATCTTAGGTCTCCAAATTAAAAAAACCAGGGATGGTAACTACGTTCATCAATCCGAATATGCAATGGAATTAATAAAAAAATCCAAAATGAAAATCTCTAAAAGCTTTAGCACTCCCATGGCTACAAATGTCAAAATAGATAATGACTCTGAAGGTAAACCAGCTGACCTAAAACTATGCAGAAGTATGATTGGTAGCTTATTATACTTAACTGCTAGTAGACCTGACATTTTGTTTGCTGTAGGAATGTGTGCTAGATACCAAACTTGTGCTAAGGAATCCCACTTAGCAGCACTAAAAAGAATCCTAAGGTACATTAAGGGTACCCTAAATGTAGGTATTTGATATCCTAGGACTTCTACTTTTGAATTGTCAGGATACTTTGACTCTGACTATGCCGGTTGCAAACTAGATAGAACGAGTACAAGTGGAAGTTGTCAATTATTAGGACATAGTCTAGTCAGCTGGTGCAGTAGAAAGCAACACTGCGTAGCTTTATCCACAATTGAAGCAGAATATGTTGCCCTAGGAGAGTGTGTAGCACAACTTTTATGGATGATGCATGCTCTTAAGGATTTCCAACTGGACTATACCCAACCAAAGTGTTTATTGACAACATAAGCTCAATAAATCTGACTAAAAATCCAATTCATAACTCCCAAACCAAACACATTGAAGTCAAATATCATTTTGTTAGGGATCACATAGCCAGGGGCGAAATTGTACTTATGCATGTGGACTCAAAATCTAATTTAGCTGACATTTTTACTAAACCCTTACCTGAATCTGAGTTTAGCTTATTAAGAAGGCAGTTAGGGTTGTGCTTAGTAGAATAGGATTGTTCAAATTTTTCCTTCAAAAAGCTTTTATATTTTCATAATTTTTTTAAAAATTAGCATTTAATATCTTTTAACAAATCATTTCTTTCATTAAGTATTGAAATTTAAAATTATTTTCTGACTTAGATTTTTCAAAAATTTACCCCCTTCAAAACTAGGGTTTTTACGCAAATGGACTTAGTCTAGGCTTTAATCCTAGAATTGCATGCACCTATAGATTTAGAAGCCAGCATCTCACAAGCACATTAGGGTACTTTGATTGATAACCTAGACTGGGTTGAGATGCTTAGGTTTATGCCTTGACTCAAGATGCTTTAAGTCAGTGCATCTGGAGTAGTTGGGGCGATAAATACAATTGAACAGTAATCAAGCTAAGTGTTCAAGCTTAGAAAATCTAACTTGATCTGATCACTTAACTTGACTAACCCTAGTGAAAGCTGCTGTTGTATAACAGTTAGTAAGTAGCTAACTAGGTTAAATAGGACCCAAACAAGTTCAGTTTAATTAGTTTGATCTTTTTTGTTGCTTGGGTTCAATAGAATTGGTTCAATACATATTTAACATTGTTTTAACTGGCTTTATTTCTCAATTCGTTTTTCTATCAATGTTTTTTTGATATATGGCAAAGAGGAAGAGAGAATAAGAGAGTAAAAATTTTCAAAATTTTTTTCTCATCGTATTCAAAAAGTAAAGTTAGATTTTCAAGTGCATTTAGGCATCATATTTTCAAGTTCATATTTTCTCAAAATATCTTAGTGCACAAAATTTTCTGAAAATCTTTTCTAAGTAAATTTTTTTAAGTGCACAAATTACTCAAAATCTTTTCTAAGTAAATTTTTTTAAGTGCACAAATTACTCAAAATCTTTTCTAAGTAAAACTGTTTTCAAAGTGCACAAATTTTCTAAGTAAAAATATTTTTGCTAAGAGCACAAATTTTTTTTAACCAAATATTTTCTAAGTGTGAAAAATTGTTTTAAGTGAAAGTTTTTTCCAAGTAAACTTTTTGTGCAAAATTTGGTTTAAGTGAAAGTGTTTTCCAAGTAAAATTTTTGTGCAAAAATTGATTGAAGTAAACATTTTTTTAATCCTTTTAAGTGAAAATTTTGTGCAAAATTCTTCTAAGTGCAAATGTTTTTGCAAAAAGATTTTTTTAATGCACAAAGATTTTTCTCTAAGTGAAAAACTTTTCTAAAGTCCAAATTTTTCTAAAGTATAAAGTTTTCTAAAGTACATAATTTGACTAAGTACAAATATTTTTGCAAAAAGATTGTTCAAGTACATAATAATTGTTTTTGGTATGCAAATACTTTGTGTTGGTTTGCAAAACACTTAGTCAAAATTTAAAATACTTAGACGTTTTGAAAAATTGCATATCATTGAATGCTTCAGGAGGAGAATGTCTATTTCAGGGGGAGCTTAGTAAAGATTTTTTCAAAAAGTGATTTTCTTATAAACATGTTTGTTATATATGTTTTATATGATTAAACTTAACTTTTTAAACCTGGTTGTCATAAATCAAAAAGGGGGTGATTGTTGGTGCTGGAAGCACGATGATCGAACTTATGTGTTTGATAATGGCAAAGGGTTCATAAGTTAAGGTTTTATTGTGATCTAACGATGTTACTCAAGTGTGCAAGAAAAGTCCTAGGCAAACTAGGCACGAAGTCCTGATTCTAGGAATTGGGCAATAAGTTCTGGCCGAGAGTTGTGCACCGAAGTCTTGACATAGGGTTGGGCAATAAGTCCTGGTCGCGGAATGGGCATGAAGTCCTGATTCGAGGAATTGGGCAATAAGTCTTGGCTCAGGGTTGGGCACTGAAGACCTGAACGAGGGTTGAGTAATAAGTCTTGGTCGCGGACTAGGCACGAAGATCTGATTCGGAGGATTGGCAAAAGTCCAACCGGAGGAACTAGTTGGCAAAAAGGTAAACTCTCCTGAGAGGAGTAAGCGAGGACGCATTCCTCGTAGGAGGGAACACTAGGTTTCGGTTCGACCTAGGATTCCATTTCGGAAGCCCAAAGTCAGAACCAAGACAGCTCAGGCTGTTAATTGTGCTTAACATATATTATTTATTTATTATTTGTGCTTTGTAACTAACCCTGGTTGCAGGAACGAAGGGTTGAAAGTTTCTGCTCCCAGGCACTTGAATGAAGTCAAGCGCCTATTTGAACAGGTGCCTCTATGGTGACAGGCGCCCAAGAAGGGCCAATTCCAAGCCATCTCGAAGCAAGCCTCCATGTCAGCAACTGAGGTGCCTGTGTTGACACAGGCGCCCTAGTCAGCTCAGGCATCCTAGTTGAAGGGATAAGCGCTGGCCAAGTCTGCGGATGTGGATTCGCGTAGGGAAGGCCACATGTCAGGCGCACCCTTCAACACAGGAGCCCAAGCAACTATTATATAAGGGGTTCACCTCCTTGCTTCAGAATACAACTGCTTCCAACGATTTCTTTCAAGCGCTCTGCTCCAAACGCTTCGTGCTCTAGTCTCAAGCGCCAACGATGACCCGCGGCTCCGATCTACGAATCTTTCTCTGGTCGTCGGTATAAAGTTTTTATTGCTGTATTTTAAATTCTGTATTCAACCTCAAACTTGTACTACTTTCTCCGAATATAGAATTGCCCATCGTATACGGTCAAGGACCATGGGCCTTGGAGTAGGAGCCGACCGCGACTCCAAACCAAGTAAAAAATAAAAGTGTTAACATTGAATTTTTTTGCTGCGTAAATTGCTCTTTTTAATCCGAAAATTATTTATCCATATTCACCCCCTCTATCATTCTAAATAATCCCACAAAAGAGAGCAAACATGGACTTAGAGGAGGTGTAAAGGGGAGTTTTATTGGGTGGACCCATGCCGCAAATGATAATGTGGTTCAAAAGCGTGCCATCCTTCTATCAGAAGTGGAAAAGTTATTTTACCGACAAATAGCAAAGAATAGTTACTTAAGAAGTTCGGATAAGTGTACCAAATTTTTTCATAATGTGGTGAAAAGGAACAACAAGAGGAATGCTATCATTATGCTCATTAATGTTGGTGCCGAAAGCACTAGATTGAACCTGGTTTTGATAATGGCAAAGATAAGTTTGTGTTGTGATCTAACGAATTTACTAAGTGTGCAGGAAAGTCCTAGATTACCTAGGCATAAAGTCTTGACCTGTAGGGTTGAGCGCGAAGTCTTGGTCGAGGACTGGGTACTAAGTCCTAGCCGAGGGTTGGGCACCAAAGACCTGACTGAGGGTTGGGCACGAAGACCTGGTTGAGGACTGGGCACAAAGACCTGATTCGAAAGATCGGATAGAAGATTGCGCCGAGCAAGGACTATGGACAGAAGTAGGGACGGGTCGAGGTACGAACTTTTCATGATTCGGGAGCTTTGAAGGCCTAGCAAAGTCCAACTGGAGGTGTCGGTTGACAAAAGGTAACTTCTCCAGAGTGGAGTAGGTGAGGACGTGTTCCCCGGAAGAGGGAATAGTATGTGTCAGTCCGTCCTAGGATTTCATTTGACATCTAAAGTTAGGACTAGACAACTCTGGTTGTCAAATATTTATGCATTCAATATATGTTATTATTTTCCTGGACTAACCCTGATTACAGGCTAAAAAGATCAATTGGGCACATTGGGGGCGCCTGAGAGGCCTCAGGTGCCCGAGAAGCCAGGCATCCGAGAGGTCTCGGGCACCCCAGTTTGGTTTGCTTAGCGTTGGCAAAGCTGAGTTGGCGGCTGCTGATTGGACGCACCACATCAACACTCAAGTGCCCGAGAGTGGACAAGTTTTGGCCGAGTGAGAGGATAACGACGCAGTTGAATCGCTGATGTGGAGGGCGCCCCTATGAGCACTCGGGCGCCTGAGTACCTATATAAAATGGGTTTCGTCCCTGGTTCCAGATATCAATTCAAGCACTCAGAATCACTGTGATCAACTTTTCGTTCTCAAGTTCTTCATGCCAAAGAAGTCCGAGATCGACGACACGCCGCTTCTATGACAAATCAACTTCTTCTTCCTTTAGCAAGCATCGTCTGTATAAAATTTCAGTTTTATTTTTGTACTTAATCTTCATATTTGTAACTCATTTTTGCAGATTATAAAATTGCCCAATGAAAACGGTCAAGGACCATGAGACTTGGAGTAAGAGCCGTCACAAACTCCGAACCAAGTAAAACAAAGTGTGTTAGCATTATTTTAACTTGCTACTTTCCTTATTTCCGCTGTGTTTACTCTCGATTTATATTTGAAAAATTGGTATCGATATTCACCCCCTCAATCGATCATAATGATCCCACAAGTGGTATTAGAGTGGGTTTCACAATTTCGGTGAAACCACCAGTTGAGCGGTTTTCGGATTTTTCGTTATTTTTCTATCAGAAAAGGTATTATTGTCTTTTTCGAATATTTCTTTTTTATTCTTTTTTGACCGTAATTTTTTTTTCATTTCTCAAAGTTGGTGCAACACCACTCGGGATTTTCTTTTTATATATTTTCATATCACACTGCTCATTCAAGGCCAAGTCTTGGAACAAGTTTGTTGTTTCTGTTCTTTTTCAGGATTCTTTATGGCCCAGCAAGAAGGGTACAGTACTGCCCGCCCTCCTCTTTGTAAGTACCCCTGGTTGATTTTGATGTGATCAACCAATTTAAGTTAGGTCTTGGTATGTTTAATCCCTCTACTAAGTGTGTAGGAGCTTAGGTACGGAGGAAGTCGAGCGTAAGACGTAGCAGACGAGAAGGATTGTACGGGGAAGTGAGCCGACGGGCTCAGTACAATCCGAGGGACGCGGAAGCTGCGGAAGAGTACGTCGGTGGAGCAAGAAGGACGCGCACGCTGTTCGAGGGACGAGAAGCTGGGAGGAAGGACGCTCGAGGGGCGAAAGGCCGAAGTCGGGTTCGGGTGAGCCTAACTCCGGTTGGCCGGAAATCACCCAGAAGACGAAGAATCAAAAAGACTGGCCCCAAGCGCCCAAAAGAAAAGAGAAAATTATTTGGTGCCAAGAAGGATCGAACCTGAGAACTCAACAACACACGCTAACCCACTTACCATTTGGGATAAAGGGCGATGGCAGTAAAATGTTGCCGATATTACTACTTAGATATTACAACAGCGACATGGAATTCCAACAGCCATTTCGAGCCATCTCGAGGAAAGATAAAGTTTTAATTAAACTTTATTTCTTAAAGGATAATGTTACATTATCCTTTAATCAAATCCAATAAATGCAGTTTAATCCCATCCAAGATCAACCATCCAGATTACATCCATGGATCAATGGCCAAGAGAAAAGTCATCAACAATCAACAATCCAGATTTATTCTCTTAGGTTATAAATATACTTAGAGGTTTTGCTTTAATTTATCAATCATTTTTATTCATTCTTGTAAAATCTCTAAAAGTCTAGCGTGCTATTTTTGTAAGACTTCTCCGCCATAAGGAGATTTTTATTGAGCGTCCACTGCCTTGGAAGCAACGTTCTCAGTTACGACCAAGTTTCTTTTTTAAAGACGAGTACCTCCACTTTCATAATTTTTTTTCCCGTCTATTCACCCCTCTCTAGCCGGTCCAACCCGATCCAACACTCTCTTCTCATAAGAGGATTTTGTTGGATCGAGAAGCCCGATAGAGGGGGGGTGAATATCGGAAAACTTTCGGATTCGTATAAGAATAGGTACGCAGCGGAAATTAACGAAAAGACACAGAGACGCAATCGATTTACTTGGTTCGGAGCCTGTGTCGACTCCTACTCCAAGGCCCACGGTCGTTGACCGTTTACTTTGGGCAATTCTATATTTGGCGCAAATAAGTTACACAATATGATTTACAAAATCAAGTGCAATAAAATATTAAAGAAATACGCTCTTCTTTTTACCGACGTCCGGAGTAGGTCGACTCTTTCGGGGCAGCAGGACGTCGTCGGCTCGAGGTGAAGCGTTTCCGGAGCAAGGCGCGAGCGTAGAAGAACTTTGAGACGTTGGAAGAATTGATGTCTTGAAGCCTTGGTCGAAGGTCCCTTATATAGGGCCTGGGGGCGCCCGGGATGTCGGGGGCGCCCCCCACGTGGCCTTCGATCCGCCAAAGTCTCAGTCGCGTCTGATCCTCTGGATCTGCTTTGACCGGGGCGCCCGCAGCGCTCGGGGCGCCCGGATTGACCGGGTCAAACTCTATCCTTTGGCTTTGCTTGGCTTCGAGGGGTTCGGGTTCGATGTATGCGCATGGGGGCGCCCGCAGCGCAGGGGGCGCCCGCCAGCGGGAGCAGCGGGGGCGCCCGGGAGGCAGCGGGGGCGCCCGGAAGCACGGGGGCGCCCGCAGCTTGTACTGTCGAAGCGCACTTTTTGATTGTGTGTTTGGTGTTCACCTTGGGGGCGCCCGGGACACTCCGGGCGCCCTGGTCAGCAGTTGCCTCACTCCTTTGAGGCACTCTGAGCTGCAGACTCACGTTCCTTCGGTCCTGCATCCAGGGTTAGTCCAAAACATAATAACATAATAAATTATCAGATTTATACAGCCTTAGCTGTCTTGGTTCTGACTTTGGTCTCCAAAATGGAGCCCTAGGTCGAACCGACGCCTACTGTTCCCTCGACGGGGAACGCGTCCTCACCTACTCCTCTCGGGAGAATTTACCTGATGCCAACCGTTCCTTTGGTTGAACTTTTGCCTGACGGTCCTTTGTCAGGTTTTGTAAACTGGCAGTCCTTCGCCAGTTGCCTAGCAGTCCTTTGCTAGGGCTTCGGTCCCAGACTGTCCTTCGCCTGGAGCCTAGCAGTCCTTCGCTAGGACTTTCTTTCCTGGCATTCCTTTGCCAGTGCCTAGCAATTCTTCGCTAGGGCTTTTCCTGCACACTTGATTAACTTGTTAGAAAATAAGAAAGACTTAACTTTTGACCTATGTTGCCATTATCAAAACACAGGTTTGACTTAGGTGCATTCTGCACCAACAATCTCCCCCTTTTTGATTTATGGCAACCCTAGTTCAAAAAGTTAAGTTTAAGCAACATATGAAAAAAGTTTTATTCCCTCCCCTGGAAGGAATCTCCCCCTAGATTTTTAAAAAATTCGTGGGGTTTTTTAAAGACTTTACTTGTACTTTGAGAACTTAAGTTTTAGGTACTTATAAGTAACTTAAAAGTACATAGTAGAGTTTTTAAAGCATAATTTGAGTACTTACAGAAATTTTTTTTAAAGTCTTAAGTTTTAAAGTACTCAAAATGTTAGCTTAGTAGTTTTTGAAACACTTTAGTACTTAACAATTTTGAAAAACTTTAGCTTTAGAGTAATAGCTTAAGTAGAAACCTTTTGAAAGGCTAGAGTATTTTGCAAAATTTGAAAGCTTGAAAAAAATTTTTGAAGCTAGAGTACTTTAGCAAAATTTGAAAGCTTGAAAAAATTTTGAAGCTTGAGTACTTTGCAAAATTTTGAAAGCTTAAGTATTTTTCAAAAAAAATTTGAATAAGTAAAACTTTTTGAAAGCAACCTTTTTGAATAAAGGATAGAGTATAGAAAAATTTAAAAAAAAATTTGAAAATTTTACTTTACTCTCTCCTTTCCTATCTCTCCCCCTTTGCCATATATCAAAACAAATAAGAATAGCATGGATAAAGGAAATAAATAAGAGTTTGCTGTACTGAACCAGTTTGATAAAGGAAATAAATCAATTTTTGTCTATAGGGACCTGTCTAACCCAATTAGCTACTTACTAACTGTTATATACAGTAGTTTTTGCTAGGGTTAGTCAAGTTAAGTGTTTCTGTTCAAGTTAGATTTTCTAATCTTGACACTTAACTTGATTGCTGTATAAGTTGTATTTAGTGCCCCAATTTCTGCAAATGCACTGACTTAAAGCATCTTGAATTGAGGCAAAGACCTAAGCATCTCAACCCTTTCTAGGTTATCAATCAAAAGTATCCTAAGGTGCTTGTGAGATGCTGGCTTCTAAGTCTATAGGTGCATGCAGTTCTAGGGTTAAAGCCTAGGCTAAGTCCATTTTCGAAAAAGCCCTAGTTTTTAAGGGGGTAGTTTTAAAATTAATATAAAACTAAGTCGAAAAGATTTTAAAATTGATTTTTGAAATAAAGCTAAGTTGAAAATGAAAACTGATTTTGAAATTTAAATAAAACAGTTTTTCAAAAATAGAAAATTTTAGAAAACTTATTTTTGAAATCAAGTAGAGTAAAAACAATTGAGTTAAACTATTCTACTGAACACAATCCTAACTAATTAACAAGAAACCAATAATCATAAACTAGTCATCATAAAATAAAAGCAGGTACTCTAGGTTCAACATAGTCAACAGTCAAGCATAAGTCAACCCTACTGAGTAGGGGCAGTCAAATAGGTACAATGCCAAGTGAATCTAAGATGAAGGATCGGGGTGATCGGACGGGCCAGGCTGCCATGCATCAAATCGTGCCATCATCTCTAGATACTGTGCATCTCTGGCCTCCCGCTCAGCTCTAAGGGCGCTCATATACTCGGTGTAGTAGCCCCGATTTGTCTACACGTCTTCGGCATGATTGGCTTCGATTTCCTCTCGGAGGCTTTGGATCTGTGTTTCCATACGGGTCACTCTCTCGTAGAGTGTCGGTGGAGCGGGCTCGTTGATGTGTGCTCGGGCTGCTGCAGCTACATCTCCAACGTCGACTTCAATCTCCTCGTCTGAGTCGACTGGTGCTCCGGCCTGCTGTCGTCTCCAACTAAGAACCCCGGTAGCCGACACCTCTAGACCCGCTAAGGAAAAGTTCCTAAATCCTATTTCGTCAAAGTCGGTCATAGCGGAAATTTCACCAACGGTAATGTCCCGACCGTGGTGATGAAGGAGGGATGTGATGATGTGGCAATATGGTGTGCGCACACGTCCCTGGGTCGTGACACTGGACGCATGTAGAATGGTATGAAACATATGGAGTCCAATGTCTAGATCAAGGTGATGAACTAGGCATAAAGAAGAAAAGCATGAAAAGGTCGCATAGTCCCTAGGTCTCTGGTGGAGAGTGGTAGGATACAGCGGACTAGAACTCTATACAAGGCATAGTTCTGGGCCTGAAGTTCAACAGCTTGGAAGCGTCTATTTGCTGGGAGGTCTGCCCGAAAGAAATAGGAGTGTATGGTATCTAGGGTAATCTCTGAGTAGGGAGGGTCAAATGGGGGGTTTCTAGGAGGATAACAGCAGAATGTGGACTGAGAGGGTCGTAGTCCTAGGAATCGGTTCAACAAAGTCGGGGTTATAGTCAAAGGAATCCCTTGGACAGTGGTGTGAAACATAAGATTATCTTGTCGAATTATGTTGTTGTAAAACTCTGCACATAAAGATTCGTTAATGGAATGTGTGCAGAAGACAAGATTGTCCAATTGATAGAAGTTGATGATGTTCATGGCGACAGGGCATGATTGGGTAAAAAAGTGCCTATTGAGATAACTCGTTTTTAATAGGCTTGTAGATTGTTTGTGCGAACCTATTACATAACTCTAGATTAGGAAATCTAGGGTCGGGACTAGGTTGGGCACCGGGGTTGGCCGGATTTGGTCGGCGTCTTCTAAGTTAAGAGAGTTTAAAGAATGAATAAAGATATTGCATGGAATAAATTTAAATGCAATAAAATTACTAATCATACCGGACGGCTCGAGGAGGCATAGTTGAGAGAGAGGACTTGCAAGGTCTTCTTGAAGAGTAAGAAGTGGAGAAGAAGGTTGGTTTTGGTGTGGGAAGTGAAGGAGTTTCGGATGCCTTTTATAGGCAATTTTATGGGGGCGCCCGGGAGCTTCCGGGCGCCCTGGTCAGGGCTGCTGCCAAAGGCAGTTTAAAGGACTGGTTGGGGGCGCCCGGGACAGTCCGGGCGCCCTCAACAGGCTGCTTTGCAGGTTTGACTGCAATGGAGGTGATGGGGGCGCCCGCGTGGTTTCGGGCGCCCTGGTCAAGGGCAAGACAGCTTTTCTGTCTCGAGGAACGAAAAAGTGAAGGGGGGGGCGCCCGTGTGGTCCCGGGCGCCCTGCTCAAGGGTATGTAGAGACAAAAATTTGTCTTGTCATTGTTTAACTATGGTTTAATCAATTTGACCATGGTTGGGATTGATTTTGACTGTTTTGACCATAGTTTGGCAAGGTTGACCATGGTTTGACTATGTTGACTGTGTTGACCAAGGTTGACCATGGTTTGACCAAGGTTTGACAAATACAAGATTATCCAAAAAAAATTACTTGAGTCTTAATTCTACTGTCTCACTTAAATCTTAGGGTTTTCAATCACGTTAACCTTATAGGTTTCGTGAGACAGATTAGAAGTTATTTTGAAAAAGTTTGATTAATTTTGAAAACAATTAAATTTATGTTTAAATCTATAAATAACTGAAATTTTATGTTAGATTCGAATTTAACAAAAATTAATTTGAATTTGAAATTCAAAAATTGGCTTCCAGGTCTTGGCGAGGCACTAGGCCTTCTTTGGCCGAAGCCTTATGGGATCATCCACCCTTTCCTTGACAAAGCTTTTTAATGAAATTTCATTTTCAAAATCAATTTCTGAAAAATTTCTGGTCTAACTAGTTTGGGTTTTGGATCGGTAGCTTCGGCCAGTTCCGCCAGTCTAAAGAGACCAAGTGAACTTGATCTTATTAGAATTGGTTTCCCCAACGTACTATCATCTCACCTCTACCCAATACTATGTTGTCAAATTTCAGCTAAGTTTGTTTAGTCCTTAAGCTAGCCTAAGTCTAAGCATGGTATATTGCAGAAATTAAGTAAACAGGCAAACAATCAAGCAACTTAAATCAATAATAACAAGTTTATCTAATAATGAAAATAGTTTTCAGTTTGGCTCCCCCTGGACTAAAGCCACGGTGATGGTTAGGCAAGATGTGAATCTTGTCCTTGGGGATCCAATACTGATTTGATCCAGTTGGTTTGTTCAGGCATAGTTTAGGTACCCATGCCTGAATTTTGCCTCTGGACTGATTCAGTACAGACAAATATGATCTTTGTCGGGATTTGGTTCGGTAGCCAAGTCCAGATCGATTTAGAACGGACTTCTGTTTCCCAAGAATCATGTCAAGATTTTTGGAACCAGAAGTGAATCGTTCTAAGGCTGATCTAAGATCCTTAACCTGAGTTTTCAGGGAGGAGTTTTCCTTTTCAAGTTTTTCAACTTGAGTGGGAGTTCCTTCCTGAACCTTCTCGGTTGAGGGTTTAGAGTCAGCTCCCTCTTTCAGGAGTTTTACTTCCTGTCGGAGGGATTCGACCCGGAGTTTGGCTTTTGCCAAATCACGAGAAAGAAAAGAAATCAATTCAGTTAACTGTAATCTATTAAAACCAGTTACCTTAATTTCTCCGTCTTCTGTGAAGGTCAGCTCGCCGTCCTCTTGTTCTGATTCTGACTCTGTCTCGACTTTATCTGAGGCGGTCAGAGCTAGGAGGTTGGACTGGGGTGCCTCTTCTTCTTCTTCTGAGGAAGACTCGTCCCAGGTTGCTTGCAGTGCCTTCTTTCTTCTCGGCTTTTTCGTCTCCTTTAGGTTAGGGCACTCTGACTTGTAGTGGCCCTTTTTCTTGCACTCGTAGCAGATCACATTTGGCTTGTTTGCTGGTTCAGTTGGTTCGTCCTTTCTTCGGCCGGTTTTTGGTTTGTTGGTTCGGTTCTTCAGCTCCTTGTAGTAGCTTCGAGCGAGCCGGACCAGTTTAGTTTGATCTCCTTCTTCATCTTCTGAGTCTGTGTCAGACTGGGGTTCAGGTTCAGTTTTCTTCTTCGTTGTCTTTAGATTTTTACCTGCAATGAAAGCGATACCTTTTTCGACCGAATTGGTGTTAGTCTGTTCGTGCAGTTCTAGTTCAGAAAATAATTCATCTAGTTTTATTTTAGAAAGATCTCTAGAGACCTTGTATGCATCTACCATAGATGCCCACAAGGTGTTTCTAGGAAAGGCGTTTAGAGTATACCTTATTAGGTCACGGTTTTCAACCTTGTGACCTATTGAGTGAAGACCGTTCATTACCTCCTGGATTCGTGCGTGGAGCTGGGCTGCTGTTTCGTTGTCGGCCATCTTGATAGTGTAGAGTTTATTCAGTAGCAGATCCCTTTTGCTGATCCTGGTGTCCGAAGTCCCTTCGTGCAGCTCGATCAGTTTTGTCCATAGCTCTTTTGCACTGTTGAAGGGGCCCACTCGGTTCAGTTCTTCCTTTGTTAGCCCGCATTGTAGGGTTTGCGTCGCTTTTGCGTCGGCTTCTATCTTGCGCTTTAGAGTGTTGTCCCACTCCGAGTAGCTTTGTGGAAGTCCTTCTGCATTTCGGGGGATCTCCAGACCGGACTGGATAATGATCCACATGTCCACCTGAGTTTTCAGGTGGACCTCCATGCGACTTTTCCAGTAGGAAAAGTCTTCTCCACTGAAGAGTGGAGGTCTAGCGGTGCTGAATCCCTCTTGCATAGACATTTGTTCTGTAAAAGGAAATTTTACAAAAAAAAGTGTCCCAAGACTTGGTCTTGGATTAGCAGTGCGGGATAAAGATAATTAAAAAGATTAATTAAATTCGAAAAGAAAAGAAATAAAATCCGAAAAAACTATTTCAAACTGGTGGTTGCACCAAGTTTGAATTCCCCGCTCTGATACCACTTGTTGGATCGAGAAGCCCGATAGAGGGGGGGGTGAATATCGGAAAACTTTCGGATTCGTATAAGAATAGGTACGCAGCGGAAATTAACGAAAAGACACAGAGACGCAATCGATTTACTTGGTTCGGAGCCTGTGTCGACTCCTACTCCAAGGCCCACGGTCGTTGACCGTTTACTTTGGGCAATTCTATATTTGGCGCAAATAAGTTACACAATATGATTTACAAAATCAAGTGCAATAAAATATTAAAGAAATACGCTCTTCTTTTTACCGACGTTCGGAGTAGGTCGACTCTTTCGGGGCAGCAGGACGTCGTCGGCTCGAGGTGAAGCGTTTCCGGAGCAAGGCGCGAGCGTAGAAGAACTTTGAGGCGTTGGAAGAATTGATGTCTTGAAGCCTTGGTCGAAGGTCCCTTATATAGGGCCTGGGGGCGCCCCCCACGTGGCCTTTGATCCGCCAAAGTCTCGGTCGCGTCTGATCCTCTGGATCCGCTTTGATCGGGGCGCCCGGATTGACCGGGTCAAACTCTATCCTTTGGCTTTGCTTGGCTTTGAGGGGTTCGGGTTCGATGTATGCGCATGGGGGCGCCCGCAGCGCAGGGGGCGCCCGGGAGCAGCGGGGGCGCCCGGAAGCACGGGGGCGCCCGCAGCTTGTACTGTCGAAGCGCACTTTTTGATTGTGTGTTTGGTGTTCACCTTGGGGGCGCCCGGGACACTCCGGGGGCCCTGGTCAGCAGTTGCCTCACTCCTTTGAGGCACTCTGAGCTGCAGACTCACGTTCCTTCGGTCCTGCATCCAGGGTTAGTCCAAAACATAATAACATAATAAATTATCAGATTTATACAACCTTAGCTGTCTTGGTTCTGACTTTGGTCTCCAAAATGGAGCCCTAGGTCGAACCGACGCCTACTGTTCCCTCGACGGGGAACGCGTCCTCACCTACTCCTCTCGGGAGAATTTACCTGATGCCAACCGTTCCTTTGGTTGGACTTTTGCCTGACGGTCCTTTGTCAGGTTTTGTAAACTGGCAGTCCTTCGCCAGTTGCCTAGCAGTCCTTTGCTAGGGCTTCGGTCCCAGACTGTCCTTCGCCTGGAGCCTAGCAATCCTTCGCTAGGACTTTCTTTCCTGGCATTCCTTTGCCAGTGCCTAGCAATTCTTCGCTAGGGCTTTTCCTGCACACTTGATTAACTTGTTAGAAAATAAGAAAGACTTAACTTTTGACCTATGCTGCCATTATCAAAACACAGGTTTGACTTAGGTGCATTCTGCACCAACAGATTTCAGTTATTGGAAGAGTCGAATAGAAGTCCACCTGAAAACTCAGGTGGAAATGTGAATTATCATCCAGGATAGCTTAGAAATCCATAAGAACGCACAAAGCGAATTTTTGTGATATGGATGGCGCCTTGAAGAAGAAAATTGAAGCAGATGTCAAAGCAACGCAGACCCTTCAATGTGGTCTAACAAAGGAAGAACTCAACCGCGTTGGCCCCTTCAACAATGCTAAGGAGCTTTGGAACAAGCTGATTAAGCTCCACGAAGGGACATCGGATACCAAATCAGCAAGCGGGATCTGCTCCTAAACAAACTCTACAACATTAAGATGCAAGATGGTGAAACTACTGCACAACTTCATGCACGCATCTAGGAGTTGATGAACGACCTTCACGCCATCGACCATAAGATAGAAACGGGATTTGATAAAGTGTGCCTTAAACTCATTCCCCAGGAACACTTTGTCGATATCTATGGTGGATGCTTACAAGGTTTCTAGGGATTTTTTAAACATTAACTTAGATGAGCTATTTTCAGAACTTGAATTACATGAAAAAACTAACTCTACACAAGTCAAGAAAGGTATTTCTCTTATTACAGGTAAAGTTCTAGGCAAAATAAAGAAGAAAAAGGCGCAACTGATATCCGAGTCTGATTCTGACTCAGAATCTGACGAAGACAGCATCAACTACCCTGAGCTAGTCAAAATAGCTCGGAATTATTACAAGATGAACAAAGGATAAAGAAAGAGGATGAAGAAGAAGGTTCAGTTAAAGGATGATCTGACTGAACCAAGCATGAGTCAAAAAGGCAAGACGGACATCACCTGTTATGGGTGCAACAAGAAGGGCCACTTTAAATCGGAGTATCCTAACATAAAGGAGGCCAAGAAGTCACGAAGAAAGAAGACACTCCAAGCTATATGGGACGAGTCATCTTCAGAGGATGAAGAAGAAGTACCTCACTCCAACCTCCTCACGCTGACGACATCGGAATAACTCAACACCAAGTCTGAAGTAGAGCCGGAAGAATGCCATGCAACCGGAACACTTTCAATTTCAAAAGACGACCGAATCATGGTAAGGGGTTTTCCTGAATCTGATTTGTATGACCTAATTTCATATCTATCACGTATGTTGGCCAAAGCCAGTGTCTGGGTTGTGTCCCTCCAAAAGGAGGTAAAAGCCCTTAAGGAGGAGGCTAACTTAAGCTCCTTGACTGAGACTATTCAGGAAGGAACCTCAACTCAAGTCCAACAAATTGAGGAAGAGAATTCCTCTCTGAAAACTCAAGTCAAGGAAATTAGAGTTGCCCTAGAGTGGTTTACCTTGGGTTCCAAGAATCTTGATATGATTCTTGGAAAATAGAAAGTTGTTCTCAACCGATTCAGACTTGGCTATAGAACCAACTCATGGTATGAATCTTATTATTCTATGTTGAACCATACTAGCACACGAGTCCAATCATGAGTCCCTAAGCTAAGCTTAACTAATCAAGCATGACCAAACTACTATTGGATCCCCAAGGACAAAATTCATATCCTAGATAGTCCATATTGAGGCTTTAGTCTAGGGTGAGTTAATAGAAAAACCATTTTTATAATTAGATGATTTCCTTGCATGTTTTTCTTATTTATTGCTTGATGAGTGTTTATTTATTTTATCTGTAAAATTACCATGCTTAGGAATAGAAATGGTTAGATAATGACCTAACTTGATTGAAACTTGGATAACCTAGTATTAGGGTGGGGCGAAATGATAGTACGTTAGAGAAGCCTGTCTAAGGAGTCAAGTAGGGTAAGGTGTACTCTATTTGGTCTTTTTAGCACGGTGGAACTAGCCGAAGTTACCTTGTCATATCCTTGACTAGTTAGACCAAGGTTTCTCAATGAGTAACTTGAAAATAAAATTTCTTTAAAAAGCTTTATCTAGGAAAGGGTCGTCGCTCCGATAACTAAGAAGACCCCTGTGCCTCGCCAAGACCTGGAAGCCGATTATTGAAACTTATTTTCAATTTACTACTTGTTAAACTTGAATCTAACTCAAGGTTCAATCAAATCATAGTTTCTAATTTAAAATCAAAGATAAAATTTGATACATCTCACAAAACAGGTAAGGATACCTTGTTTTGTCACTTAGAATTGGGTGAGATGCTTAGTGCATAAAAGATAAGTCTAACCCAACCAACCATGTATCTAATAAATTCTACCTTAATTAAATACTTAACTCAATTTCAAAATTTTTAAACCTAACTTAAATTTAATTTTTCAAAATTTAAACTCAACTTAAATTTAATTTTTTAAAATTTAAACTCAAGTTAAATTTAATTTTTCAAAATTTAAACTCAAATTAAATTAAATTTTTCAAAATTTAAACTCAACTTAAAATTAATTTTTTAAAATTTAAACTCAACTTAAATTTAATTTTTCAAAATTTAAATTCAACTTAAACTTAATTTTTTAAACTTAAACTTAACTTAATTTTTTCAAAATTTAAACCTTAACTTAATTAATCCAGCTAATCAGATCAAACTGATTATGCTAAATCTGTCTCACAAATATATCCATATGAATAATATGATTGATAACTTAGAATGGGTGAGACAGACTAGGTAGTGAAACTCAATTAATATATCCCAATATTTCTATAGAAATGCATCCAAATTGTGACACTTTATGTGTAGGAACATAAAGATTTGGAACAGTAGATGTTGGATTGTTGGTGCTCCAGATATATGACTGGAGACAAATTGAAGTTCACCAAAATCAAGTACAAGAATCTAGGTTCAGTGGCATTTGGCAACAATGCTACATTTAAGGTAATTGGTTCAGGTATCATTGAATTGAACTCTGATTTTATTATTAAAAGGTGTTATTGGTTGATCATTTCTAGTTTAACTTATTTAGCATAAGTCAACTTTGTGATACTGGTTATGTAGTTACTTTTTCTAATTCAGACTACCTTATTAGGAATATACAAGACCCAGAAGTAACCCTTAAGGAAATTAGGAAAAATAATATTTACGTTATTAACCTACCATCCTCACTTCAATGTTTTCTAACCCAACAAGAAGAAATTAACTTATGAAATAGAAGACTAGGTCACACCCATACTAAATTAATTTCAAAACTAAGCCAAAATGAACTAATTAGGGGTATCCCTAAACTTAGAAATTTAGAAAATTTAATTTGTATCCCATGTCAACAAGGTAAACAATCAAAGTCAATCCACAAACCTGTCCAATTAGACCTAACCCAAGCTACACTTGAGCTCCTACACCTAGACCTATTTGACTCTCATAGAGCCAAGTCACTATGCGAAATTGATACTACTTAGTAATTATTGACAATTACTATAGATTTATCTGGGTTAAGTTTTTGAAAATCAAATATGAAACTTTTGAAATATTTAACACTTTATGTAAAGTACTTGAAAATGAAAAAAAATACTAAAATTAAAAAAAATAGAAGTGACCATGGGAGGGAGGGGGAGAATTTAAAAATCTTAAATTTAATAAATTCTATAAAATTAATGGACATACCCGTTGATGGGGTTGAGTAGCCCAGAGTGACATGTGAAACGAGGAAGCTACGTGGAAGGGTCAACCAAGCCCGATCGTCAAGATCTCACTCCCGAGACTACCTCGGGAGGGCTGACTCCCAAGACCACCTCGGGAGAATAGGATCCTGAGACCAGGCTGGGTCATAGACCCCAAGATCACCTAGGGAAGGTAGGCCCTCGAGGCCAGGCCGGGCAGTAGGCTCCCAAGACCACCTTTAGAGAATAGACGGCCGAGGCCGTCCCAGGTGAAGATACTCCGAGACCCTCTCGGGAGAGTGGAGCCCAAAAAGTCATACATCCGACAGCCCGATTTCAAGTAACCGTTCTTTTTCCGGATCAGGAAAGTCGTTGAATAATTATTGTCTGCTTCCTACGACAATTAAAGCCTTAATAATCACTGTGGTCGTTACCTAAAAGTTATCAGGTAACCGACGAGTAAGGGACGTGGAGGAGAATGTGGAGACACGTGTGACCTAGCCCTCATGTATATAAGGTACTTTAATGTGCAGGTAAGAGGGGTTGGCTGGACGGAGAACTATTTTTCTTTCTCGTCTTCCTATTGCAAGTAATCGAAGTCTGACTTGAGCGTCGGAGTGGGCTCCACCGGAAAACCTCTGGTGTGTTCCCATTAATGCTCGTGTTGATCTCGCAGGTCACGATCTACTTCCCGTCATCATCATCCTTGTTGGCTGGACTCCGGTGACTCATCATCCATGTCAATTCCTTCTGGATCATGTTTGGCACTATCTGTGAGAATCTACTAAATCAAAGTACCAGAAGGAACACCGGGATGGCCGAACCAGAGGGACAACCCATCATCTTGACGAAAGAGGAGTTGGATCGCTTCGTCACCAACGCCATCAAGGTGCACTTCAACAACACCAAATTAAGCAAGCCGCATCACGTCGAGCGGCCTCAGGGCAAGGGGAGATTCCCAGAATCTCCACCTCGCACCACCACATCGAAGATCTATCTCGTCACCGATGGGACATGCAGCGACGACTCTAGCACACCAGCGAGATTCCCTGGGAGACTTGGTGAAGGCTAACTCCGTCGCTTCCAGCATCCTAAGGCAGGAAGAAGGACTGGGGAAGATGGAGGGACCCAAGACCTTTCAGAAGGCACCCTCCACCCCTTTCTCGCTTGACATCATAAAAGATTCCATGCCGAAACAGTTCTATAGTCCTAGTATTGCTGACTACGATGGGAAGATGGATCCAGAAGATTATATATGCAAATTCGAGAATGCGACTCTCTTGCACTAGTACACAGATGGTGTCAAGTGTCAAGTGTTCTTGAACACTTTGTCGAGGGCCGCCCAGAGATGGTTCCAGAGGCCGCCCTAGGGTTCTATATATTCCTTCCTGGAATTTAGAACCACGTTCCTGCATCATTTTGCCAGCAGTCGTTGTATCAGAAGATGATGTTAAATTTGTTCGCCCTCATGTAGAAGGCGAAGGAACCGCTGAAGAATTATATCTAGCGGTTCAACCGGATGGCGCAAGATGTGTCAACCCCAATATGGGAGATCCTTGTCAGCGCCTTCACGTAGGGACTCTCCGAAGGTGGCTTCTTTCTGTCATTGGTGAAGAAGCCACCAACCAGTTTCGATGACTTGCTAGGCCGCTCTATCAAGCATGCTAACGCGGAAGAAGTGCAACACACTCGTCGAAAAGAACTAGCTGGAATCCCTGTGCAGACCACCACATGATTTGAAAGAAGGGAACCCCCAGGACCAGCCCAGGCATAGGATCCTCGTTATGGGAAGGACCACTGGGTAGGTAAGAGAAGGCTTGTAGAGACAGTCGACACCGAAGAGCCGGAGCCACCGAAAAAGTACTGCGACTTCCACGGTAGTACGACACACTCCACAGAGGATGTCTTGAAGAAAAGGTTATCTAAGGAAGTGGATACCAAACCTTGGAAATGATGGAGGCAAGCGGGGTATCGTCGGAGATCCCCTCGGCAGAGCCTTTGTCCTCGCAAACGACAGTTGGGAGAGGATGGAACTCGGCGGCTATCTCGGTCACGTTCCAGGGGAAGGAGTCGGGAGAGGGCACCCCGTCGCTCCCTCTTACTCAATGAGACCCCAAGAAGAGCAAGGCTCCTGTGCGTGGACCTCCTTCGGGCCATGTGGGAGTGATCTCCGGAGGTCCTACCAGAGGAGACTCTCATCGGGCAAGGAAGGCTCACACTCGTCGCATGGAGAACTATGCCATCGGAACAAGCAGTAGTCAGTGTAGGGGCCCTGTCATCTCGTTCGGCCCAGATGACCTAGAAGATGTGGAAGCCCCTCATGAGGATGCCCTGGTAATTTTTGCACACATAACAAATTATGAAGTTAAGCGGTTCTTCGTGTATATAGGTAGTTCTGTGAACATCCTATACAAGGTGGCCCTGGGCCAAATGCAGATCGATGAGGATGAGCTGCGTCTGGTCTCCACTCCACTCTTCGGTTTCACCAGATACCGAGTGTAGCCGATAGGGCAAATCTCCCTATCCCTGTCATTGGGAGATGACATACTGGAAAGGACGAGGAGGACTCCTTTCCTGGTCGTGGATGCCCCCTCATCCTACAATGCCATTCTCGGATGCCCAACGCTCAACATATTCCAGGCGGTGGTCTCAGTCTACCACCAAAAGATCAAGTTCTCGGTTGGCGAGCAGGTGGTCGAGGTCAAGGGGGATCAACTAGCTTCCCGATGATGCTACAGTGGGGAGGTTAGGTCTAAAGCCCGCAAGAACCCGAAGGCTGATGAAGCTCTACAAATTGACCTCGCCAACCCTCGAGAGGAGGAAGGACCTAAGGAAGAATGGAGGGAGGTCGAGAACGAAGAGGTCCAGATCCACCCTCAACAGACGGGAGGAGTCACAAGGATTGCTGTCGACCTCGCACCGGAGCTGAGGAGCCGACTGATCAACTATTTGCAGAACCATCAGGACGTGTTTGCATGGGCTACCGAGGAGATTAAGGGAGTCCCCCCAGCCTTGGCGACACATCGCTTGCATGTGACCCCTGGAGCTCGGCCGGTGAAGCAAAGGCGAAGACATTTTGCGCTCGAGTAGGACATGGTTATCAGAGAGGAAATCACCAAGTTGTTGAGGGCTGGGCACATAAGAGAAGTTTAGTTCCCAACTTGGTTATTTAATGTAGTACTTGTGCCTAAGCCGGGGGGGGGGGGGGGAATGGCGGGTCTGTATTAATTTTAGAGATTTGAATAAAACCTGCCCTAAAGACTGCTACCCCTTACCTCGGATAGATTGGCTAGTAGATTCTACTTCTGGTTGCGATTTTATTTCTATGTTGGATGCTTAATAGGGATATCACCAAGTCCCTCTCGCTCCTGAAGACCAAGAGAAGGTCAGTTTCGTGATAGCAGATGGGACTTATTGCTATAACGTCATGCCGTTTGGGTTGCATAACACTAGCGTGACCTATCAGTAGATGATGGATAAGGTCTTTCGACATCAGATAGGGAGGAACATCGAAGTATATGTGGATGACATCCTGGTCAAGACCGATAAGGGGAAAGATATGATTGCCGACCTGGAAGAGACGTTTGCCATCCTAAGGGCCAATAGGCTAAAGTTGAACCCTACTAAATGTTTTTTCGGGGTGAAGAGTGGCTAGTTCTTAGGGTATATAGTGACGGAGAGGGGAATTGAGGCTAATTCAGAAAAAGTAAAGGCTATTTTGACATGCTGTCTCCTCGCAACTTTAAGGAGGTACAATGGCTAAATGACAGAATTATGACCCTATCCAGGTTCATCTTTAAGTCGGCCGATAGGACCCTGCCCTTCTTCAAGATTTTGAGAAAGGCAGTCATGTTCGACTGGGACGACCAGTGTGAGAAGGCGTTTGCAGATCTTAAAGCCTATCTGGCCGAGCTCCCTATCCTTTACAAGCCAGTGGAAGGGGAGACATTATTCATCTACCTGTCCACAGCTAAACAAGCGGTAGGCTCCGCGCTCATCAGCGAGGAAGGCACTGTGCAGTGTCTAGTCTACTTCTTCGGACATCTCCTAAAGGACGCAGAGACACGATATACTATGATGGAGAAATTGACCTATGCTCTGGTATTAATGGCCTGGAGGCTCCGACCATACTTCTTAGCACATCCTGTGGTAGTTCTCACCAACAGCCCGCTCAAATGAGTCCTCACCAATCCGGAAGCTTCGGGTCGGCTGACCAAATGGACAACAGAGTTGAGTAGTATTGGATTGAGAACCAGTCTCGTACTGCCATCAAGGCACAAGCTCTTTCAGGTTTCATGCTCGAAGTTGTTCCTGAGCTAGAAATTGAAGGAGTTTGAAAGATCTATGTTAATGGGTCATCCAACAGCAAGCACAGCGGAGTCAGGGTGTTAATGGTTTCCCCCTGGGGAGATACGCTGCATTTATCTATCCGGCTCCACTTCTGAGCCACCAACAATGAGGCTGAGTACGAGGCGATCATGGCAGGGTTGCAAGCAGCCAAGCACGTGGGAGCTGCTCGAGTCATCCTTCATTCGGACTCCCAGCTCATTGCTCAGCAAATAAAGGGCAGCTTCGAAATAAAGTGTGAGCGCCTACAAAGGTATGTAGCCATATATGAGCAGCTGAGATTCTCTTTCGCAGAGGTTATTCTGCAGAAGATCTCTCGGGCGAATAATGTCAAGGCAGATGAGCTAGCCAAGTTGGCTAGCTCCATTTCTGCATGGAAGTTAGACGAGCCCAGTATCACTGAAGGGGCGGTGCCTCAGATCGAAGAAGAAGCTGGTGGTGTTATATTGACTGATTGGAGAGAGCTCTATGTGAAGTTCCTACGCAGTGGGAATATGCCGACTGATAATAAAGGAGGTCGACTCTTTCGACACCGGGCTCTAGATTTACGTTGATCGGAGATTAATTATATAAGAGACCTTCGCCTGACCATTACTCAAGTGTGTCGGGCCGGAGGAAGGCGATTAGATCATGCGAGAAGTCCACGAAGGCATTTACGGGAGCCACGTTGGGGGATGACCCCTGGCTAAGAAGATCATCTTGGCCGGATACTTTTGGCCAACACGGTAAGCAAATGTCCTCATGTTTGTAGCTGGATGTGAGGCTTGTCAAAAGTATCGGCATGTCACTCACTGCCCGACTGAGCTACTCAGAGTCTCCACAGTTTCTTGCCCATTTGATCAGTAGGGAATGGACATTGTAGGTCCCTTTCCAATTGGGCCCCAACAGAAGAAGTTCTTACTGGTACTGGTGGACTATTTCTCCAAATGGGTGGAAGCTGAGCCTCTTGTGCATATCACGGAGGCCGTCGTGATGAAAATTATATGGAGAGACATCGTCTGCAGGTATGACATCCCTCACAAGTTGGTGTCGGACAATGGCAGATAGTTTGCCGGTCGCAAGCTCAAGGAATGGTGTGAAGGGATGGGCATTTGCCAATCCTTCACTTCAGTCACTTACCCCCAGGGTAATGGTCAAGCAGAGGTCGTCAACCGGGAAATCGTCGGGGGCTCAAGATAAAGCTGAACCACGTCGGAGGTACTGGGTAGAAAATCTCCCGAGTATTCTCTGGTCCTATTGAAACGGGACAGAGCCCTTTCAATCTGGTGTATGGTGCGGAGGCAGTGATCTCGGTGGAAGTTGGTGAAGAGTCAACCTGACGACACCATTACAACAAGGAGGAGAATGATCAGTAGCGGCTGATCGATCTTGATCTTGTGTCAGAGGTGCGGGATAAAGCGGCTACCCGGCTAGTAGCATGCAGGCAGCACATACAGCAAGCATACAATCGTCAGGTAATCGGGCGAACCATTCAAGTCGGGGACAAGGTTTGGAAATGACTCAAGCCAGTAGGCGAGCCTGGGAAACTCGAGCCGCAATGGGGTGGATGATAACTACCATTTTGCTGATAAATTTAAGCTCTCAAATCCATGTTTTGATCCACTTTTATATGCTTAAGTTTGCATTTACCTTAGGTTTCATGAATTCTTTCTATTTTGGCTTTGGATACAATTCTTTCTATATTTAAGATGTTTTGGTACTAAAATTTGAATATTATTTTGTAGGCTTCAAATGATCATGGACCTAGATTAGATTGGATCAAACTTGAGTCAGAATTTGATCCGGATCAAGGTGATCAAGCATCGGATTAATATGGGTTGTCCGATCAAGAAACGGCTAGATCTGAGCCAGCCGTCAACTTCTGATCAATCCAAGCTCAAGATAGAGTTAATCAAGTCCATGGATCAAGATATGAAGTTTGGAGCAAAATCAGAGTCCATCTGACCGTTGGATCAAGCTCGAGAGGTCTAAGCCGTCCATTCAAAGATCAGGGCAATCTGAGCCACCCGATGTAGATCTGATCAATCTGAGCTGAGGAGGAATAGATCCTGACCCTTGATTGAGATCTGGAGAATTTGGGCTCGATCTGACTTGATCTGACCGTTGGATGACACGAGAGGATCTCAGCCGTTCATTGCTAACTAATATAACAGTCTTCTCCCCCGATCAGATTTGTGGTCGCGTGTCGCAGTTCTTTCTGTTCTTCAAGTTTTGTTCTGTTCTTCATCGTTTTCCTTGCAGTTTTCTTCTTAGATCGTGCGCGACCAACATTAGATTCAGTTCCTCTCAAGATTTCAGATCATGGAGGTAATTTCCTTGTTAAGTTTGCTAATCGATTGTGTTTTTGGAAGATAAGGTGAGGGTGTCGCCGGAGCTCTGTTTGCATCGATCGATCCATTGTCGATCGCCGGATTTTATCGTCCAGAGAGCTATCGAAGCTCAGAGGGGTTCTCGGAAGCATTTGAGGGTTTTCTGAGCATCGATCGTCATCCAGTCGATCGAGACGGAAGAGATCGCGGAGTGATTTCAGCTTCTGATCGTTCACTGCGATCGGACAGACACGCCTCTGATCGGTTCCCAGTCCGATCAGGGGAAGATCTGATCGGTCCAGTGACCGATCAGGAAGACCAACAAGTACAAGTCGATTGCAAACTGGCCTTGGGAGTTCTTCTTCATAGGTTTTTGAGTTCAGAGGGTTTCTAACTCAATTTTTGTGTGACGGCAAAGGGAAGTCTTGATTAGAAACTGATTTGGTGTTTAATTTAGGATAATTTTGTTCCAAGCACTTGTTTTCTTTACATTGTTCTAGTTGTTTCCAATTATACTTCAAGTCAATATTCCAAGCATTGTTTTGTTCTAGCTTTCATTATCTTGCAAATTGGTTTCTGCAATTAATTCTCTGCAATTAGTTCTTAAATTTCAATTCATCGTTTGAATTTAATTGCTTAGTTGTTAACTAGGTTGAGTTCAGTTTCTGTAACTTCCTAAGTCATTTCTGCTTAGTTAAGTCTATTTCATTCCGAATTGCTAATTCATATTTCATTCCTTATCACAAAACCCCCATTTTATCTAGAAAACCCAAATCATCAAACCACAAACAATTTCAAGCTCGAGTTAAACATTCAAAACTAGTCCTTGGAAAAATACGACCTGAGGCCCCTATACTACATTTCAATTTTGTTAGCCAAGGATTTTCAGTTTATAAATATCTAAATTTGAGGCTCATTCGTGAGACGTGTTGTGGGCCACATCAAATTTTTGGCGCCGTTGCCGGGGAATCACTAGTTGAGTTTGTTTAATTTGAGCTTGTGTTTATATTTGTGTTCTTTGATTCTATTCTCATTTGCTTTATCTTTTTGTATACATTTGCTGCCAATTTTGTTT
The DNA here is from genome assembly GCA_024364735.1 of Boesenbergia rotunda. Lineage (NCBI taxonomy): Eukaryota > Viridiplantae > Streptophyta > Magnoliopsida > Zingiberales > Zingiberaceae > Boesenbergia > Boesenbergia rotunda. The sequence continues at coordinate 114,013 of JAGFNQ010001997.1, read as the reverse complement.
GTTTATGACCAGGACTGCAGGTGGTGATCTTGAGAGTTTGAGAAGCTATTCAAAAATTTTTTACTCATTCAAGCAGTTCCATGGCAGAATATCAGTATTTTCAGAATTTTCAACAGCCTTGTCAGAATTTTCAGCAACCCTATTCTCAAATCCAGAATTTTCAGCAAAATTTTCAATCATTCCAGCCTTATCAAGATTTTTAGCAACCAAATCAACAATTTCAGCAAAACCAACCTTAGAATCAGTCAGAACAGCATTTTCAAGAAAATTTTCAGAATTTTCAGCAACCATTTCTTCAGCAGCCTTTTCATCAAAATCAACAAGCTTTTCAAGGACGTCAACAAAGTTTCCAAGGGAATCTGAATTTTCAGCAACCATTTCAACCCTCACAGCAAGGATATCAGTCTTCACAGCAAGTATTTCAACCGAACAATCAAAATTTCCAGCCCTCAAGTTAACAATTTCAGCCCCAACAATTTCAGCCCTCACCACAACAATTTCAATCTCAAACTCAAATTTTTAGAGCTACAATTCTCAGCAATTCCAACCAAGTTTCCAGCCTAATTTTCAACAATTTTCACAGCCAAATCAACAATTTAATAAGCCCCAATCACGTTATTTTCAGAATTCACAGCCTAGTCATGATTTTGGGCAACCTAATGCTACATTTCAAGTTCAACAAGAGTCCTATATCAATCAAGGAGACTTTAAGGATCCTAGTGAGCTTGATGCTCAACAACAAAATCTTGAGGAGATTATGCAACAAATCATACAACAACAAAGTTTGCAACAACAAGAGTATGATTCTACACTTCAAAACATTGAGAGACACATAGGACAATTGGTTAGTGAAATGAATCAAATGCAAGCCTAAGGATAAAGCCAATTGCCTTATCAAGCTATTCTTAATTCTAAGGGGAATGATTGTGAAATAATTTTGAGGAATGAGGAAGTTGTTTCAAGTCTAAACATTCCAAGGGTTGATTTTTCTGAAAAATTTTCAGCAAACTATTTTCCATCTCTAAACAACCCCGGAATTGATTCTATACCGGTTCAAAGTGACCCTAGTGCAAGCCTAAGTCCTTCTTCAATTGATCTTGCAATTTTGGTGGAAGAAGAAGAAGAAATCAGCAAAATCAGGGTACCTACAGCGGTTATTCCTCCTGAAATTTCTTTTCAAGAGTCATTTCCAAAATTTTCAGCTCAAGTGGAAGAACCAAATGACTCTTTACCTTTCTCACAGCACCCCGGAGAGGATTTTTCTAGCATTAGCATGGGTATTTTAGATGAAGTTGTTGAGGCAGATTTAATTGCTGATAAAGCTTCACTTGATATAGTGGGAGGAGATTTTAGTTTAGAGAAAGCTGAGGATGCATTAGTTGTGCAGGAATTGGAGGAGATGGATAGTAAAGCTTGTGACAGTCTTGAATTCAATTCTGAAGATCTACAGGACCCTTCTAGACTTTTATTTTGTGTAGGGGATTGTACTGAGCCTTAGGGACCACCAACATTGATTGATACATTAGAAGATTCAGAGGATAAGTATGAAAGTGTAGGGACTTGCACGGTGGAAGCAAGAACCCAAGAATCACCTCTCTTAGTTGAATGTCCATCAGAACCTGAGATTGAAGTGGAGCCTGTACATGACCAAGAGGAGCCCATAGTTACATCTATTCTTGTAGATCCTCCAGGTATTCTTCAGCATGACAAGGTAAGTATTTCTCCTATTTCTTTAGAAAAACCAATAGAGGCGCCGAGAATTGATGTTGTTGGTTGTGATAAATTTCTTGATACATCTTATGTAGAGGTCGATTGTGAAAAATTCATAGAGGTGTCTAGAATTGATGTTGTTGGTTGTGATGAAATTCTTGATATACCCTATGTAGAAGCTGATTGTGAAAAATTCATAGAGTTACCTAAAATTGATTTTGTTGGTTGTGATGCATTTATTGATACATCCCATGTATAAACTAATTGTGAAAAACTAATAGAGGTACCTAAATTTGATTTTATTGGATGTGATGCATTTTTGGATACATTTTATATAGAGACTGATTGTATTTCTTTTTTCTTACCCTACATGCGTCAGGGAGGTATTGCATGGTTTTGCAGGGCGCCGGAGATTTCTGGAGTGGGTGCTCCAACTAAATAGACTCCAACCTCCTGGAAGGACTTCCAAAAAGCATCAAGAGGGAGGAGTTGATCTTACTTTAACTCGAAGCACTTCACCTCTTAAGTGGATGTTGTACCTTAATCGCCTTCAACCACCGGAACATGTTTATGTGAAGTTGAAGTGTGGGGGAGCAGTGCACCATGACATTGATCACATGAAGAATGCTCTCTCGACCACCCAAACTCCTCCGCTACCGGAATGGAGGTTATTTCTTAATCGACTCCAACCGCCAGGAATAAAGGGGAGTTTGTTCCTTCTTGCATTTTATTTTATTGCATGTTTCATTTTTATGTTTTCTAGAAGTAGAACTTTCTTTTAAAATGAGTTTTTGCTAATAAATGCTTGAGTAGTGTAAATTGAATAAAAGTCATTGTAGATACCATTTTATCCTTCTTGGCACCTTATTTCTTGCATGATTAGGAATAAATGTATCCATCTAGGTTTTCTCTATATCATTTTAGAGTCACTTGAAAGCAAATTAAATTTGGTTGTTAAAACTTAGGATTTGAGCCAATGGATGAAAATTCTTGGATGCTTGAGTACTACTTAGTTATGGACTCTAGATTGATGACTTGAGATGAATTCTTTTTACCTAGTGAGGACTTGGCCTAATTTTTGTGATACACACATGTAATTGTACTCTAGAACTTGCATAGGTTCTTTTAAAACTATATTTCTATGATTGGACCACATCTATAGAGGTGAATCACTTTGTTTCCTTTTCATATAATTTTTGTAATTTTGTTGTTGATCTATTCTATATTCCATTTTTCTTCCCTAATTTTCATGTTCATCATAATCTTTTCTATGGACTTGGGTACTTTGATGTTTCTTGATGTTACTTTGCCCGAGACGGACAAAAGTTTAAGTGTGGGGGAGGATGCAAGCATTCTATGAAATATTGAGGATAATCAAGCATGGGTAACCTACAAGAAAAGTGTGCCAATTTGAAGGATTTTGTATCAAGTTTGGGTTGCAAGAATTGATTAGTGAAGGGAAATGAAGACTCATTCTCACTACCATAGAAGAAACGAAAAGAAAAGAAAGGAAAAAGATGTGCTCAAGAAAGTATTAAGTGGAAAAGAAATTGAAGTAGAGATCAATTGAAGGTTGCATCCTATCAAATAAGTGTAGTTGCGTTCCAAGGGGGGTTATTGAATCAAGTTGAAAAGCTGAAAAGTTTTATTGAATCAAATATTGAAGACACATTCCAAGTAGTGAACAAAGGATGATCACATTCCATATTATCAAGTTGAAAAGTTTTGGAAGTTTGAACATTTCAGATTGTTGTTATAACATGCTGAACATTTCAGAAGCTGGAAAAACAAAAGAGACTCAGCTGCAAACAAAAATAGAAAAAAAGAGCAGCTGAAAAACAAAAGAAACGAAAAGAAAAAAAAAGAAAAGAAAAAAAGCATGAAGTGTCAGGAGTTGGATTAATTTCTGAAGTAGAAGATGGAAGCAAGAAGCTATTTGAATGCAAGAGTGAGTATTGATTGAGAGATTGAAACCTTGGCAGAAGGCAGTTTAGAAATTTATAGTTTCAGCTACTGGTCATAACCTGATCGGTCCCCAGACCGATCAGGCAGGTGACTGATCGGTCCCTTGACCGATCAGAAGCATTCCAGACCGATCCCCAGAACGTTCAGGCAGTGTCTGATTGGTCTCTGGACCGATCAGTAGAGTTGGCACAGAACAGAACCAAGAATTCAGTGAATTTCTTCAGTCCTTGCTCCACCACAACTCTGATACGTGCAGGATAATTCAAAATAAAAGAGGGCAAAGTGCATTAGAAACATTTTTGGATGTCCAAGTCTTCTACTTTCTCTACTTCTTCCATATTTTCTTATTATGTCATATTTCTTTATCATATTTCCTTACCATGACATATTTCTTTACTTTCTTTAGCATGATTATTTAATACCCAAATTCATTAAACTTCTATTTCATCTCTATCATTTCATATTTCTTTAACTTGCTTGAATAATCTTTTGTAGATGTGGATCTAAATCAAGAATGATGGTGGAGAGTAGATAATAAGCAAGCTTATGGTAGTGCAAGAACCATGTTGTGTTTGAGTGAGCTCCACTTTCATCAAAAATGTAGAACTTAGGAAGAGTGCCACTTTAAAATTTCCTTTGGAAGGTTTTTGAGTTTAATTCATCTCAATTAGTCATGAAGGATGAAGTATACTAAGTTGTTGATTTAAGGACAAGTTTCTAGTCCATTGAGTTTAGATTTTTGAGAATTGACAACCCTAGGTAATTTCCTTTCAATTTCTTCTAACTATGATTGAGAATAATCTAGGGGGATACATCATTAGTTTATTAGTTAGCTTGTGCGAGACGCTCAAGAGTAAGTGTGGGGGAGTTGATAACTACCATTTTGTTGATAAATTTAAGCTCTCAAATACATGTTTTGATCCACTTTTATATGCTTAAGTTTGCATTTACCTTAGGTTTCAGTGGACCATACCTCATCATCAGAAAGCTAATAGGAGGTAGTTACTATCTACAAGACGACAAGGGCAAGAAGCTTGAAAGGGTGTGGCATGCCAATTATCTTTAACCATATCGCACTCGGTGAGATTTGTGAGATACAATATGTACTTGTTTATGCATTCCTGCTGTCTTACAGTGTCAAGCATGAAATAAATGAGATATCTCACTATGAAGAGTCAATACAATTGCCTTAAAACCCTACTACCTCACAGTGCTGCAGATGCCCAAGGTGAGTAGGCCTAGTTGTGGTGTTGCAGATGCCCGACTAGGAGTTGTTAAAACCCTACTACCTCGCGATGCTCCGGATGCCCGAGGTGAGTAGGCCTGGTCATGGTGCTACAGATGCCCGACTAGGAGCTGTTAAAATCCTACTACCTCGCGGTGCTGCGGATGCCCGACCAAGAGCTGTTGAAACCCTACTACCTCGCGGTGTTGCGGATGCCCGAGGTAAGTAGGCCTGGTTGTGGTGATGCGGATGCCCGACCAGGAGCTGTCAAAACTCTACTATCTCGCGGTGCTGAGGATGCCCGAGGTGAGTAGGCCTAGTCGCGGTGTTGCGGATGCCCGACCAGGAGCTGTTAAAACCCTACTACCTCATGGTGCTGCGGATGCCCGAGGTGAGTAGGCCTAGTCGCGGTGCTGTGGATGCCCAATCAGGAGCTGTTAAAACCCTACTACCTTGCGGCGCTGCGTATGCCCGAGGTGAGTAGGCCTGGTCGCTATGCTGTGGATGCTTGACCAGGAGCTGGTAAAACCCTACTACCTCATGGTGCTGCGGATGCCCGAGGTGAGTAGGCCTAGTCGTGGTGTTGCGGATGCACAACCAGGAGCTGCTAAAACCCTACTACCTCACGGTGCAGCAGATGCCCGAGGTGACTAGGCCTGGTCGTGGTGTTGCGGATGCCCGGCCAGGAGCTGTAGAGATCCTACTACCTCTAACCATGACCCCAAGAAAGGTTCATGGACATACGGAGGGGAGGGAAACCACCAGCATGTCTGAACAAGCTACAGAGGAGCACTCTCGAATAGTAAAGACAAGCATGATGTTTAAGCATCGAAAGAGTACCCGTAACACATAGGTAACAAGTTTCTTTATTACTTATGAGTAGGGTATAGGGAGAATAACATCCGAAGGAAAAATAAAATGTAAGTACATATGGGAGATATAATTATTAATCTCTATCGATGAGGCCCGAGGCCATGTCGCTCCTCTGTCCGGGCTCTCCTCCATTACCCCGGTCTCTCCTTATGGCCGCCGAGCTAGAAGTCATCTCTTGGTGACTATGACATCTCGGGTTGTAGTTGGAAGTAATGCCTGCTCTGAATGCGGAAGCAAATCGTTCAATTCCGAGTATGTTTTCACAAGAGGCCACAGAATAAAAAGAGACAAGACATATGCTCCAAAGTAAAATATCCTCAGATTACACCCGACGGAGTTATGCAAAGGTTCGTTCATTTCTGCTAGATAATTACAAGGAAAGTACATAAAGCAAAAAATAAGTGAAAAATAGAAAAGGGAAAGACATATGACACATGTTGGGAAAAAACTCCTACAGTTCTTTATCTTTAGGCTGGAGCTCATCCCAAACACGACCAACACTCATGAAGCTTAGGTATGTGTCCGGCTTCAGTAGCTGGGCTTTCTGGAGTTGATTGATGGCGCTATTGAAGCCCTGTTTCAAGCGCTTGAGGACATGCCCAGCTAGGATGTCGCCAAATTCATCGGACTCCAGAAACCTGGCCTTGAACTCTGTCTCAGTCTATCTCGGTTGGGATGCCTCGTCAACCTTGTAGTTTTGCAATTCAGCCTCGGATTCATCCTTGGCAGCTATCATCTGGGCCATCTCAGAGGTGTTAGTTTTGGTTTCCCATTTGGTTAGATTGCTCTCCATGTCCCCGGATTAAAATTTTCTATTAATTAGAAACAACCCGAATGGAGAGAACCTTTCTGAACGACCATTTTCATCATCATACTAATCGATTGAGCGATCGCTTGAACAAACTTGTTGTTTAAGCAATTCAAACTCCTTCATTGATTAGCTGCGGAAAAGATGACGAATTAGATCGTCGGTTATTGTGTTTATCTTCGAGGTCCATGATAAAACATGAATACAATTAATTAAGAAACAAGAATGAACGAAAACACGATTTATACCTCTTGTTTACCTCGCGATCTTCTACTGTATTCCTATCCTCTTCTTGGATGTCGTGTGGGAGACGATCTTCCAAGAAACGAAGCCATCAAAGACCTCCTTCTTCCTTCCTTCTTCTTGCACTGGCCACTAAGACCTAGCCCCTTCTCCTTGCGCCACCGGCCAACTTCCTCCTTCAAGGATGCGCCGGCCAAGGAAGAAGAGTAGAAGATGAGGAAGAGGACCTCACCAAGGAGAAGAGAAGGAAAAAGAATGATGAAGAAGAAGCCTCTCTCCCTTCCTCCAACTTGCGCTGACCACCTCCTCCTTGTGCTTGCACCGCCGGCCAAAAAGAAGAGGAAGTCTTCCCTTTTCATGACCTAGCCGCAAGCCTAAGAGAGGATGAGAGTGTAAGAGAGGAAGAAGATGAAGAGGAGAAGAAAATAATTCTCTTCTTTAGCCTCCTCCCACTTTCTTCCTTCACCTCTTCCCTTGCGCTGCCCAACCCTAGGAGAGAGAGAGAACAAGAGAGGAAAATAATAGAGAGTTAGGGCTTGATTCATGATGACTCATGAGGTATATATAGGCTACAATAGAGACTATGAGGAGGAGTTGGTTTTGGTCTCCCAATGGATCCTAAGCCCGATCCATTAATGATAAACCCGCTCCACTAATGGGTTCTCATTGAACTACCCCACCAATCCCATAATAATATATGGGCTCTACCATATTATATGTACATAATCTTCCCGTGTTTATGATCTCGCATGTCCATTAATTAATTAAATTATTGATAATTTAATTAATTAATATCTAACTCCATGAGTAGTACCACTCAACCTTATCATCATGTCGGACCAAGTCCACTTGCAGAATTTACATGATGAACTTTATGAGCTCCTCAAGGGGACATCATCATCCTAACACATTAGGACATGATTTTCTTTTATAATCAACGACACACTATGTAAATAATATTATTTCCTAATTTACCGGGCCTATTGATTTAACAAATAAATCTCGCCCATTGGTAAATTAAAGAAATAGATATTAAATACATATGTCCGTTATTATATCGGGATTATGAGCATGTACATAATAATATCTGAGATCTGATTTGATTATATAGTCAGTATAAATCGAATCACCTCTAAGTCGGTCTTGCTCAATACACACAAAATGTACTAGTGTAATTCTATAGTTAAGATAAACTAATACCAAATTACACTTCAACCATTCCAATAGTTTGTCCAAATCAATCTCGGTTGTGAGCCACTACTTATACTTCACAAGGGACTGATAACATGATCTTCTGTGTGGCACCACACACCATGTTATCTACAATGTAAAATAAAGGACAATAACATATATATCAAATATAAAATGCAAACAATGACCATGTGATTCTTATTCCAAAACATAGATGTCCATACAAAAACTAGGCTTTTAGTATACATCCTAACAGGAGGACATTTTGTCTTTCAAGGCTTCCTTGAGCCTCTCTGAGGTGGCTGAGACCTTTGAATTGGCCCGAGCGACGCCCACCTAAAGGTCGGTCATGTGGGCTACTGATGCCTTCACCATATTTTTTTTCTAGGCCAGCTGGTTGGCTTGTTCCTGTATCCAACCATTCAGGGTTGCCGTCAAAGACTCTAGAAGTTGGACGTCCCTTAATAGCTTCTTCTCCCGGGCTTGGAGTTGATTCCACTCTTGGGCCAAAGTGCGCAAGTCATTTGAGAGGGCAATGGCCCTCTCTGACATTAAGCGCTCCCGATGGCGAGAGCTGTGTATGGCTGACTCTAAGGCCAGCAGAGATTCAGGTGTTGTTCTACTTTAACCCTGAGAGCTCTGCTGACCTCCACCTGCATGAAGCCCCCTATGTAGGCACGATAAGCCTCGGCCCCCGCTGTAGATGCTTGGCGGATCAAATGCTCAACCTTTTACTAGGAGTATAACTGATGGTCAGCCGAGAGGCAATCTTGAGTGGCCTGCCACAGCGTATAAGAGTTAGAAAACATGAGCAAGGGTAATCCAAAAAAGTGAGAACCATTACCATTAGGAGGGACTCATGTAGGTTGGCTAGGTGCCCCACCGAGGCACGTAAGGCCCCCCTTCTCAAGTCGTCGTGGCTCCTAGGGGCGTCGTCCCGGCTTAGTGAGGAGGAGGTGTCTCAGAGGTAGGGGAGGAGCTGGACGACAGGCGCCTCAGGGGGCACCGTAGAAGGACTTGGGACACCCTCATCAGAGCTGGAGGCTCCCTTGGAAGAACGTCCCTCGGCGGGTACCTCCTTCAATTGCACCAGGGAGAATGGTTTCGAAGCCGCCTTCGATGCTGCTTGAAGTTTCTGGCCAGGCGGTTAAGCTTCATTCGGGGCTCTGTTGGCACCACCTACTTACTTTTGGAGGCGTCGGAGGAGTTGGCCGGGGAGGTGGTGATGGTCTGATCCCCTGTCTTTGGAATGGGCGTCTGTTTGAAGTGCTAGGATAGGGGCATAGTGTCCTCCTCATCGGGGGCAGGTAAGTCCTCCTTCTCAGGGATAGAGGGGAGCTCACAGGGTACAAAGCGCCGCAACCTCCTCCTGATTGCTGACCACTTATCAAGGTGTTTCCTCTTCAGCTTCCCTGATGATCTAAGCATCAGGGTGTCGGCCGAGGATGCTGACTTTTCCTCATTCCCTCCCGTCTCGACGAGGACGAGAGGTAGGGTGGCTCCCTAGGCATCGGGTAGTTCCAGCGTCCCTTGGTTAGTGGGATGCTCAGTAGCTCCTGGTGCATTGATCTATTCTGACGTCCCTTGCTCGCCGGATTGCTCCGTAGCCTCCTCCGGAGCCTCTACCGAGTCAGTCGGTAAGACAGAAGAAGCTGGGGGAGGGACCAAGGCCTGTTCGTTGGCTTCCTCCCATTTAATGAGCCGATCCATCACCCGAGATAGCATGATGTCCTCTGCAATGCACAATCAATGGAACATCAATTAGAATTAACAAAAATTTATAAAAAGATAAGCTTACTGAGATTGGGGCTTATGCTGGTGACTAGGGTTGAGTCCTGCTAGGTACATGAGTTCATCACTATGCACTAGACCAGGGCCGCTAAACTCCATGCCTGATAGGAGGCTCCTAGCTCGCTGGTAGCCTAGATCCTGCTGGAAGTCTTCTAGCTCCAGAGGGGCTGGTAGGCTTTCCCTCCAACGAACGGGGCTGAAGGTACGCTGGAGTAGTCGAATAAAAAAGAAGCGTTCCTTTCATCCCTTGTGGGAGGAAGGAAGACCTCCTAGAAACCTATGGCTGGGGTGGGCCGTGGAGCCAAAGGTCCCGTTGGATGCCATGGTAGGGAGAAAGAAAAAAAAATGAAAGAAGCGTGGGGTTAGAGGAATGTCAAAGAGTTTGAAAATGATAAACGCCCCGCCCATCTGGGCGAAGGCGTTGAGGGCCATCTGATGGAGGGGAATGTCGAAATATGAGGAGATGCTCATGAAGAAAGGGGGAAGAGGGAAATGAAGCCCTAATTCTACCTTCCCTAGGAAGAAAGTGAAGAATTCTAGGGGGGTTTTATGGGTGATTGATCCACCCTAGGGACTTCCAGCTCCATTTCTGCCAGAATGTCGTAGGCCTCACAGGCAGCTCGGAGGGTTTCCGATTTAACCCTAGAAGTAGTGGATTCATACCACTCTGGTTGGTATTCCTTCTCCGGTGTCCCCTTCCTATCTTGATCCCTCTTGCTCTCCTTACCCATGACTTCTAAGGAAGGAGGTGAAAGTGAAAAGAGGACTTACGCATAGGGGAGAAGCCTTAGGAAAAGAAGATGAGAGAAGATAAAGAACGAAGTGTGCAGACTCTGCTAGGTGAAAATGCCAGAAGGTGAACAGACGTTTTCGCCTCCCTTTTTTATAGAGAAGCCGCCCTTGTGTGTACAGCAGGGGCATGACATGTGGACGGTGATAAATGCCCATCTCGAGGCATCGCCGCTTTCGAGGCTGCCATTTGAAATGGCCCTACGGTGCGTATCAGCAGGAGATCGCGGAAAATGAAGTCTAAATACGTGGCCAGGCCGCATTCACGGAGGTATTTTGTCGCCAATAAAAGACCCCATGCACTTTTAGTGGATGATAGACAACTATGATTGTTGTGCCTCGGAAGTCGCAATAGTCTTTTGGACTAATTCAGAAGGATTGCCTCAGGCCAAGGGTCGAATGGTTCGATTCCTCGACACAACAAGCCACAAATGGAGAAGTAATGGATATGTGGACCCATAAGTGCATAGCTTCCCATCATTGCATTACTGGTCTAATCAGTCAGTCATACTTCCTTTGATTAGACTTGAAGGGAGGGACTTGTGATGGGGTTGAGTAGCCCAGTGTGACACATGGAGCGGGGAAGCTATGTGGAAAACCTCCGGTGTGTTCCCATTAACGCTCGTGTTGATCTCGTAGGGGATGATCTACTTCCCCTCGTCGTCATCCTCGTTGGCTGGACTCTGGTGACTCAATATCCGCGTCGATTCCTTCCGGATCACCCATGAATTCTCTTGCCCTAGAACCCCCTAACAAAATGGAATAGTTGAATGAAAGAATAGGACCCCCTTCAAGAATTTGCTAGGACTATGCTTAACGAATATAACATATCAAATCAATTCTGGGCAGAAGTAATAAATACAGCATGCTATATCCAAAATAGGGTCCTAATAAATAAAAGAATAATAAAACACCCTATGAAATTTATTATCACAAACTACCTAATTTATATTATTTAAATATTTTTGGGTGTAAAGTATATATCCTAAACACTAAAGACTACTTAGGAAAATTTCAATCAAAATCAATCCCAGGAATTTTTGTAGGATACTCAACCACAAGTAGGGTATATAGGGTCTATAACAAACATACCCTTAAAATTGAGAAAACTACAAATGTAATATTTGATAAAGAAATGATAACAACTCCAACTAATTTACCTAACCTAATTAATACACCTAACTTAACTAACACCTGACTTAACCAACCAACCTAGATTAAACAACTCAGACCAAGACTTAGAAGAAATGGAATTAGCACCTAAATCAAGCCCAAATCAAATAGTTGAACCAGTATTTGAACCTGAACAACCTGAACCATCTTCTAGGACTAGGTTAAATCATCCGACTACCAAATCTTAGGTGACCCAACCTTAGGTGTTAGAACAAGATCATCTTATAGAAACCTAAGCCAGGTTGCCTTGATTTCTAAGATTGAACCCAAGATAATAGAAGAAGCATTACCTGACCCAGACTAGATTATAACTATGTAGGAAGAGTTTGCCCAATTTGAGAGAAACCAAGTCTGGGACTTAGTAGCAAAACCAAAAGGTAAGACTGTAATAGATACTAAGTGGGTTTTTAAGAATAAGTTGGATGATAAAGAAGAAATTGTTAGAAATAAAGTCCGTTTAATGGCTAAAGGGTTCAGTCAAATTGAAGGATTAGATTATGATGAAACCTATGCACTTATAGCTAGATTAGAATCAATTAGGATGCTTTTAGCCTATGCAGCCTATAAGAGATTCAAATTATATCAAATGGATGTTAAATCTGTTGGGTTTTTCGGGCTGCGAAAACCGCCTTTTCGCGTCGCGGGAGAACCCAAAGCCATGGATCTCGTGCGAAGAAAAATTCCGAAACAAAAATTCACGTATTCATTTCATGCTCAAAACTCGATCTACTCCTAGATCTAAAGAGGGATAAACCATTTTACCTTTGGTGCGTGCCCTGCTTAATCCCGCTCGCTCCTTTTGGATGTCGGATCTCTAGGACGTCAAGTGCGTCCCTCTAGAAGTATCCACGCGAACAAAGTGGATGGAGGAAACCCTTTAGGTGTGCTAGCACCTTTCAAGGGTTCGGCCAAGAGGAGAAGAAGAAGAAGAGCTCCAACACTTGGAGGAGGAAGAAGAGAAGACACACACAATGAGAAAAATGGAACAAAACATTGTTTTGTTCTCCCATTGTGGCCGGCCACATAATGGCCATTAAGTGGCCGGCCATAATGGCCATTAATGGCCATTAAGTGGCCTGCCATAACCCCCTTTCAATTTGAATTCAAATTCAAATGGGGGGTTACAACCTTTGGAGATGATGTGGAGCATCATCATTGGTCAAATACCAAGCCAAGTCATCACTTGGTCAAGTCAAGGTGAGGTGGCCCTTTGGTCAAGTCAAACTTGCCTTTTATGGACTTTCCATATTTAGTCAAGTCAAACTTGACTCCATTTCTTCTCCCATGTCAAGTCTAACTTGAAGTGGAACCAAGTCAAGTCAAACTTGATTTGGATTTGGGTCAAGTCAAACTTACCTTTTATGGACTATCCATATTTAGTCAAGTCAAACTTGACTCCATTTCTTCCCCCATGTCAAGTCTAACTTGAAGTGGAACCAAGTCAAGTCAAACTTGATTTGGATTTGGGTCAAGTCAAACTTGCCTTTTATGGACTTTCCATATTTAGCCAAGTCGAACTTGACTTCATTTTTTCTCCATCTATTTATTCTTTGCGTGTGACCCTATAGGTTCTTGTAACGTTGGCAATGCTTCTAACCTCTTAGAAACATAAGCAATGAGCGGTATCTAGCAACACATCATTGCTACCCAAGTTACAAGAATGTTGAGATCCAACATCACCAATGTGACTACTAATTATGACTTTCATAATATGTGACAATGTCCTTCTATCGTCGATATCTAGATTGATCTTCTATGAAGCATAGACCGTGTCATCCTCCAATCAATCTATGTGTCTTGAACTCCAAGTAGACTCACTATAATCAAATAAGCTCATTATCTCATATTGCCTTATTTGGGCATGACCATGTGTTAGTGAGAGCCCTAGAGCCAATCATATGATGATTACTTTTTGGACTCATTGTATCATATTCTTGTATATATATTTCTTATATATAAAGGCATTTCTTATGGTTATTGTACTTATGTGTATTGGTTCCAAATAACTTAGTATAATAACGTCCTTGAGTAGAAGGTTCTTATCTATATCAATCGATTAGTTGAATCGATAGTGAGATGATATAGAGAACACTACTTTTAATTATTCCTAGTCAAGTATTAACATTCAAGGACAATGTTAATGCATAGAGACTAGCATGTAGGTCAACATGATGACTTGATCTCACAAGTCATGGATATGAGATATCAAGTTGACACATGGGTATACATTAGGGAATGTATACTGAATGGCCCGCCATGAGAAAGTATCATGGATCGTTATATGAGTGTCATATACTTTCTCATGTGACTATTAGTATGACTATTAGTCCTTAGACCTGAAGTCACCATAGTTCCCTACATAAGGAGTTATGTACTTTGGTTTCGTCAAACGTCACCCGTAACTGGGTGGACTATAAAGGCGATTACTGGGTATGTAACAAATTATGTGGAGGGATGTGAGTGATGTAGATGGGATCTATCCCTCCTATATGACGGGAGAGATATCATAGTCTTGATAGAGTGAGATCACTAAGTGCATGACCATGTCCAAATAAGGCAATATGAGATATTGAGCTTATTTGATTATAGTGAGTCTACTTGGAGTTCAAGACACATAGATTGATTGGAGGATGACTGACGGGCCCAAAATATACTAATTAATTTGTCACGAAATGTATGGGCTCATCAAATTTAAATATTTATAAATGAATGTTGGAAACCCTTTTACAATCAAAAGCATGAAAATGTAATATAGGGGCCACAGGTCGTATTTTTCTCGGGGCTAGTTGACGTTGTTTGATTCGCGCTTGTATTTAGGTGTCGTTTGTGTTTCTGGGTTTCGAATTTGATTGGGTTTCAATTATAAATGAAAACTTAATGAGAGGCAAGGAAAACTCAACCATGGAACTTTACAAGTGATAGCAAGTTATCATTCAACCAAAAAGAGCATTTATTCATCTAAATCACTTAAGCAACTTTAGAAAGTGAATCTGATTTTTAAATTGCAACACAAATCCTAAACAATAAAGCACACAGCAGGCAATTGGTGTTTAACTTCAGAGGTTGCAACTTCAGGCCGAAATCAGCTTGATACAAGGTGAAGGATTAAGTCAAACTTAATACACAGGTGAAGAAAAACTGATGTGAAACAGTTTGAGACTAAATGCAGGAATTCGTAGATGATAAATTCAGCTTGAAAAACCAAGCTGCCAGTAAAGAGAAATGCAAAGATGAATGAAGAAATTTAGAACTTAGTGGCTGCTCAATCCAGATATAAAACTGAATGTAGCAGTGATGCGCAAAACTGCATGAAATTCAGAAATGATGTGAGTGCAGGAACAAACTTGGAACAGAGATTAAATTGCACATTCAATTGTCAAATAAGCTGTAAAAGATCTAGAGTTACTTAACACAAGTTTCAGGACCTATAACTGAAAAGAAAATCTGTAAAACTTGAGCTGAAATTGGCACGCAGAACCGAACTGATACGCATAAACTGAGAACAAATGTTTAAACCAATGCTCGAAAGGAATTCAGATTACTCTAACTCATACACAGACAATAGGCTGACCAATTTAGAAACTCTTCAGAAACTCAAAAGAAGAAATGCAACACTGATTGGAATGAAAACTGCTAATATAGCAATTGCAGAAATCTGCAGCAGAGTTGCAGCAACTTAAGGACAGGTATGCAGCTTCAATTTGGATACAGATTCAGACTGAAAAACTGATTAGAATGCATCAATCCAAGATTCAAGTAAGATTCACAAAAAAATAAACATCTCTTGATACGATTTCAGACTTGGCAGATTAAACACTGCAGCAATAAATCTACTACTGCCAATTGCAGAATCCGAATTCTGAGATGTAGAAAACGTCAATCACAGATCAGGCAACACAAGCTGGAATCAGTGCATTAGTCTACAATTCACTAAAGCTTAGAGAGCTAATGATTACTTGACACAACTCAGCAAAAAAAACCAAACTGAAACTTACTGAAATTTGCTGATACGCAGGAAGAAATTCTGATACGCAAGCATCAAACATAGAAATAAACTGGAATTAAATGCAATCTATCACTACACAAATTAACTAACTGACTACTTGCCAAATTAAACCTAATTAAGCAGCAAACAAATTCAGAAACCGAAACTAAGTGGCTGAAATCGAAACTTAAAAACAGAGCAGTTGCAGAAAATTGAATTGCAGCTAATACAATGGAAATTTTCTAATACTAAATCTCAATCTCTTATCTCAGCTCAGAACCCCTTGCTGTTACTCAAGGATGAACCTCGAATTGAGAAAGAAACAATCCCTACAAGTAGATTACAACAGCTAGATAAAATGCAGAAATAAGGTTACGGCAGAATTGAAATTTACAGCTACAAATCAAAATTGCAAATAGAAATCTAAACCCCAATCACTCCATTAGCTCAAAGTCTTATTGGTTGTCAATCAAGAGCTGGCTTCGAACCCCTAGGCTCAGCAATTCACTGAGGAACTGAATTGGTGGTCGAATTTAGCTCAAAACTGTTCAAGAAGGAAAACCCATTCGAATTCTTCAATTTGGCCTTGTCTGATTGAAACGAAGGTGCGGGAATGATCCAAGCTTGTCCGAGAACCCCTCCAGATGGCTTGGATTGATGTAGAATCAGACAAAACCGAAATCGAATCCTTCAAATGCAAAGCTGCCGAAACCCTCAAACAACCTTGCTCTTGCCCAATTCCGAGCTGAAAACTACACAAACTACTCTCCCTAGTGACCTCGACTAGATCTGATGAAGAATGGAGGTGGTCGCGCCCCTTGGATTGAAGAATTAAGCTAAAACTGAAGAAAAAATGAAGAAGACGACTGTAGCGGCGGAGACGCGACGAGGAGAAGCTGCTGCGGGTGTTTGATTAAATAGCCATCAATGGACGGTCCAGATTGATCGGATGAAATCCAACGGTAGATCTTGATCTGATTTGAGCCAAACTTTTATGATGATGATCTGGGGTCAGGATCTACCTTGTGGTAGCTCGGATCCTCCAGATATGCAACGGATGGTCCAGATCAACTCTATCTATGATTGGACGCTCTAGAGCCCTCCTTGCTTGATCCAACGGTTGATCTAGCTCTGATTGGGATGAAACCTTCAGATCTTGATCATAGAGCCTGATCAACCCTAACCCTAGCTCGGATTGCTTCAGATCGTCCCGGATGGCTCAGATCTAGCCGCTCTTGAATCGGACGGCCCGGATTAATCGTAGGCTTGATAATTCGATCCGGTTCACATCCGACTCAGGTTTGACCCAGTATGCCCTAGGTCCTTGAACCTTTGGTGCCTACAAAAATAAATCCAAAATTTAGTGGCCAATTAATCCAATTTAATGTAAATTTGCAATTAAGTCCAAAATAAAGGTAAGTTCTAAAACCTAGGGCAATTTCACAATTAATCAATAAAAATATGAGTCAAACATGGATTTTAACATCTAAAATAATCAACAAAAATGGTACTTATCAATGACACGGTCTATGCTTCATAGAAGATCAATCTAGATATTGAGGATAGAAGGACGTTGTCACATATTGTGATGGTCACAATTATTAGTCACAATGGTGATGTTGGATCTCGACATTCTTGTAACTTGGGTAGCAATGATGTGTTGCTAGATACCTCTCATTGCTTATGTCCTTAAATAGGTTTAAGGGCATTGCCAATGTTACAAGAACCTATAGGGTCACACACATAGAGCAATAGATGGAGAATAAGTCCATATGATGGACCGAGAGTAATGAAGTCAAAGTTTGACTTTGGCTAAATATGGAAAGTCCATAAAAGGCAAGTTTGACTTGACTCAAATTAGACAACTTGAGTTGGACTCGAGTTTGATCCAAGTGTTGGATGAATCTAATCATGGGAGAATAATGAAGTCAAAGTTTGACTTTGGCTAAATATGGAAAGTCCATAAAAGGCAAGTTTGACTTGACTCAAATTAGACAACTTGAGTTGGACTCGAGTTTGATCCAAGTGTTGGATGAATCTAATCATGGGAGAATAATGAAGTCAAAGTTTGACTTTGGCTAAATATGGAAAGTCCATAAGAGGCAAGTTTGACTTGACTCAAGCCACATCGCCTTGACTTGACCAAGTGATGACTTGGCATCATCATCAAGGCTAAGTAACCTCCCCATTTGAATTTTGAATTCAAATAAGGGGTTACCAAAGGTGGTGGCCGGCCACTTAATGGCCAATAATAGCCATTAAGTGGCCTTCCACTTAAACACACAAAAAAAGGAGTTTTTTGTGGGTGTGTGATTCATTTTTCTACTCACTTGGTTTTGTTTTGTTTTGCTCTCCCTCTCCTCTCATCTTGCCGAGACCCCAAGTAGTGCTAGCACACTTTTGGGCTCTCCTCTCCACTCTCTTGCTTGTGTGGATACTTCTAGAGGGTTGCTACTTTGCATCCTTGAGATCCGACACCAACCGAGGAGCGAGCGGGAATTGCGGGGCACGCATCGAAGGTAGTTTTTCTCTTCTCTAATAGATCTAGGTCGTAGATCGGTTTTGAAGCATGTAAACAAGCACTCGTAAATTTTTGAAATGGTTTTCTTCGCTCGGATCCTTTCTATTGGGGCTTTCGGGGTTTCCGCGACGCGAAAAAGCGGTTTTCGCGGCCCGAAAAACCCTACACCATGCACTTAGTGATCTCACTCTATCAAGACTATGATATCTCTCCCGTCATATAGGAGGGATAGATCCCATCTACATCACTCACATCCCTCCGCATAATTTGTTACATACCCAGTAATCGCCTTTATAGTCCACCCAGTTACGGGTGACGTTTGACGAAACCAAAGTACATAACTCCTTATGTAGGGAACTATGGTGACTTCAGGTCTAAGGACTAATAGTCATACTAATAGTCACATGAGAAAGTATATGACACTCATATAATGATCCATGATACTTTCTCATGGTGGGTCATTCAGTATACATTCTCCAATGCATACTCATGTGTCAACTTGATATCTCATATCCATGACTTGTGAGATCAAGTCATCGTGTTGACCTACATGCTAGTCTCTATGCATTAACATTGTCCCTGAATGTTAATACTTGACTAGGAATAATTAAGAGTAGTGTTCTCTATATCATCTCACTATCGATTCAACCAATCGATTGATATAGATATGAACCTACTACCAAGGACGTTATTACACTTAGTTATTTGGCACCAATACAAGTAAGTATAATAACCATAATCAAATGCCTTTATTTATATATATGAAATATGATACAATGAGTCCATACAACAACCATCACGTGATTGGCTCTAGGGCTCTCACTAACAATCTCCCACTAGAACTAGTGCCAATCACTGTAGTATCTAATACCCAATGACCTAGTGTGACCATCATGCTTGGTCTGTGCCAAAGCCTTGGTCAAGGGATCTGCAATGTTAGCCTCTGTGGGTACTCTGCATATCTTCACATCTCCTCGATCGATGATCTCTCGAATGAGATGGAAACGCCGTAGTATGTGTTTGGTCCGCTGGTGTGAACGAGGTTCCTTAGCCTGCGCAATATCTCCATTGTTGTCACAATAGAGCTGTACTGGGTCGGCTATGCTAGGAACCACTCCAAGCTCAGTAATGAACTTGCGGATCCAAACTGCCTCCTTTGCTGCCTCAGATGCAGCAATGTACTCAGCTTCTGTTGTAGAATCAGCAACTGTATCCTGCTTTGAACTCTTCCAGCTGACAGCGCCACCATTTAAGCAAAACACGAACCCTGACTGCGATCTGTAGTCATCCTGGTCAGTTTGGAAGCTTGCATCACTGTAACCTTTTACAGTTAGCTCCTCTTCGCCTCCAAATATCAAGAAATATTCTTTAGTCCTTCTCAAGTACTTAAGAATATTCTTGACTGCTATCCAGTGACGTTCACCTGGATCTGACTGGTATCTGCTCGTCATGCTCAAAGCATACGAGACATCAGGACGAGTACATAACATGGCGTACATGATAGATCCTATGGCTGAGGCATAAGGGATCTTGCTCATGCGGTCTCTCTCCTCTCTAGAAGAGGGACCTTGAGTCTTCGAAAGACTCACGCCATGTGACATTGGCAGATTTCCCTTCTTGGAATTCTGCATGGCAAACCGTTGCAAAACGGTATCAATGTATGTACTCTGACTCAGGCCAAGCAATCTCTTAGATCTATCTCTATAGATCTTTATGCCTAGAATATAGGCTGCTTCACCTAAGTCTTTCATTGAGAAGGAATTCCCCAACCAAGTCTTCACAGACTGTAGTGAAGGAATGTCATTCCCAATGAGTAGTATGTCATCTACATACAAAACAAGGAAGACAACTGTGCTCCCACTAACCCTTTTGTAGACACAAGGTTCATCTTCATTCTTGATGAAACCAAACTGTTTGATTGCATCATCGAATCGAAGATTCCAGCTTCGAGAAGCTTGCTTTAGTCCATAAAGGGACTTATGCAGCTTGCATACTCTACCAGTATGCTTTGGATCTACAAAACCCTCAAGTTGTGTCATGTACACTTCCTCGAGGAGGTTTCCATTCAGAAACGCAGTTTTGACGTCTATCTGCCAGATCTCATAATCGTGGTATGCTACAATAGCAAGCAAGATCCTAATGGACTTGAACATCACGACTGGAGAAAAAGTTTCATCATAGTCAATACCATGAATTTGCTTGAAACCTTTAGCTACTAGTCTACCCTTATAGGTATGTACAAGTCCATCCATGTCAGTCTTTCTCTTAAAGACCCACTTACACCCAATGGGTTTGACCCCTTCAGGTGGATCAACCAAAGTCCATACTTGGTTGGTGTACATGGAATCCATCTCGGATCTCATGGCCTCTAGCCATTTCTCAGAATCTGGGCTCATCACAGCTTCCTGATAGGAGGTAGGCTCGTTCTCAACGAGCATAACGTCATCATGGTCAGACAAGAGAAATGAGTATCTCTCAGGCTGACGACGTACCCTATCAGACCTGCGAAGAGGTAGGTCTACATGAACAGGTTGTTGTTCCATAGCTTCTTGTGCAACAACCTCATCAACCACTACACTTTGTGGTTCCTGTTCAACTTCCATCAAGGCTTCAGTGCTATTGTCCATGTCTTGAACTTCTTCAAGACTGAACGTACTCCCACTAGTCTTTCTAGAAACAAAGTCCCTTTCTAGAAATACTCCAGTCTTAGCAACAAACACTTTGTGCTGACTAGGAATGTAGAAGTAGTATCCCTTCGTTTCCTTGGGATACCCTATGAAATAACACTTATCAGATTTGGGTCCCAGTTTGTCTGAGACTTGACGTCGTACGTAAGCCTCACAACCCCAAACCCTCATGAAAGACATCTTGGGACTCCTCCCTGTCCATATCGTATATGGTGTCTTCATGACAGCCTTTGATGGAACACGGTTTAGTGTGAACGCTGCCGTGTCTAGAGCATATCCCCAAAAGGATATAGGAAGATCTGCGTGACTCATCATAGATCGTACCATATCTAATAAGGTACGATTCCTCCTTTCGGATACACCATTCCACTGTGGTGTTCCAGGGGGAGTGAGTTGGGATAGAATCCCACACTCAGCTAGGTAGTCACGAAACTCATGGCTCAAGTATTCTCCACCTCGATCTGATCGAAGTATCTTAATACTCTTGCCAAGTTGGTTCTGTACTTCATTTCTGAATTCTTTGAACTTTTCAAAGGATTCTGACTTATGTGTCATCAAATACACATAGCCATATCTACTGAAGTCATCAGTAAATGTGATGAAGTACCTGTAACCACCTCTGGCAGCGACATTGAAAGGGCCACATACATCACTATGTATGAGTCCTAACAAGTCTGTCGCTCTTTCGCTATGTCCACTAAAGGGAGTCTTAGTCATCTTGCCTAGAAGGCATGACTCGCATGTCTCATATGACTCAAAATCAAATGAGTCCAGCAAACCATCCTTATGGAGCTGGGACAAGCGACTCTCATTTATGTGGCCTAAGCGACAGTGCCAGAGATAGATTGGGTTCAACTCATTTGATCTCAACCTCTTGGTATTCACGTTATAGATAGGGCTCTCTAAGTCTAGGATATAGAGGCCATTCATCAGATGTGCGCTACAATAGAACATATCCTTTAAATAAACAGAACAACATTTGTCCTTTATTATGAATGAAAAACCTTTGTTATCTAAACATGAAACTGAAATGATATTCTTTGTTAGTACAGGTACATAACAACAGTTATTCAATTCCAGTACAAGCCCAGAGGGTAGAGATAGAAAGTAAGTCCCTATAGCAATAGCAGAAACCCTTGCTCCATTGCCTACTCGTAGGTCCACCTCGCCCTTGGCTAATGCCCTGCTATTTCTCAGCGCCTGCACATTAGTACAAATGTGAGAAGCACACCCAGTATCTAATACCCATGATGTAGAAATAGAAAGGTTGACTTCTATAACATTTATACCTGAAGTAGAAGTCTCACTTCTCTTCTTCTTCAGATCTTCCAGGTATACCTTGCAGTTCCGCTTCCAATGCCCAGTCTTACCGCAGTGGAAGCAGGTAGCATCCTTAGCAACCCTACCTTTAGGTTTGAGTGTTGAAGAGCTGGCTTTGCCCTTGGTTTGGGTCTTACCCTTACCTTTGGGCTTCCACTTGCCCTTACCCTTGCCCTTTTGTACCATTAGAACGGTACTGGACTTGGCAGTGGTGAGATTAGGCTCAGCAGTTCTTAACATGTTGAGTATCTCGGGCAGTGGTTGTCGTAGTGTTCATGGGGTCACCGGCGTTCGGATCT
>JAGFNQ010001997.1:43595-69305 GCA_024364735.1 Boesenbergia rotunda | reverse complement strand
GGACTTGGCAGTGGTGAGATTAGGCTCAGCCAATTCTTAACATGTTGAGTATCTCGGGCAGTGGTTTGTCTAATTCGTTCATGTTGTAGTTCATGACGAATTGACGGTAACTCACCGGCAACGATTGCAGGATCAGATCGGTAGCCAGCTCTTGGCCCAAAGGGAACCCCAACCTCTCGAGGTTCTCGACGTACCCAATCATTTGGAGTGCGTGAGTTCCTACAGGGGTTCCCTCTTTCATCTTGCATGAAAAGAGGGCCCGAGTCACTTCAAACCTCTCATGCCTTGCCTGCCCTTGATATAGTTGCTTGAGATGGCCAATCATATCAAAAGCATTCATTTTCTCGTGTTGCTTCTGAAGCTCAGGAGACATACAGCATAGCATTAGGCATGACACGTCTAACGCGTCATCTAGATGCTTCTGATGAGCATCTCTAACACTACGAGCGGCAGAGGCTGGTGGTGCATCAGGAACTGCTTGCTCCAGAACGTACAACTTACGTTCCTGCGTGAGGACTATCCTCAGATTCCTGTACCAGTCCAGGAAATTAGCTCCTAGGAGCTTGTCCTTCTCAAGAACAGATCGTAGAGAGAGAGTGTTCGTGTTTGACATGGTAATCTACAACATAAAATGTAGAAAATAAATATCCACCATTGTATCATATTTTATTTATCATTTAACTAGGCCTTTAATTAAATGATGCTCCCACTGAATTATAGGGCTCTGGTAGAATCGAGTCATAGATGTGGTAAAATCACACTACTAGATCCACACCAACTAACTATAATTCTCGCAGGTCAAGATCCACATCATACTATGCCTTGAGTTAGCTTTGGCTAAATCGCCCAAGACTTAGTATGATCGGTAGGTACTAATTACCAATTACATCTCTATGCAACTCTTGTTTATAGGATCAAGAATTAACATTTATGAATAATCTTGAGTTAGCTTTGGCTAAATCGCCCAAGACTATTGATAAATGCGATCTTGTCCTACCTTTCCAACTATTGGAGTATGCCTATAGTTAGGCTCGATCCAATTGAGCTAACTAGTTACTCAATCTAATTGAGCTCAATCTAACCCAAGCGTGATAGGCGGGACCAAGGTTGTCCCTCCGCATCTCACCAAGATTAAATGCATTGCTCTGCTTTGGCAGATTCAACAATCGCATATGATCGTGGTAGTGATGGGTATCAAGGCTCGTTAGGCATATACGAGTTGATTTCGATTTAGATCTAATCTAATCGATGATGTGCATCGTATTTAGGCATTTATTAAATCTAATTTAACCTAAATGTGTATTAGGTGCACATCAAGATGTGGTTCCCACATTACATGTGCATCACATACACTCATGTATATTCTATTCTATACTAACATGCATCACATACATATAAGCAAAAATAAAATATACAAGAAAATTAAAGTGTGATTAGTCATGGCCCTACTAAGATCTTCTCAAGCCAATGAGAAGATCCTTTGGTCAACCTAGGGTCTAGACAGCAGCTTCTCCAAGCTCCTCCTTCCAGAACCCCATGTGTTGTCGGCTTGCTTCCCACGAGTCCGTCTTCTCCAGAATTTCCTTCATCTTCAATTTTGTACATTACAAAATTTATACTCGAGTTACATTCGAGTCTTAAACTAATTTTAACAGAAATAATAAATAAAAGGCCGACACGCAGGTCGCAATCACAATACAACACACACAACACAAATAACGGCACGCATGCCGTAATATGAATTACACACATATTTTAATCTAATTAAAATAGGGTCTTGGGCCATGACCATCACACTATTGTACATAATTCAAAATTATGTATTTTACAGAAATTTATCTAATTTTTCTATGTATTTTACGAATTTTATGAGTCACAACTCCACGGCGGTCCCGTTAAGCGGGTTTCGGGCACAATCACGTGACAAGGCCCCTTGCGGGGTTAGGGGCGGCGCCCCTACTCACGAAATTAATTTCGTGAGTGTCGTATCGCGATCTAACAGTGCCTAACCCGCTGTCCCAAAATCTATTTGGGTGAAACTTGCCGTTTCGGAGAAGTTTTTCTCGGTGGTCGAAGTGTACAAGTGCTTCGCACTCGTTGCTTCGCCTCTACGAGAAAAATACTCATAAAATCCTAAAAATCAGAAAAATTATAGAATCATAAACTACTCTAAATTTTGTATCCCATACAAAAAAAAATAAATACGTGCTTCGCACGTGGCTCTGATACCACTGTTGGGTTTTTCGGACCGCGAAAATCGCCTTTTCGCGTCGCGGAAACCCCGAGAACCCAAAGCCATGGATCTCGTGCGAAGAAAAATTCCGAAACAAAAATTCACGTATTCATTTCATGCTCAAAACTCGATCTACTCCTAGATCTAAAGAGGGATAAACCATTTTACCTTTGGTGCGTGCCCTGCTTAATCCCGCTCGCTCCTTTTGGATGTCGGATCTCTAGGACGTCAAGTGCCGTCCCTCTAGAAGTATCCACGCGAACAAAGTGGATGGAGGAAACCCTTTAGGTGTGCTAGCACCTTTCAAGGGTTCGGCCAAGAGGAGAAGAAGAAGAAGAGTTCCAACACTTGGAGGAGGAAGAAGAGAAGACACACACAATGAGAAAAATGGAACAAAACATTGTTTTGTTCTCCCATTGTGGCCGGCCACATAATGGCCATTAATGGCCATTAAGTGGCCGGCCATAATGGCCATTAATGGCCATTAAGTGGCCTGCCATAACCCCCTTTCAATTTGAATTCAAATTCAAATGGGGGGTTACAACCTTTGGAGATGATGTGGAGCATCATCATTGGTCAAATACCAAGCCAAGTCATCACTTGGTCAAGTCAAGGTGAGGTGGCCCTTTGGTCAAGTCAAACTTGCCTTTTATGGACTTTCCATATTTAGTCAAGTCAAACTTGACTCCATTTCTTCTCCCATGTCAAGTCTAACTTGAAGTGGAACCAAGTCAAGTCAAACTTGATTTGGATTTGGGTCAAGTCAAACTTGCCTTTTATGAACTTTCCATATTTAGTCAAGTCAAACTTGACTCCATTTCTTCTCCCATGTCAAGTCTAACTTGAAGTAGAACCAAGTCAAGTCAAACTTGATTTGGATTTGGGTCAAGTCAAACTTGCCTTTTATGGACTTTCCATATTTAGCCAAGTCGAACTTGACTTCATTTTTTCTCCATCTATTTGTTCTTTGCGTGTGACCCTATAGGTTCTTGTAACGTTGGCAATGCTTCTAACCTCTTAGAAACATAAGCAATGAGCGGTATCTAGCAACACATCATTGCTACCCAAGTTACAAGAATGTTGAGATCCAACATCACCAATGTGACTACTAATTATGACTTTCATAATATGTGACAATGTCCTTCTATCGTCGATATCTAGATTGATCTTCTATGAAGCATAGACCGTGTCATCCTCCAATCAATCTATGTGTCTTGAACTCCAAGTAGACTCACTATAATCAAATAAGCTCAATATCTCATATTGCCTTATTTGGGCATGGCCATGCACTTAGTGATCTCACTCTATCAAGACTATGATATCTCTCCCGTCATATAGGAGGGATAGATCACATCTACATCACTCACATCCCTCCGCATAATTTGTTACATACCCAGTAATCGCCTTTATAGTCCACCCAGTTACGGGTGACGTTTGACGAAACCAAAGTACATAACTCCTTATGTAGGGAACTATGGTGACTTCAGGTCTAAGGACTAATAGTCATACTAATAGTCACATGAGAAAGTATATGACACTCATATAACGATCCATGATACTTTCTCATGGTGGGTCATTCAGTATACATTCTCCAATGCATACTCATGTGTCAACTTGATATCTCATATCCATGACTTGTGAGATCAAGTCATCGTGTTGACCTACATGCTAGTCTCTATGCATTAACATTGTCCCTGAATGTTAATACTTGACTAGGAATAATTAAGAGTAGTGTTCTCTATATCATCTCATTATCGATTCAACCAATCGATTGATATAGATATGAACCTACTACTAAGGACGTTATTACACTTAGTTATTTGGCACCAATACAAGTAAGTATAATAACCATAATCAAATGCCTTTATTTATATATATGAAATATGATACAATGAGTCCATACAACAACCATCACGTGATTGGCTCTAGGGCTCTTACTAACAAAATCAGCCTTTCTAAATGGATTTATAAAGAAAGAAGTTTATGTAAGTCAACTTCTAGATTTTGAGCACTTAGAACATCCTAGTTATGCCTTTAGACTTAGAAAGACCCTATATGGGGTAAAACAAGCACCTAGAGTCTGGTATGAAAGACTATCCAATTACTTAGTTTCTAAGGGGTTTAACCAAGGTCAAATTGACCTAACCCTATTTGTTAAATCCTTAGAAAATACTATTTTTATTGCCTAAATCTATGTAGATGATATAATTTTTGGCTCAATTAATACAAAATTTTTAAAGGAATTTATAAAAGTAATGGAAAGAAAATTTGAAATGAGCCATGTAGAAGAATTAACATTTTTTTAAGACTTTAAATTAAACAAACTAAAGACGAAAATTATGTTCACTAATTTAAATGCAAAAGAATTAATAAAAAATTCGGAATGGAAAATTCTAAAGACATTAACACCCTTATGACAACTAATGTTAAAATAGATAGTGACCCAGAAGGAAAACCAGCGGACTTAAAGCACTTTAGAAGTGCTATAGGTAGTCTACTTTACCTAACTACTAGCAGACCTGATATTTTATTTGCAGTAGGTATTTGTGCTAGGTACCAAATCTATGCTATGAAATCTCACTTATGTACTGTCAAAAGGATCTTTAGGTACATTAAAGGCACCCTAAATGTAAGAATTTAGTATCCTAGGACTTCTAATTTTAACCTACTAGGTCACTCTGACTCAGACTATGCAGGGTGCAAAATAGATAGACAATGCACTAGCGGAAGCTATTGGTGCAAAAAGCATCAAACATGAACAGTCAACCTCTAGTGTTTCAATGTTTGACAATATACGAAGGTCTGGTCAAAGTGATCAAGGGTTAAGCCAAACAGGACCTGATGTTTGGTAGGTTAAACCCAGGTTTGATCAGTTTGACCAAAGGGTTAGCCAAATAGGACCTGATATTTGGTAGAGTGATTAGTACCCAGGGTTAATCAGTTTGACCAAGGGTTAGGCAAATAGGACTTGATGTTGGCAGAGTGATCAAACCTAGATCTGATATGTATGACAATATACCGAGGTTTGGTCAGTTAGAATAAGGGTTAGTCAAATAAGATATGATGTTTGGAAGAGTGATTAAACTTATTTGGTCAGTTAGACCAAGGAATGAGTCAAACAAGACTTGATGTTTAGCAGAAAGAAGTCTAGTCAAAATTAAGATGACTAGTAAAGAAGTCATGGTTTGGGGAATTAGGCACGAAGTCCTGGTCGAGGATTTGGCACGAAGACCTGGCTGAGGGTTGGGCACCGAAGTCCTGGTTTGAGGAATTGAACACGAAGTCTTGGTCGAGGATCGGGCACGAAGATCTGGCTGAGGGTTGGGCACCGAAGTCTTGTTTGACGAAGCAGGCACGAAATCCTGGTGAATGAAGCTGAGTCCTAGTGAGTGAAGCTAGGTGGACGAAGTCCTGCTGAGTGAAGCTTGGCATGAAGACCTAACCGCGGGTTGGGCACGAAACCCTAGTGTGTGAAGTTGGGTAAAAGTCTCGGTGAATGAAGCCAGGCAAGGTAAAGTCCTAGTGAAGCTAGGCAGTGGAAAACCCTAACGAGTTGACCTTAGGTAGAAAAGTCTTGGAGGGTTAACTCCAAGAAAAAGCCTAGTAGGTCAGGTAGACTTACAGAATTTAGGCTTAAGATTTCTTGTTTGGCTTGTAGAAACCTGGAGCTAGAGGCAAGATATGAGAGCAAACGCAAATGAATAAGCCCCAGAAAAGGAGCTCCCGAGCGCTCCATCCTCCCGGGTGCCCCCATGATAAGGGCGCCCTCAAGGGGGTTGAGGGTGCCCCCATGGTAGGCACCCTTACGAGGGTTGAGGGCAACCCCATCCCAGGCGCCCCATGGGTATGGAGGCACCCAAGAAGCCATCCTTATCCCCTCACGCCCTGTTCTCTAGCTAGATCAGATTTGATGATGTGGAGGGCGCCCCTATAGGCCCTCGGGTGCCCGGGTGACTACTATATAAGGGGTTTCACCCCCTCAGTTCAGAGAATCAATCTCTTTATCCTACTACTCATTCAAAGCAAAGCTAAAGTGCTAAGCGAAGTTCTACGACCAAGGAGGCTCCAGGAGGAAGTGCGTAATGCTTCGGAGTTTCGGATTGGTCTGGGTCGTCAATTCTTGTTGGTTTGCTTTTATTTACAAGTTATAATTATTCTCTCTATTTGTGGTTGGAAGTACTGACCCTGGGGGTTGGGAACCAAGTAAATCCCACGTGTTTACTGTGTTATGTTTTTCCTTTATTATTCCGCCATGCTACTAACAACTCTGATATTAAGCGAACGAACGATCGACAAAGTTTCGAAAAATTATAGTCGATATTCACCCCCTCTATCGATGCCAATGATCCCACAATTGGTATCAGAGCAGGTGGCTCTGATTGGACTCACCGCCGAATGGGCAAGAATGCCAGGACTTGAAGGAGAGTGAAGGGTGAAAAAGGTATTTTTTTCAATGTCTAATTTCAAAGTTCATATAACTTGTCTTAGGTGTAGGGAGAGAGGACTCTACAAAAACAATTTTCCTACTCGTAAGATTCGAACGACCCCACCGGCGACAATGGAGGTACCAGTGCCAGGAGTCCGGAGGGACAAGAGCCACATCTTGTGTTTCAAGTGCCAAAAGCATGGACACTATAAGAATTAGTGTCCAGACTGGAAGATAAGTGGGTCCACAATGTCGGGAAATGGGAAGAAAGTACAAAATTTTAATTATTGCAGAAATATCCCTGTTAACATAGATTCAAATTTTCATGATAATTTTCTTTCCAAAAATACCACTATGCTTGCAAACGTAATATTTAATTTTTTGGATAAATTAGATTTTCTGTATAGAAAACTTAATGTATTGCATGATAAGTTAGCTTGTAATGAACCCAAATCAAATATTGATAATATTAATATATTGAATATTAATTCCATGATTTTTTTAATATGAATGTTGTAATTTTAGAAATTAATTCTAACATTTAAAATAATTTTTCAGATAATCCTATTAATTTGAAAGATAATCACAAAACTTTAATTAATAATTCTGAAGATAATTCTAAAATTCTAAAGATAATAATGAAACTTTAATTAATAATTCTAAAGATAATCATGAAACTTTAATTAATAATTCTGAAGACAATTCTAATAATTTTGAAGATAATCATGAAACTTTAATTAATAATTCTGAAGATAATTCTAATAATTTTGAAGATAATTATGAAACTTTAATTAATAATTCTGAAGATAATTATGAAACTTTAATTAATAATTTTGAAGATAATTATAAAACCTTAATTAGTAATTCTAAAAATTATTCTACTTATTTTGAAGATAATAATACAACTTTTATTAATTTTAAATATAACTCTGAAAATGAAGAAAAATATGATTCTAATGATGAAGATGAATTTATCAAAATTAAAGCTATAATTAAAAGGGCTTATATGAATTCAAATAAAATGGAAGTATTAAATAAAGTTGTAAACTTAAAATTAGAAGAAGTAATAGATAACTTAGAATTTTTTGAATTAATGGAGATGATTCAATTAGACCCAAAATTATTATTAACTCTTAAAATTCAAATCTTTATTAATAATCTAAATCTCAAATTTTTATTATTATACCTTAAATGAAAATTTAAAATCTTAATCCAAATATAAAATCCTAAAATTAAATCTGATTAATAATGATAATTCAACTTTAATTGAAAACTTAATATGAAAATTTACAAATTTGTTGTTAAAATTCATGAACCAAACTTTAATTAATTACCTTTAATTATGAAACTAAATTAAAATTCTACCCAACTGGAACAATCAACTTAATAATAACAAATATGTTAAAGTGGGTTGACATATTCGCGGGTTCACACGATCTGTATCAAATCAAGAATTTGATACTTTATTAAAAATCTAATTACAATGATTTGATTGACTCATGTATAACTGCGATGCTCATGCATATGGTTATTTATTTATATATACACATGTCATGTCATTCATCATAGTTTATTTTTGCTTAATCTAGAATGGCTAGATAGGAAAAAGATTGGTTGATACTTACCTAACATAGTACCAAGGTGGGGTGAGATGATAGTACATTAGGAAAGCTTAGTCTAGGAAGTCAAGAAGGATAAGGAGTACCTAACTTGGTCGACCTAGTTAAGTGTAACTTGCCGAAGCTACCTCGCCACATCCTAGACTAGTTAAACCAAAGTTTCTCAAAGAGTAAATTAAAAGTATCATTTCTTTAAAAGGCTTTTTCAATGAAAAGGTCATTGTTCCAATATCTAAGAAGGCCCCTATTCCTCGCCAAGACCTGGAAGCTAATTATTGAAATTTACTTTTAAATTACTACTTGTTAAACTTAAATCTAACTCAAGGTCAAATAATCTATAAAATTAAATTGAGAAAAATTAAGCAAGCATCTCACAAACACCCATAAGGCTATAATGCTTGTTTGTACTGTGACGCTTAGAATGGGTGAGATAATAATGACTAATCAATTGATAAATGTGTTCAAAATATTTTCAAAACTCTTAGAATATTTTCTTAAAAACTTATTTTCAAAATACTGATTTAAACATAATAATGTTTTAATGAATTTCATGCATGATTGTGTGTACTTATAAATATATTTCAAAAAAATTATATATCTTTTTGAAAATTATTTGACCTATACTTAGACACAAACTCTCTAGGTCGACTCTAAAGTCCTTTAAGACACTTAGGTAGAGTTCCTTGTAGTTAACAAGGATAACCAGAAGGTGTTAGGTTTAGGGGGAGTCAGTTTTTTGTGAAATTTTATGTTTTCAAATATATCTTTGCAAAAATTATCATCTCTTTCAAAATGGGTTTTGCTTGAAAAATTATTTTTTTCCAAAAATATTACTTCAAAAATTTATTTCTTTCAAAATATTTTTTTAAAAAATATTCCTTTAAAAATTTATGTCTTTCAAAATATTTTTTGAAAAATACTTCTCCAAAAATTATTATATTTTTCAAAAATATTCTTCTAAAAATACTTTAATTGCTTTTATGATTTGGATAAACTCTAAAGAAAGATAGAAAGTTTTACTTATGATCTGCAAGAACTCCTTTTGTTATGCTTAGGGGGAGTCCCAATCAAAAGAACAATTTATCTTTTGATTACTTTAATTTAAAAAAAAATTAT
The DNA here is from genome assembly GCA_024364735.1 of Boesenbergia rotunda. Classification (NCBI taxonomy): domain Eukaryota; kingdom Viridiplantae; phylum Streptophyta; class Magnoliopsida; order Zingiberales; family Zingiberaceae; genus Boesenbergia; species Boesenbergia rotunda. The sequence continues at coordinate 59,911 of JAGFNQ010001997.1, read as the reverse complement.
GTAATTCTTTTCGTTTGAATCAAACCCTATGACTTAGAGGAAGATTAACTTATGGTCAACAAGCTTCCTAGGACTGTGTCAGATTTAGGAGTTCAAATTAAAAGAACTATTAGAAGTTTTAAAAATACTATATTTTTAGAAAACCACTATTTTTTTAAAAATACTATCATTCCATTTTCCAAAATATTTTTTGAAAAGCCTTTAGTCATCTAAATTGTTCTTAAAATTTTTGGAAAATTACTTTAGTTTTGAAAAATCTCCAAGACACATAGGGAGGTTTTCCTTGTAGTTAACAAGGTTTCCTAGGATTGTGTCAGATTGGAGAGGAATCCAAGCTAAAGATTTTTTTTTGAAAACACTATATTTTGATGGGAAAATCTCTAAAATACATAGGAAATTTGTTTGTGATCAACAAGATTCCTAGGACTATGTTAGATTTAAGAAAGTTCTATTGTTGGGTTTCCGTTACGGGATTCCTCTCCATATCCTCGGATTAAAATTCTATTGATTAGAATTAATCTGGATGGAAAGAAAACTTCCCGAACGACCTTTTTCATCTTCATACTTTTCGATTAAGTGATCACTTGAACAAACTTGTTGTTCAAGCAATCAAACTCCTTTATCGATTAGCAGCAGAAAAGAAGATGAGTTTTGGATCGCCAGTTCTTGTGTTTAATTTGGGGTCCGAGTAAATAACATGAATACAATAAACTAGAATAAAAACAAAGGAATAAAACGAAGATTATACCTCTTGTTTTACCTCTTAATCTTCTATTGTATTCCTATCATCTTCTTGGACGTCGTTGTAACGCCCGCTTTTTTTTTTCTTTCCATTAAGCGGCGTTACGTTACATACTTAGGGCATGTAGACCTCATAAGGCAGCGGAATAACTTAATTCTTACACATACATGCCCTACTACCATTCTTAACATAATGACATGGAAACTCAGCATATAAACTTAATACTTTAACATCATATCATATCATACTTAACATCACATCATAGAGTTCCATAAGTCATTATTCAAGCATTCAAGCATATAAGTGATCAAGATAAGTTCTAGCATAACGATAAACATAAGGTTTCTTGGGCCAAGTCACTACCACACACATGCGTTCTTGCCCTTCCTGCTGCTTCCTCATTGTCCCCTTGAATGATCTGCGATATAAGGAAATAAGACTATAAGCACTCAGGCTTAGTAAGACTCTTTCCTACTCACAAAACCATTCGTCATTTCATAATGAGCACATGAAACATTAGCATACTTGGTGCTCTACTTAGAACATACAACTTGAATCACTTATTATATACTTGACACGGCATGATCATAAACATAAGTGAACATCCCTAGCATAGTATAAAACAGGGCATAAACGTAAGCATAATAAACATTCTAAGCATGACATTCTACGTGGCGTAAACATAAACATGGTAACATTCTAAGCATGGCATGCTATATGGCATAAGCATAAACATAGTAAACATTCTAAGCATGGCATTCTACGTGGCATAAACATAAACATGGTAAACATTCCTAGCATGGCATACTACATGGTATAAACATAACATGATAAACATTTCTAGCATGGCATAAACCAATCCTGTATGGCATACACATAAGCATACTTCCTATCATAGCATATGAGCATCTTCTTAACATAATTATGACATCGATCAATTATTCTCATGCATCTTTCTTAACATGAAGTATAAGCATAAACATTATTAGCATAGCATAATGCATAACATGAATGAATGCATGAGTGGAATGCATATACATAAGGATGCTTAACTTTTTAAACATACTTTTAAATGTTTAAACATAATCATCATATCATTGGGGTCCCCGGCTTGTACCACATACATACATCATAGCGCGCATCCCTAGCAAGTCCGAGGTAGCGAGCCCCGACCTACTAGGGTAAGGACAGCATAGTCTGTAGTCCCCGAACTGAGGCGTTCTTAAGGAGCCCATCCCTGTTGCACAGCTCCGGTAGTGCCAGAACAGTGGACAGCATAGTCGGTAGTCCAGAACCAGGGCGTTCTTAAGGTACCCATCCCTTGGACCCATACTTCGGTCCGGTACAAGCCCATTCATAAAGTAAAATACTTTACATGTTTCATCATTCATAAGACATTCATAGCATAACCATGTTACATAAAGCATGACTTAACACATGCTTGTCCTTTCATTGTTCATACTTATTGCATAACATCATGATGCCTGGAAGGCATGAGCATTATCTTCATTCATAAACATGGTATGCATCTTCTTTCATAAACATGGCATGCATCTTTATTCATACAACATGACATGCATCATTATTCATACAACAGGGCATGCATCGTTATTCATACAACATGGCATACATCTTTCTACATAAACATGACATGCATACCTAAACATCATTCCTATTCCTAGTACTTGCATGATCCTATCATAGAAGGTAAGCATTGCATCGAACATGACATGTTTTTCGTAGATATTTATCCTACTACATAGAGCTTGTGTAATCATGATACCTAAGGTAAACATTGCATTTCTTGCCTAAGCATGATATCTATCTCAAGCATGCATAAGTAGGATTCTCATAACATTCTACCTACCATTCAAATACATGGCATAAAACATAAGACATTCATAATAAACCCTAATGAGCATGGCATCCAATCATAACATACATAACATAAAACATGGTGCTTAAGGTTAGGGTTATAGGTAGCATGATTTCTACCACATGCTTGAACCTATATATATATATATATACTTCATGATAAGCATAAATCATCATTCTTTGAACCCTAACTCCACCCCAAACCCTAGATACATTGCTTGGCCAAAACTTATGGGAGGAGTTCCATCAATTCCATAAACATGTAAGATAGCATAAGGTGAAGGAACAACCATACATTACTTATAAGACCATAGGGAGCCATTAGGGCTCATGATTAGGGTTAACCCTAACCTTTAGGTCTTCTTCCTAGGGCTGGCAGAAACCCATTAAGACATGGGTGCATGGAAAAATTCCATTAACATCCCCAATCACCCATTAAACATTCACCATACCACACCATAGGGTCATTAAGGCCCTTACTTGAGGTAAGTCCCTAACCCTTGGCCCTAGGCCCTTCTTGGCCGAACCCCATAAGGTCACAAAACCTTGTAAAAATTTCCCATAAATCCCTTCCACCTCCCTTGTACCATATGGGTACACAAGATACATAAGTGAAGGGTTAAATCCCACTCTAGTCATGAAAATCCCTATAATGGTACCCAACTCTAAGGGGTCTTAGGGTACCCCAAAAATTTCCATAAATTATGATTATTCTCTAAACATCATGAGAACACATTAAAAAGCATAATCAAGATTTTTAACATCATCATGAACCCCAAAAACTTGGTGGCCGAAAATCATAAGGGTCTAGAACATGATTTTTCTCAACATCCAAACCCAAAATCACACTTTATATTATGCTAAAAATCATGAAAATCATAAAGAACTATTATACCACAGGTGAGGGAGTCTTACCTTGGTGGATCTTGATTTTTAGACCTTAAAAGAGAAGAAAATTGCAATTTCTTTGGACACTTGAACCCCCTTGCCTTTGTATCCTTGGAAAATCCTTAGATCTTGGTGATGAGACCTTCTTGTGGAGCTTTTCCAAGGGAGAACCACCCTTGTGGTATTTGGCTAGGATGAGGGAGGAGGGAGGAAGAAAATGCAAGTAATGGAGAAAGAAGTAAATCCCAAACCCCCCCTATTTATCACCCATTAAGGAGGTAAATGAAGAGTCTCTCCATGACCCTTCATCTTCTTCTAAGCCTTAACCAATCTCTATTTCATTCCCTTATAATATTCCCTTGCTAGATGAGTTGGTTAAAGCATGCATGGTTGTACAAGAGGTCCAAGGTTCAATCCTTGGTAAATGTACAATTTTTTTCCACTTATTTTATTTTATTTTCCTAGTAATTTTCGAAAATCCTAAAAAAATTCCCCCATAATTATGTTAATATTTCTTATTAAAATCCCTTCATATTTTATAAATTTTCACCTAAAATTCACCAATAATCATGGTACTAAAAACCCATATAAGGCCCATTAGTACTTAGTTTCCTCAATTTAATTGAGAAAATATGGATTTCTAGGCCAAATTTTATATAATTATTTCTAGGTCCCTCGGAAAATTATTTAGACATGCTCAATATTTTAAGAAAATATTAAGAGAATTTTCCGGGTCGTTACAGTCGTGTGGGCGACGATCTTCCAAGAAACAAAGCCACCAAAACCCTTCCTCTTTAATTCTTCCTCCTTCTTGTTGCCGCCGACCCAAAGGAAGAAGAAGAACTCCTCCTTCAAGGTTGCACCGGCCCTCCTCCTCCTTCTATGTTGCGCACGCCCAAGGGAGGAAGAAGAGAGGAAGAGAAGAGAAGAAAGAAGCAAAATCTTCCTTCCCCAAACCTTAGCAGCCACCCCCTCTTGCCTCCTTGCGCTGGTGCCGCAACCCTAGGAGAGAGAGAGAGGGAGAGAAAAGAGAGGCTTGATTAGGTTTGGTTTTATGACTTATGAGGGTATATATCGGCTACAATAGGGACTATGAGGAGGAATTGGTTTTGCTCTCCTAACGGATCCTCAACCCGATCCGTTAATAATAACCCGCTCCACTAATGGGTTATTATTAAACTACCGCACCAACCCCATATTAATATATGGGCTCCACCTTATTATGTGTGCATCTTCTCCCCGTGTTTAAGATAGCGCATGTCCATTAATTAATTAAATTAATGACAATTTAATTAATTAATATATAACTCCAAGAGTAGTACCACTCAACCTTATCATCATGTCGGACCAAGTCCACCTGCAAGATTTACATGATAATCTTTATGAGCTCCTCAAGGGGACATCATCATCTTAAAACAATTAGGACACGATTTCCTTCTATATTCAACGGCACGCCATATAAATAATATTATTTTCTAATTTACCGGGCCTATTGATTAACGAATAAATCTCACCCATTGGTAAATTAAAGAAATAAATATTAAGTACATGTGCCCATTATTATATCGGGATTAAGAGCATGTACACCCATAATAACCTGAGGTCTTGTTCGATTATATAGTCAGTATAAATCGAATCACCTCAAATCGGTCCCGCTTAATACACACAAAGTGCACTAGTGTAATTCTATAGTCAAGATAGACTAATACCAAATTACACTACAACCATTCCAATGGTTTGTCCAAATCCATCTCGGTTGTGAGCCACTACTTATACTTTACAAGAAATTGATAACATGATCTTCTGTGTGACATCACACACCATGTTATCTATAATGTAAAGTAACAGACAATTGCATACATATAACAAATATAAAATGCAAACACATGACCATTGTGATTCTTATTCCAAAATATACGTTCATACAAAAGCTAGACTTATAGTATACATCCTAACACTTCTTTTATTGCACACTTTAGTTCTGTAATTTGTAATATTCTTGCGATTATTAGTATTGCCCAAAGTAAACGATCAAGGATCTGTTGGTACCCCGGTTAATTTTGATGTGATCAACTAGGTTAAGTTAGATCCTGTGTTTTCTAATCCCTCTACTAAGTGTGCTGGAGCTTAGGTACAGAGGAAGTCAAGCGTAAGAGTAGCGAACGAGAAGGATTGTACGAGGAAGTGAGCCGATGGGCTCGGTGCAATCTGAGGGACGCGGAAGCTGCGGAAGAGTATGCCGATGGATCGAGAAGGACATGCGCGACGCCCGAGGGACGGGATGCCGAGAAGAAGCACGCTCAAGAGGTGAAAGGCTGGAGTCGGGTTTGGGTGAGCCTAACTCCGGTTGGCCGGAAATCACCCAGAAGACGAAGAACCAAAAGGTTGGTCAGTTTGACCAAGTCAAAACTAGGCGCTCGATAAAAGGGAGATTTATTTGTTGCCATGGATCAACGACCAAGAGAATATTCATCAACAATCCAAATTTATTCTCTTAGGCTATAAATAGGCTTAGAGTTTTAGCTTTAGAAATAATTCATTCAATTGTAAAAAGTCTAAGCGTGCTTTTGTTGTAAGGCTTCTCCGCCATAAGGAGAGTTTAATTAAGCGTCCACTGCCTTGGAAGTAACGTTCTCAGTTGTGACCAAGTTTCTTTTTAAAAGATAAGTGCCTCCACTTTTTATTTTTTTAACCGTTTATTCACTCCCCTCTAGCCGGGCCAACCCGATACATATTTCAAAAATTATATATATTTTCAAAAATTATTTGACCTACTGTTAGACATAAACCTTCTAGGTCAACACTAAAGTCCCTTAAGACACTTAGGTAGAGGTGCTTGTAGTAAACAAGGGTAGCCAGAAGGTGTCAGGTTCAGGGGGAGTCATTATTTTTGTGAATTTTTATTTTTAGAAAATTATTTTTCAAAAATTATTCTTTTCAAAAATTCATATCTTTCAAAATGGTTTGTGCCTTAAAAAATCATTATCATTTCAAAATGCATTTTTAAAAAATATTTTTCAAAAACTTATTATATGCTTCAAAATATTTTTCAAAAATTATTTCCTTGAAAACTATCATATTCTTTCAAAAATACTCTTCAAAAATTGCTTTAATTGCTCTTTTGATTTGGATAAACTCTAAAGACATTTAGGAAGTTATCTTTATGATCTATAAGAATTCCTAAGATTGTGTCAGGTTTAGGGGGGGTTCTAATCAAAAGAAATTAATTTATTTCTATTACTGATTATTTTAATATATTTTTTAAAAATTCTGGTGTGATTCTTTTCGTTTGAATCAAACTCTAAGACTCAGAGGAAGTTCAACTTGTGGTCAACAAGCTTCCTAGGACTGTGTTAGGTTTAGGAGGAGTTCAAATTAAAAGAATCATTAGAAATTTCCAAAAATGTTACATTTTCATAAAACCATTTTTTTTACTTTTGAAAAATACTATATTCTCATTTTCCAAAACATATTTTGAAAATCTTTTGTCTTTTGGAATACCTTTGAAAATAATTTTTATTTGAGTTTGGAAAAATTTCCAGGACACTTAGGAAAATTTTCCTTGTAGTTAACAAGGTTTCCTAGGATTATATCAGACTGGAAAAGAAACTAAATCAAGAAAGTTATTATTTTCTCAAAATAAAAATATTTATTTTTGAAAAATCCCTAAGACACATAGGAATGTAGTCAACAAGATTCCTAGGATTATGTCAGACTTAGGGAAGTTCAAAGTTTTTTTTTAAAAAATCACATATTGTTGGTGCAATGTTATTTAAAGTACTTAGTGCCTTTTAGAATATTTTCTAGAACAAGTACTTAGTTTTTTTTAAAGGGGGGAGAGTTTGGAAAATCAGTTTTTTTTAAAAAAATATCTTAAGTCTTTTCAAAAAGGGAGAGAGAGATTATCTTAAAAGGGATAGAGAGGCTTAAGTTAGTTTTTTTTGAAAATCTTATTGTTGGTGCAATTTTTTATCCGCTATTTCCTTTTGATGTGTGATAAAGGGGGAGAGAGGCTTAAGTTAGATTTTTTTCGATTTCTCCCAAGTGTTAAAACTAGAACCCTTAGATCTAACCTAACTTAAGATTATTGTCAAACATCAAAAAGGGGGAGATTGTTGGTGCAAGTGCATCAGTATGCACAGTCAACCTCTAGTGTTTTGATTTTTGACAATATAAGGTGTAGTCAAAGTGATCAAGGGTTAAACCAAACAGAACCTTATATTTGGTAGGGTAAACCTAGTTTGGATCAGTTTGACAAAGGGTTAGCCAAATAGGATCTGATGTTTGACAGGGTGAATAGAACCCAGGGTTGGTCAGTTTGACCAAGGGATTAAACCAAACTGGACTTGAGGTTTGGTATATTTACCTGAAAGTTGGAGGAAGTCTAGTCAGATGATTAGAAAAGGAGTGATTAAGTTGGAAGAAATCCTAGTGAGTGAAGCTAGGTGAAGGAAATTCTAGTGAGTGAAGCTGGGTCCTAGCAAGGGAAGCTAGGTGGAAGAAATCCTAGTGAGTGAAGCTAGGTGGACTAAATCCTAGTGAGTGAAGCTGGGTCCTAGTGAGTGAAGCTAGGTGGACTAAGTCCTGGTGAGGTGAAGCTGGGCACGAAGTCTTGGTCTGGGGGACTGAGCACTAAGTCCTGGTCGGGATCGGGTAACGGAGTCTTAGCCAAGCGAGAATTATGGATAGAAGTAGAGATGGGTCGAGGTCAGACGTCTCGAGATCCGAGTTCTCGGAGGCCGAGCAAAAGTCTAGCCGGAGGTCCTGGTTGGCAAAAGCTTTAGTCGAGCAAGAATCGTGGACAGAAGTAAAGATGGGTCAAGGTCGGATGTCTCGAGATCCGGGTTCTCGGAGGCTGAGCAAAAGTCCAACCGGAGGTCCCGGTTGGCAAAAGATAACTTCTCCAGGGTGGAGTAGGTGAGGACTGTTGGGACCGGGTGCATGTTGACATAGATGCGGGTTCGTAATTTTAAAATTAATTACGTGCAGCGGAAGGTTTAGCATAAATAATTTCTCAAATTATTTAACCACACATCTAAGCATGCAATTTTATCTTGTGTAGACATGATCATATATTTAAAATTTTGCAGAAACATAAACTAATTTACGTATTACCTCGCGTAACTCGAAGGAAGGGACGAGATCCAACCGTAAGCGTCCCTTGGAAGCTCCACCTCTATTCGCGTCCACGCCGAGTATCTTCGGGATGACTTCGTAAAGCCACGAGTTTCGTGTTCTTGAGAACTACTAGATTCTCCGAGAACGCGATGAGAAAAACCAAGAGAGAAGTCGGAAGACTAACCACAAAAGGATGGTCGGCTGGTGCTCCTTCTTGGGGCTGGTTGGCGCACGGCAAGAAGGGGAGAAGAGAAGGAGAGAAAGAGAGGGAGAGAGCCTATGCCTTCGTCTCTTCGATTATCACCCAAGCCTTGCCTTGGGTCCTTTATATAGTGGCCTCTCTGTTGGTGCAGAATGCACCAAAGTTAAACCTATGTTTTGATAATGGCAACAGAGGTCAAAAGTTAAGTCTTACATGTGTTTCTAACAAGTTACTCTAGTGTGCAGAGATAAAGTCCTAGCGAAGGAAAGCTAGGCAACTGGCGAAGGACTGCCAGTAGCAAAGTCCTAGCGAAGGAAAGCTAGGCAACTGGCGAAGGACTGCCAGTAGCAAAGCCCTAGCGAAGGACTGCTAGGCAACTGGCGAAGGACTGCCAGTGGCAAAGCCCTAGCGAAGGACTGCTAGGCAACTGGCGAAGGACTGCCAGTATCAAAGCCCTAGCGAAGGACTGCTAGGCAACTAGCGAAGGACTGCCAGTATCCAAGACCTGACAAAGGACCGTCAGGCAAAAGTCCAACCAAAGGAGCGGTTGGCATCAGGTAAATTCTCCCGAGAGGAGTAGGTGAGGACGCGTTCCCCGTCGAGGGAACAGTAGGCGTCGGTTCGACATGGGCTCCATTTTGGAGACCAAAGTCAGAACCAAGATAGCTAAGGCTGTATAAAAGAATAATATAATTGCTATTTAGACTAACCCTGGATGCAGGATCGAAGGACTAAGTAGCTGCAGCTCAGAGAGCCTCAAATGAGTGAGGCAGAAGCAGAGCAGGGCGCCCCGGATGATCCGGGCGCCCCCAAGGTCAACCCAAGTCTGCAAGAAGTGAAAACACACCTCAAAGCGCCTCGACAGCTAGATTCGGGGCGCCCCGGATGCTCCGGGCGCCCCGCCTGTTCCGGGCGCCCCGCCTGTCGCGGGCGCCCCGCGTGTCGCGGGCGCCCCCACTGCCAGCTGCCGAAGCGCGCCCTTGCGAAGCCGTGAAGATAAACTTTGACCGGTCAATGCGGGCGCCCCGGTCAAAGCGGATCTAGAGGATCAGACGCGACCGAGAGCTCTGCGGATCAGAGGCCACGTGGGGGGCGCCCCCGATGTCCCGGGCGCCCCCAGGCCCTATATAAAGGGCCCTAGACCCCAGGCTTCATACAACTATTCACCCAACGCCTCAAAGCTCTTCTACGCTCGTGCCTTGCTCCGGACACTCTCCAACTCGAGCCGACGACGTCCCGCTGCTCCGAAAAAGCTGATCTACTCTGGACGTCGGTAAAGAAGAGCGTTCTTTTTATTTACTGCACTTATCTTTGTAATTAAATTCTGTAAAACTTTTTGTGCCTATATAGAATTGCCCAAAGTAAACGGTCAACGACCGTGGGCCTTGGAGTAGGAGTCGACACAGGCTCCGAACCAAGTAAATCGACTGTGTCTCTGTGTCTTGTTTTTTAATTTCCGCTGCGTACCTACTCTTACTCAAATCCGAAAGTTTTCCGATATTCACCCCCCCTCTATCGGTTTTCTCGATCCAACAAGTGGTATCAGAGCGGGGAAGTTCAAACCTGGTGCAACCACCAGTTTGAAATTTTTTTTCGGATTTTTATTTTTCTATTTTTTTTCTTTCGACGAATTTTTCGTTAAATATTTTTATTCGATTTTTTGTTAAGCGAGGTTGGTGCAACACCCCTCGTTATTTAATTTATCCAACACTACTAATCCAAGACCTAGTCTTGGAAAATTCGTTTTCTTTTAGTTTTCTTTTTCAGACTAAATGGCCATGCAAGAGGGATTCAGCACCGCCAGACCTCCACTCTTCAGTGGAGAAGACTTTTCCTAATGGAAAAGCCGCATGGAGGTCCACCTGAAAACTCAGGTGGACATGTGGATCATTATCCAGTCCGGTCTGGAGATCCCCTGAAATGCTGATGGACTTCCTCAGAACTACTCCGAATGGGACAACGCCCTAAAGTGAAAGATAGAAGCCGACGCAAAAGCTACTCAGACTCTTCAATGCGGATTGACGAAAGAGGAGCTGAACCGCGTGGGCTCCTTCAATAGTGCAAAGGAGCTGTGGACAAAACTGATCGAGCTACACGAAGGGACTTCAGATACTCGGATCAGCAAGAGGGATCTGCTACTAAATAAACTCTACACCATCAAGATGGCCGACAACGAAACAGCAGCCCAGCTCCACGCACGAATCCAAGAGGTAATGAACGGTCTTCACACAATAGGTCACAAGGTTGAAAACCGTGACCTAATAAGGTATGCCTTAAACGCTTTCCCTAGAAGTACCTTGTGGGCATCTATGGTAGATGCATACAAGGTCTCTAGAGATCTTTCTAAAATAAAATTAGATGAATTGTTTTCCGAACTAGAACTGCACGAACAAACTAACACCAATATGGTCGAGAAAGGTATTGCTTTCGTTGCAGGTAAAACTGGAAGGACAACGAAGAAGAAGCCTGAACCCGAACCTGTGTCTAACTCTGACTCAGACTTAGAAGAAGAAGATGGAGATCAAACTAAGCTGGTCCGGCTCGCTCGAAGCTACTACAAGGAGCTGAAGAACCGAACCAACAAACGGAAAACCGGCCGAAGAAAGGACGAACCAACTGAACCCGCGAACAAGCATAATGTGACCTGCTACGAGTGCAAGAAAAAGGGCCACTACAAGTCAGAATGCCCTAACCTAAAGGAGACAAAAAGGACGAGAAGAAAGAAGGCACTGCAAGCAACCTGGGACGAATCTTCCTCAGAAGAAGAAGAAGAGACACCCCAGTCCAACCTCCTAGCTCTGACCGCCTCAGAAGAAGTCGGAACCGAATTAGAAACAGAACAGGAGGACGACGAGCTAACCTTCACAGAAGACGGAGAAATTAAGGTAACTGGTTTTAATAGATTGCAATTAAGTGAATTAATTTCATTTCTTTCTCGAGATTTGGCAAAAGCCAAACTCCGAGTCGAAACCCTCCGACAGGAAGTAAAACTCCTGAAAGAGGGAGCTGACTCTAAACCCTTAACCGAGAAGCTTCAGGAAGAAACTCCTACTCAAGTTGAAAAACTTGAAAAGGAAAACTCCTTCCTGAAAACTCAGGTTAAGGATCTTAGATCAGCATTAGAACGATTTACATCTGGTTCCAAGGGTCTTGACATGATCCTTGGAAAATAGAAATCAGTTCTAAATCGATCCGGATTGGGCTATAGAACCAAATCTCGGCAAAGATCTTACCTTGCTGTACTGAATCAGTCCAGAGGTAAAATTCAGGCATGGGTACCTAAACTATGCCTGAACAAACCGACTGGATCAAATCAGTATTGGATCCCCAAGGACAAGATTCACATCTTGCCTAACCATCACCGTGGCTTTAGTCCAGGGGGAGCCAAACTGAAAACTATATTCATTATTAGATAAATTTTTTTTATTATTGCAATATGATTGTTTGCCTGTTTATTTAATTTCTGCAATTTACCATGCTTAGACTTAGGCTAGTTTAAGGACCAAACAAACTTAACTGAAACTTGAAAACATAGTATTGGGTGGAGGTGAGATGATAGTACGTTGGGGAAACCAATTCTAATAAGATCAAGTTCACTTGGTCTCTTTAGACTGGTGAAACCAGCCGAAGCTACCGATCCAAAATCCAAACTAGTTAGACCAAAATTTTTCAAAGAATAATTTTAAAAATGAAATTTCATTAAAAGGCTTTGTCAAGGAAAGGGTGGATGATCCCATAAGGCTTCGGCCAAAGAAGGCCTAGTGCTTCGCCAAGACCTGGAAGTCCATTTTTGAAATTCAAATTCAAATTAATTTTTGTCAAATTTGAATCTAACACAAAATTTCAGCTAAGTGTAGAGTTAAACAACTTTTCAAAAAAATTTCAAAATTAATTAGTTAAGTTTTCAAAATTTAATTATCTTCAAAATTAATCAAAAATTTACAAAATAATCTTAACTATCAAAACCTGTCTCACGAAAACCTATAAGGATAACGTGATTGAAAACCCTAGATTTGGGTGAGACAGACTAGGCAGTGAAACTCAATTTAAGCTATTCCTGATTCTAATTGGATCCAAATCAAGAAAATTCTTTATGCGTAGGAACATAAAGATTTGGACCAATGGATGTTGGATAGCGGTTGCTCCAGACACATGACTGGAGATAAATTGAAGTTCACCAAGCTCAAACTCAAAAACCTAGGCTCAGTGGCATTTGGCAATAATGCTACACTCAAGGTAATTGGTCAGGTAATATTGAGCTTAAATCTGATTTCATTATTAAGAAAGTTCTATTGGTTGAAAACTTTAATTTTAACTTGCTTAGCATAAGTCAGTTATGTGATTCTGGTTATATAGTTACTTTCAACAATTCTAACTGCCTGATTAGAAATGAACAAGACTCAGAAATCATACTTAAGGGCACTAGGAAAAACAATGTATACACTATAAATCTTCCCCTTATACCCAAATGTATGTTAACACAATTAGAACAAACAAACCTCTGGCATAGGAGATTAGGTCATACCAATCCAAGAACTATCTCAAAAATTACCCAACTTGGCTTAATCAAAGGTATTCCCAAAATTAAAAATAATGAAAACCTAATATGTGAATCTTGTAATCAAGGTAAACAAACCAAATCCAATCATAAATTAATTCAATCTGATCTAACTCAAACCACACTTGAGCTCCTGCACCTTGACCTATTTGATTCACATGGAGCCAAGTCACTAAGCGGAAACCGATACTGCTTAGTAATAGTCGATGATTACTCTAGGTTTACCTGGGTTAGGTTCTTAAAAACCAAAGATGAAACCCTAAACCTATTTAATGAATTCTGTAAACTAATTGAAAATCAAAACGACACTAAAATTAAAAGACTTAGGAGTGATCACGGGGGAGAGTTTGAAAATCAACGATTCGAGGAATTCTGTAAGGTAAATGGGTACCTTCATGAATTTTCATGTCCTAGAACCCCCCAACAAAATGGGATAGTTGAGCGAAGGAATAGAACATTACAAGAAGCCGCTAGGGCTATGCTCAACGAATTTAATCTAGCAAACCAATTTTGGGCAGAAGCAATTAGTACGGCCTGTTATATCCAAAATAGGGTTTTGATTAACAAGCGACACAACAAAACCCCCTATGAACTGTACTATCATAGACTCCCCAACCTACACTACCTAAAGGTCTTTGGATGTAAAGTCCATATCCTAAACACCAAAGACTATTTAGGAAAATTTTAGTCCAAGTCAAACCCAGGTATTTTCCTAGGATACTCAACCACAAGTAGAGCCTATAGAGTTTACAACAAACAAACTAAGAAAATTGAAGAAACAAAAAACCTAATTTTTGATGAAGAAATCAACTAAACATCTAATAATCCAGACTTAACTTCATCAAACTCTGACCAAGAGAATGAACAAACTATTGAACCCTTAATTGAATCCTTAAACGAACTAACCATTGAACCAATTAATGAGTCAACTGAATCAAGTATCCAACCAACAAATGAACCAGCCCAAAGAGTCGAATCAAATAGTGAACCAAACCGACCAGCCGGACCTGAGGCTGAACCAAGCTCTAGAAGAACCAAGAAACCCAGACTCGGTCACCCAACTGATCAAATTGTGGGTGATCCAACTCTAGGAGTCAGGACTAGATCCTCCTATAGAAACCTTAGTCAAATAGCTATGATATCGAAAATTGAACCCAAAACTATAGATGAAGCCCTACCTGACCCTGACTGGATCATAGCTATGCAAGAAGAATTAGCCCAATTTGAAAGGAACCAAGTCTGGGAACTAGTGCCTAAACCTGAAGGCAAATCCATCATAGATACTAAGTGGGTCTTTAGGAATAAACTAAATGATCAAGGAGAAATAGTCAGAAATAAAGCCCGCTTAGTAGCCAAGGGATTCAGCCAAGTAGAGGGATTAGATTACGATGAGACATACGCCCCAGTAGCTAGACTTGAGTCCATTAGAATGTTATTAGCATTTGCATCCCATAAAGGATTCAAATTATATCAAATGGATGTAAAGTCAGCCTTTTTAAATGGATTTATTAAAGAAGAAGTTTATGTAGGACAACCCCCAGGGTTTGAGAACTTAGACAAACCTAACCATGTTTACAACTAACCAAAGCATTATATGGACTAAAACAAGCACCTAGGGCCTGGTATGAACGGTTATCAACCTATTTAACTTCTAAAGAATTTAAACAAGGCCAAATTGACTCAACTTTATTTGTTAAAACCCTAGGAAAAGATATATTTATTGTCCAAATTTACGTAGATGACATAATCTTTGGATCCACCAACACCAACTTCCTAAAAGAATTTGTCAAGATAATGGAAGATGAATTTGAAATGAGCTTAGTTGGTGAGCTCACCTTCTTCTTAGGACTACAAATCAAACAAACTAGGGATGACAATTACGTTTATCAATTCAAATATGCTAAAGAGTTAATAAAGAAATTCAAAATGGATAGCTCTAAAAGCATAAGTACCCCCATGGCCACTAATATAAAAATAGATAGTGACCCTGATGGTAAACCAGTGGACCTTAAACTATATAGGAGTATGATAGGTAGCCTACTGTACCTTACAGCCAGTAGACCTGATATTCTCTTTGCTGTAGGAATGTGTGCTAGATATCAAACCTGTGCTAAGGAAACGCACTTAGCAGCCCTAAAAAGAATACTGAGATATGTAAAGGGCACCCTAAATGTAGGGATTTGGTATCCTAGGACCTCGACTTTTGATTTAACCGGATACTCAGATTCTGACTATGCTGGCTGTAAATTAGATAGAAAGAGCATAAGTGGAAGCTGCCAACTGTTAGGTCAGAGTCTAGTTAGTTGGTGCAGCAGAAAACAACACTGTGTAGCTCTATCCACAACTGAAGCTGAGTATGTGGCTTTAGGAGAGTGTGTTGCTCAACTTCTATGGATGATGCACACACTTAAAGACTTTCAACTGAACTACACCCAAACTCAAGTATTTATTGACAATATAAGTTCAATTAATTTAACTAAGAACCCAATCCAACACTCCAGAACCAAACACATAGAAGTCAAAATCATTTTGTAAGAGACCATGTAGCCAGGGGTGAAATAGTACTTAAGTATATTGACTCTAAATCCAACCTAGCTGATATATTCACAAAACCCTTACCTGAATCTGAGTTTAGCTCACTAAGAAGGCAGTTAGGATTGTGCTCTGTAGAATAGATTTTTTTCTGATTTAAAAATTTAAAAAAAATAGAATTTGAAAAACTGTCTTACTTAATTTCAAAATCAGTTTTCATTTCGACTTAGTTTTATTTTTTTTAAAACTACCCCCTTTAAAAACTAGGTTTTTCAAAATGGACTTAGCCTAGGCTCGAACCCTAGAACTGCATGCACCTATAGACTTAGAAGCCAGCATCTCACAAGCCCCTTAGGGTACTTTGATTGATAACCTAGAAAGGGTTGAGATGCTTAGGTCTT